>JADLZN010007696.1:0-39230 GCA_018155175.1 Sinocyclocheilus anophthalmus | reverse complement strand
GGGGATATATGTCGCGCACAGAGACACAATCATGCTTAAAACATATAAATTATGCAGTAAGGTCAAAAACATTTACCTGAACAAGTAATATATGCAATATGGTAATATATGCAACACAGCAGTTTTTTCAGAGTTTGGCTGTATCATACATACTCTCTGCTATTGAAACCAAATACAAATATCCAAAGTACGTAAATCTGAGGTTAATAATTTTCTTCTGCTATCACGGTTTCTATTTATAATCAATGATATTTATTTATTAGGGACTAAGAACTAAGGGAAAGTTATGAAATCTAGGCACACAAATAGAGGACCGTCTGAATATTTACCATGGCAAATTTGGAGTCTCTAACTCAAACCCTCAAGTGCCCTCTGTTTCCTCTGACTCCTTGGCTCATTCCAAGTCGACTGAATTTTTAGTGTTCTGGATTTTCTGAAAAATCAGCATCCTAGACATCAATTAGTCCTAGACAGTTTTTCACGAACATCCAACAGAATCATCTGCAGACCATGCTGACAAAAAGTTATAGAATTCAAGTTGATCAGTCTAACCATTTTCAATGAATGTACAAATGAATCATGAAGAGCATGGCAAAATGGATGTGAGGCTTTATCTTTGCAATGCTTTAGCATATTCCGGCCAAACTTGGTGTGTGTTATGACAACCATGACCTGTGTATACATGAGCCGTTTCAGCACAGCGCCATCTACAGGTCAAGTGATATGAAAAATAGATTATAAAATGCTTATAACTATTTAAATGTTTGACCATTAATCACAAGACTTGTCTCTTTAGATTTGCAGTGGCATTCGAGTCAAACAATATCAAAATTTCCTATGTAAGCCTACGCAATTTTTCTGCCATTTTTAATTTTGTCTTAAAATACTATATTTTTTGAATACATTGGCATATCATTATTAAAGTTGTATGTGTCAAAGGCACCATGCCTTAATGTTGCTCAAATAGTGCCATATTGTGGGCAAAATTATAATTCTATCAAATACTAAGAGCTATTGATTAGTTTTTCTAATTGTCACCAGACTGGTCTTGATAGATTCCTTTAGTCATGAGAACATTGATACCCAATCATGGCATATTTGGCTGAATTAGCTGTTGGCCATTTTTAAATTTCTTCAAAAACCTACTTTTTTGCACTTCTCCTAGTTTGTTGGTCCGGTTTTCATGAAATTCTACTTAGATCATCAGCGCCAACAAATCTGATAGCCATTTTGCCTGAAATCATTAACACATGTCTGTAATTATTAAATTTTCCAGTCAGGGTCAGGGTTATGCCATGCTAGCTTAGCTCCTCATTTTGCTTCCATCGTGCTTGGCCTCGATAACACCTTCCTTCCCTACCTCTGTAACCCGTTGAAATTCACAATTCAGTGTAAACGAATGCAAATATGATGGGGTGCATTCAAGGCATTCATAAGGCCTTATGATTTTCCAGTGTTCATCATGTGCTGCATGACTATATCATGAGGCTGTGAAAGTTAGCTTGCACTGTTAGTCAACACAAACATGAGTAAAAGGATTTTGTGAATAAATGTGTTTGTCTGACCGTAGTTGTGGTGAGTGTACCCAGTACCTAATGTCCTATTGTCAAAGGCAGGGCAGGTACTTTGTCAAGGGCACACCATGGTGTTCTTATTTAAAAGGCCCTAACGAGCTTAGCATGCACTGCTCTGTAAAACATGGAGATAGAAATCATATCCCATATAGGGGCAGGTGTTAGTGTGTGCCAACTTGCCAACGAGCCTGAAAGCTTTGGAACACCATGCCACACTGTTGTTGGAAACTTGGGATCAGTATTCTTGTATATATAGTTAGTTTATATATGGTTATGTTTACAAAATCTTGTTGACCCTATGGGACTCAACTTGAGTGACCTCATCCCATTGGGAGATGGAGTATCAAGGCACAAAAAAAAATGTATGCTGTGTCTTAAAATAGCTTGAATAATGGATCATGGTTGGACAAGCTAAAACATACGTAATAGAACATCATCTATACTATCATGTTGGGAAAATCTGTAAATTCACTGTGAGAACTGTCAAACACAAAGCAGGTTTGTATATAGGGGTCTTAAGTGGATTCATCTTCTGCCACGGGGGTAAACAGTTAGGGCGAGGATGCCTATGGGACGGTCACTGCTGCATTCTGCAGGTTTCATTCACTTTCTGACTCTCCAGTCATATGAAAATGTAGGTCAAAGTGGAATAAAGCCTAATCACTATGAGTAATATGCTCAGTCAGAGATTTTAAACAGATTTGTTATCTGGCTGGCCAGTAAAATGAGTTCATAATTAATGTGATTCAGAATTATTACTAGTTTGGAAACCAGCATCCCTTATCTGCCTTTCAGATAATGAAAACACAAATCATTACAAATTATACACAAAGAAAACATACAAGAGGAAACTTTAAAAAACTGATACAGCTTCAGCACAACGGATAATTACATAACATTTGGTTTTACTTCCCATTAAAAAGGGATTTAAATGGTAGAAGTCATGGTGAAAGGAGACCACGAGAATGGAAATGAGATTTGCCTAGAAGAGGCCAGTCTTTCAGAACAATGACACAAAGTCACCACAGAGGAAATGACACGTCAGTCACTGACAAATGGGAAGGTCTGAATTCAGCCATTTGAATAGTATAAAAAAATGTTTGAGTATTAAAGAGTAATAGGACTGCTAAAACTTACTGGGTAATTTTGTACTACATAAAAATTTAAAAGACGACCTACACTGAGCATGACTGATGCTTTTGAATAATCCCTCATGGCATCGCAGGAGTCTTTTAAATTCTCCAAGAAAGAAAGGTCTGCAATACATAGTCATTTTATGACAGCGACATTTATGGATAGCACAGTACAGCCATAAAACTTGGGTGTGAATTCCTAGGGCTAAGGAGGAGGAATGCATAAGATCTCGGGACCATACATCAGGAGACCCACGCATACACATGTCTACATCAATAACAGATGTTACTTTGCTAACCGTCTCCAAGTAAGTACTGTGGCATGACACGGTTCACGAGAACGGGAGAAGAACGCAGCTTTTTGCCACGAGTAACCTAACAGTCATGTTGGGATGACGCTCGTGACATAAATCAAATCCTTTGGAAAATTGTGCAATAGTCATCTACATGGGCCATGTCAACACCATGCTGCATTTAATATGATTTTTTTGAAACATGGGTGCTGGTCGCATGGACTTCTTAAGGAATATCTACTTACAACTAATAATGTCTCAATGCCACAGCTGCCTCCTTTTGAAGCCATTAACAACAGCTAACGGCTGCGAAATAACATTCAAGATAGAGATATGAATACCTTATATACATACAAGCATCCAAAGCCTCTGGAATTATGATTATTAAATAAAGATCTCACAACCTTTCCCAGCATGAACCGGTCTCAATATCAGAAATCTTTGCAGTCACCTCGGAGTGAACTCCAAGAACATACAGTTTGTTTCAAATTAGCTACCTTAGATATGAAAAGATGAGGAAGGGGGTGTTCAAAGACTTGAGTTTTTAATAGGATGGAACTTTTATGAGCGGGCTATTTGTAGATGAAAGGGAGAAAGAACGAGTACAGGCACAATTCTCTTGTCTGCCTATGGCATTGATGCTAATAAACACCTTTGCTCTCTATAACAATGTCCCTGAACGAGGTTGGCTCACCTGTACGCTTCCTTGAACAGCACTAAGCTCGCAATTTTAAAGAAGCAAAATCATGAGCAATTAGCTTTATGTGGGCCTTTGCCAGGAGCATCAGCCATTAGAGACAAGTAAAATAAAGATTCTTTCATTAGCTCCAACTGTGGTTAAATCTGTAGCTCTATTAGAGGAAACGAAAATATTCAGGGTTCATAAGACAAATAGTTTAAAGATACTTTCAATAGTGGTGGCTTGTGGTATAGGGCATGATGGGCTGTCAGTGGCCACACTTTAAAAAGCAGCAAGTTTTCAGAGACTGTTTCAAATTACTTAATGGTCCCAATGAGTGGAGTTTGGTTTAATATTTTGTCAATGATATAATTTTTAATTGTGGCTATGTTTCCAAATACTCCATTGATGCCATTGAAGAATGTGAACGTGAAGTATGTGGAGGACCAGTAGTTGTCAGGTGACTCTTTAAATAAATCCAGGTGGTTTGTGCAGTGCTATGAATGACAGTTTGCATAGCTGAATTCAGAATGTTTGACATGTGTTGCCTTCTAGAAGCACAAGCAAACATTGCGCACGTAAGAAGGTGCAGTGAAAGACGTGCTCTGTGATATTCTGTTGAAGCGCACATAGTGAAGCGTTCTTTGGAATATGTGTACATAGTGGAATATTCAATGGAACTAACAGTTGACATGGATGGAGGTTTGATTTGCAGATTCGCCTACAGCAGGAAATAAGCAATTTCCAAATAATGAAAACCCCACTCCTCCAGGCTTCCACAACACAACAATTACATCAGTGGCAAAAGTTTACGAGGGGTCACAAAAACCTGAAAAAGGGACCTGAAAAACAAGTGAAAACAGAAGGACTGCACAAATAGAGGCTTATTTTAATGAGGCCTCTGGATCAGTGCAAAAATCACATGCTTACGATATTTTGAATAGCACTAAGCCAGGTGAAACAAATCATATTTATAGCCGCTCATCGCAAGGCAAATAAGCCAAATTTATTGGTGTAGACATTTTGAGGTCAAATGTACGGACAGCTCCTACAAAAAGCAAGGCTGTTTCTTGAGGGTGTTTCCTTCTAAACCTGCTGATAAACTATTGCTGCATGTCACGAGCTTGCAGAGCCATATATGTGGTGTGAACATCCTTGAATGAGGAATGGTATGACGATGAGATCATTCAGAAGTATGAGAAAGCGTGAGAAGCCTGTAAAAACACTTCCACGAAACTTGTGACTCATTAAAAAGACCTTAATGTTTGGGCAGCCATGGTATATTACAATGAGCTTCACAGTTGCAATCAAAAACGAAAGAAATTGTATGCCATGCTAGAGTTTATCAATCTACATCAGTTATCAAACAGCCCAAGGCACGTGAGTCAACTGATGAGTGATCTGAGCCAATCCCACTTTTCGTCAGGCTTGCTGCCACACGATTAGCGACGTGACACAGGCATGTTGTTGTTTTTGCAAACCCTCATCATGACACAAAATAAACTTCAGATTTTACAAAAAGGCTGATTTGAATGTCATCAGTGCATTTTAAGTATGTGACGAGAAAACAGAAAAAAGCTTGGTGCTGAAGGGTTTGACAGCTTTCATAAGATAAACATAATTCTCCATGCATCTGGAGTGTGCCCTATTACACCTGCTGTGCGGATAGTGAGCTTTACCTGAACAGGAAGCCCTTAAGAGATCCGCTGCCATGGAAAAAAAGTCACCAGGTGATTAACAGCAATGATAATCATTCATCAGCGCTACTGCAGTTACCATAGTTCATTACCAGCTGTTAACTCTAATGATACAGCAGAATATTTTCCTCAGTGTAGCACTCACAGTGCGGCGCTCCCAAACTTAAGTGAGTCAAACCCAACGAGACCTTACCAACCAGCGACAAAACCAAATTCACATAGCAAAACTTGAGGATATGCGCTTAGGCAAACACTCTCTGTCTTTGTGCAGCATACTAGCTGAACTTATTTGCGGAAGTGGTGTAAGCGGCCAGCTGTGGACTGAATCAGCTCGTGTGCTGACAGTCAGAGGGAAGTTTGAGGCTCGTAACGTGGTTAATCTGATAGCAGCAGCAACCTCCATTGAGAGCTTGCTTCCTACAGGATGTGACTCATGATTGTGAGAATGTTTGAGGTGCAGTTACAGATTCACATCCGTCAGTTTGAGCAAACAACGCTTTCACACAAAAATGCAAAAAATGTGCAAATATTCCAAGAATCTCAGGCAAACAGGTTTTGTTTAATTAGCTGACAATCAAACTGTTGGCATCCAAATCAATCAAGTAAAAACGTAATTGACCATGAGTGTTTCTGGGACAGGATGCAACAGGAAATGCTCACTGTCTCTTTCAAACATGGCCACTCCCCCTTCCTTCTGATCCCATGAGTAACTCTTTAACTGCATCTGAAATTGCTCCCCATTTCCTAAATAGTGCATTATATGGGGTGTCGCATATTTTTTAATCATTGCAAATAGGGATGTCAATTTTCGATAATTTCCATAATCGATCTTCGTTTAAATTAACAATCAATTAATCAATTAATCGTTAACCTTAATGCTGCAAAATGCATCTATTGCAGCGGCACGCATGACAGGATGTGCAAAAGCCACTCAAAACCTCAAAAGCAATCTTTAAAGGTTTAGTGTGCTCGTGTTGGATTTAAAACACAATTGCCATGTTTTTCAAAGCATTTGGGCATTAAAATAAAATGATCCCTAACGTAACTGTGGCGCGTGTGGCTGTGCTGCACAGTCAGTGAACCTCTTCCATCGGTGCTGCTGCAGCAAAACACACTGTTGCTAACATGAAACATTATTATGTGAGTATTATGACTAGTACTTAATTTGATCCTGCTGGATCCTGATCCGGAAAATGTCAGATTTTGAATTTCTGCATTCCGGTAGGCCTATTTGTTTTAAAAATCCGGCATTTACAGTGCATTAGATCGTGAGCGCGGGTTTAGTTAGATGTATTTGGAGGTTATTGCTCACGTACCTCTCTCATTCGGCACAAATCCAAATGTTTCCATATTCGCAGTGTATTTGAATGTTAAACTATTATTTATTATGTAAACTAGGCTTGTACTTTACACCCATTCGCATATAGATGGAAAAGATTATCCTCTTCACATGAGCAAAAACGTCCTTGTCATAACAGCAGAGTGGACCGGTATACTATGGTCCATTTAAAATGACCAGTGTAACCTTTTATATGTTTAGCTGACTGTATTTTATTTTGATAATGAACAGACTGCGATGTAAGTTTAAATTGCTAGAATATGTGGGGTGTGTGTGTGCGAGGCGCCGGCGCGAGCTCGAACCAGCCTTACAACATAAAAAAACTTCAATTTTTGGATAAGATATAAATACGCAAAAGTGTTTACTGTATTTTGAATTAACAATTAAAAACAGAATATTTGTGTTTTGTAAAACTAAAAGTAAAAAACGAATGCGCGTTCCTTTCCGTGGGAAATTGTTTATGGGCGACGTGCACACACTTCTGTTTTAAATCGTTCAGCTTAAATAGTAAGTTAGTTTAGGTATAGTACTTACATAGGCTATACATTTTCTTAAAGACTCCCATTGTCCTAGGGCTTGAAAACGTGCCCTGCATAGTTAGGTATGCAGAAACATGGGAACGGTGATCTTTATTAGTGTGCCTCCCCGTTTTAGTGACATCATTGAATGTTTCTGGGAAATAGTTTTATCGGTGTCGTACAGAGCCTTTAATTGCTTTTTTGAATCCAGCAATTATTTATTTACACATTATAAGCTCTGATTATTACAAGTGTGGTATAAAAGCTTTGTTTATTAGAGGAATAATTGGTTAGCTGGAAAATGTTACATCGCGACCATGCTTTTGGATGCCGTTCGAGCCCATATAGCCAACATTCACGCGGCTTTGTTCTGGTTTGCCGGTTGGTCACGAATTTCCACAAATTCATTAATATTTAGGTATTGCTTTTCCTAAATCCTCACCATCTAACCCTCTATTTCCGCAGGCTTATTTTATTGTCATTCACTTTTTATCACCGTTTTCACATCTTACTGTGGTAAACATGCGGAAGGGAAATGAAATATTTCATGGCCATGAATTAAGAATTCATTTGATTTTTTAATTTGTTCCCTCATTTTAGTTAAATCATGGGTTAAGGAACAAAATTATTGAAACATGGACAGTGGCCACAAATTAATAAGTCGTAGGAATGAATTAACAAGTTGTAGGAATGAATAGCCTATCTGTCCTGTGTCCCGCAGCCCTGCAAAGCGCACGATATGAAACAATTATCTGGGGAAATTACTTAGTTACTACATTTCTATTGCTTTCCAAGTTGAAGAACTTTGTGTTGTTTCTATTTTAATGTACTTTTAAAGTTTAAATCACATTAAAAGCTTAATTTGTACATTATGAATGAATGATGATGCATCTATATACCGTCACCGTCACTCACAGCTGCTCGCACGTGTTTTGTGCATGAGCCGCACGCAGCCCAAAATTAAATAGCTTTAGATTTATTATATAAGTTTACAATCCACGAAATTGCAATGCTGGTAAAGTATGCATCTACAGTACAAAGTCAAATTATTATTATTATTATTACTACTATTAATACCATCATTAATTTCCATACCTAAAAAAACAAGCACATATATCTACAACTTCATCATTTCTACTCGGGAATTCACTTGTTCACTTTCACCCCATTTGGTGCACTATTAGGCATTCGCTATACAGGATGGTGAATGTTGCAACATTTGGCTTCCTGTAGTGAGAAAATTTTACCTGAGAATGAAAGCAGCTGTGACTGCATAACAGAAGTAATCACTGGCCGCAGGAAATAGCTACTGGAATCCAGCAGATTGCCAATGAAACAATCTCTTATAAAGAAACAAGGCTTGCATTGATTATGTATTACATTAATTACAGTTTTAAAGACTATAAATCCCATAGACACGACCAAGAGGTTGAATAAGTGTAATCTGAGATGTTGGGTAATGAAGGACATCTGAGTTCTGATTACAGTTGCAGAAGTCATCGAAAAATGCAAACACTGCTATCAATCAGCAGCAGACAGTCTATCAGCTCACAAAAAAATTCCATTTGAAGAAATAAACTTTTGGCATTCCATATATGGGCTGAAAAGATCAAAGGGCATTTGGCTGAAGCAGGGGTTGAAAGCCCATGGGGTTCCCTGACCT
Source organism: Sinocyclocheilus anophthalmus (assembly GCA_018155175.1). Classification (NCBI taxonomy): domain Eukaryota; kingdom Metazoa; phylum Chordata; class Actinopteri; order Cypriniformes; family Cyprinidae; genus Sinocyclocheilus; species Sinocyclocheilus anophthalmus. Next base: position 30,334 of record JADLZN010007696.1, on the reverse strand, counting down.
GACCTTTTGTTGTCCTTTGCCTATCCATAGACATTTAGGCCTGACTCAGGGCTGACGCCATGAGGAACCTGATAGGCCCCTAAGCCTCCTTTCTACCCCTCACCCATACGTTCAATCAGTCAAGGCAATATGCCATACATCTACACATGGTTCTGGTTAGGGCAACAGCCACCCCCCAGGGACAGGGGCAGCTAGAGGTATCAGGCTCCTGACTAGTCACCCCCTGACTAGAGTGTTGAAAGCTATAGCTTTCAAGCACATTACAAGCAGATAGAGTCCTCTGTGATCACTCGAGAAAGGTTATAGAGAAGAAAACACGTGGAAAAGTTACTAGTGTGTGATGGCTTTTATTAACAACACAGAAACCCCTACACGTTTCCCATACACTGTGAAAAAAAGACCCTTTCTAGATTATCTGCATTCCACTAATCTCCCTCTCAAGAGAGAGGGGTTTACATAGTCAAAGCATGCATATTGAGTGGTTTAAGTTAACATTCATCTGTATGTAAAAGGCAGAGACTGTGTTCTCTGAAGAGTCTCACTTTTAATAAAGAATAATGACTGCAGTGATCTGACTAGCTCTCCTACTGTGCCTTTTATTGGGAAATTCGGTTGTAGGAGCCAGTGAGTTTGAGAAGCCCATTTTTCCTTGGAGTGATTTGAAGATTACAGCTTGTGTGTTTAGGGCTGAACTCAAAGAAAAGCGTTTCTGAGATTATGGTCTGCATTTGTAATTCCGCTCTGTGTGGTGTGGTAGGGACTCGGCTCTAGGGTTGCAAAGGGGTGGACCATTTCTGGAATATTCCAAAAGATCCTGGAAAGTTTCCAAAAATTCTGGAAAATTTTCCACCTTTTTTGAATCCTATCGGTCCAGTGGTCCAGTTCTGCTCCGGTCTATAGTTTAGCTGTCAGGACTGACCCTCAAAACCATAACTAATAGCTCCATTACATACAAAGATAAAAAAGGGAAGTTCAAATGCTCAAAAATGAAACTCGTGACTTATTACTGCAAACCTGCATGATTTTCTTTCATTGGAAAAGTCCACTAAGACAAATGAACCCAAAATGGATTGTGGAGATGAAATGAGATTGACTAAACGGAAGACTTGAGCAGTGCAAAAGTTGTATGGGGCACTTTTAAAACAGTTACAGGCCTCATTCACTAGGAAAGAGCAGCAAGGGCATTTTGCTAAACCAACATAGGGGTAAATGAAAACTATTTGAATTTTAAATGAACTATCCCTTTAACACTTCCAAAATGAATTTTTCTGTTAGTGTAAAATAATAATAATAAAAGAAATAAAACAATAAAAGCAAGGAACAGAAAACACAGGCTTGTTTATCATTGTTGGCAAAGAAGGTTGTGATACAATTATAATAAGCATGCAGCTGCAGTGAATGTTCACCATGTGTATCACAGAGCACATTGTTAACATGTTATGTTAACAAAAGATTTATACAGTCTTTAAGTCATTCACAGGGAGGTCTGCCCAGAGGTTTCCCAGCAGTAAAAACATTTCACATTTAAGGAACTGACCATAATAGTTACTACCCTGCATATGATGCATTATATCTATGCAGGAGAGTTTGTTCTCCACTCTGAACAATGGGACTCTTGTGAGGCCCTCAACCCTGACATGCTCACGAGATGGAGAACTTCACCTCTCTGGAACACAAGGGCAGCACATTTCTATCAACGGTGGAGTAATTTACACAGAAGAGGATGACCTCCGCAGTGATCTGACACATGAGATACACACACGCAAATATCTTTGCCCCGGAAATCATTTTGAAAACTACACTTCCTCAATCAGAAAAGGGCAAACAAAACTTATAAGAAGAGACATTACTGGTGGCGCGGTAACAGCTGTGGAGGGGTGGAGTGAAGCAAACAGGTTGGAGAGGGCTCAAGTTTCTGTCTCTCTGATTAGATGGACAGGCATCCAAATGGGCAAAGGGGACGGGACAGGAGAGACCCCTCAGCTGGGGCGAAGTGTGTGTTGATGCATACAGCAGGTTTAATGTGAGAGCGTAGCATTCCTCACGGCCACACTAGATACATATCGCTCAGCAGTGGGCTCAGATGAACAAAGTTCAGGCATCTGCCTGGCAGCCATGTTGTGGATTGCTTCATCTCTTGGGCACTGGATCTAAACTGATGACTAGTGTGTGACCGCATGAAAGTCAATATGCAGTGCCAATTCCTTTGATGAGAAAAGCAAGTCATGGGAGAGAAAAGCAGGTTTGTAAACCATGAACAAAAACACTAATAAAATATTTTATATAAATGCTTCCTGATGATTATATAAACAATCCCTAACAGTGATGATTATAGTTGATGTCTGTTGCATCACTGGAAACCCAGTGTCAATAATTACGATGGCTAAATTTAATCCAAGACAAAAAACACTCTCTAATAGTGTGACTAAAATGGATTCATAATCCCTAGGATCACACAAAGGAATTGATGAAAATCTGCTGCCCTTTGACAATCCTTAGTAATCTCCTTACATCCTTTTCATGTAACGACAGCTTTCCTACACAGCTGGGATGAGGCAATGGTAAGGTAGAAGCCTAACATTTTCAGTTAAAGTATTGTATTACTTTTTTTGTCGTTGATCCATTTGATCTTCACTTTTAAAAAATTACAAATAACAAAGCTTCTAAAAAAAGACATATCAAGAGTCTTCAAAATATCATTGATTATTAGAGTGAAAAAATGGCCATTTCTGCCAAGAAACCTTCACACTCAAGTGGGTGATAAGAGTTCAATTTGCCTGTGCCCAGCAACCAGATTTGTAATTATTCAGGTAAGTCGCTAAAAATGTTTTTACTTTAACTCATTCTTCAAATGGTCTCTTTGTTATGACAGTAATTTTTCTGACAAAGAAAACTGTCTGTGTAAAAAAAAAAGAAGTTTGCACTAATGCACTTTAGCACCCCTCGCATAATTTTCCTAGATTCGCTCGCTGGACTGAAGAGAATGCAGAAGAAAGGGTAAGAGTGGAGAGAAAGGAGAGTATTTTAGATTTCTGCCCAGAGTTAGCGCCCATTGCCCGGGGTGCTTATTAGGGCCCTGTAAAGGGAAAGCACCACTGAGCGCTCAGCAGAGTGGAGCACGGCCCGGCGGAGGTAAATAAGTGGCACTCAAAATGTAAATCACATGCTGCTGACACCTTTGTCCCACATGAGAGTTATTTATAGGAACGGTGAGAGAGAGGTAGGAAGCGTTACAGAGATACAGTCAGGGATTGAGATGCTTTTTCTCAATTGTGAATTAAGAATGGGAACAAAGTAGGAAAGTTAGTGACTAATATTGCTTAGATTAATCTTGAGATGCAAAAACCACCAGCAGACAGGAACACGCTACACCGCATTCACGTCCACTCAGGCGACAAACTATCCTGTCATGAAGTGCAAGCCAAGGCACAGCAGGTGTAGATGAGTCACTGTATTAAGCGGCTCTCATGAACACCTGTCTGTTGTCTGGATGAATCAGGCCTTTTATCAGTCTAACTTTCTCAAAAGGCTCCAAAGCACAACTCAACCACATCCTCCTCCATATAGCCCTATCAAAATGACTCACCACTTCGTCTACAGAAACCAGCAGAACGGAGAGCTAAAGCTCATTATATGCCATCCTGCCCTCCGGCATCACCTGAAGGGTTCTCCATGCTTAAAGACCCAAGAGTTTGAGCCTTATCTACGGCTGATTGTTCTCCTTGTTTACTCAAAGGCACACCATTTGCTCAACTATGCAGGTAGACCAAACAAAAGAACAGCTTATTGTAATGTTGAACCCCAGTGGTAGCATGCTGGTAGGCCATTGTTTGAAAAGGTGGAAGGCCAGTTGCGATAACAAGGAAATTTTGGCTCTTCTTTTTTAAATAAAACTTGGTAAAACTGAGCAAGTAACTGCCACGTCTTTGCCACCATCAACTTGACCACAACCAGTCTGCAGTGTGTCTGCAACTCAGCAAGGAGGAAGTTGTGTGGAGTCAAGAGTGACCCACTTTTATACCTGGAGTACAGTAAGCAGGTTTGAGGAGCTGGCTCATTTGGCAGAGAAAAGCAACATTAGACAAAAGTAACCTAAGGTGCATCCTATTTCTCACATTGTACTTCTGCACTATTCTATACCATTTAGTGTGGTGTTTGCCACACTACGAGCACCCTGATGTGCAACTGAGAAAACAAGGTGTTGAATGTTGAACATTTTATGCCCTAAACGGTCACAGCTTCCCTACATAGCTGAAGGAGAGGGACTAGTGGCAACATCACTTGCATTTGAATTTACACATTTAAGGCAATTCTTGTACAACTGTGCTAGTCAAATTACCTTTTGGTGATGTGTCAAGCAGAGACAGTTGCCGATGTGTTAAGCAGATTTCAACTTTATGCAAATGCATAATGATGTGATTCGGGCAACTACCAATAAAGAGTGGAGCTCACATGATACACCTTCTAACACCGTTAGATACTGCAGTCGAGAAAGAATACCTACTAACAACCAGGTGCAACTTGGTGACCTCCAACAATTCAATCTTTGTCAGTCCTTTTCTCCAAGAAGTGGGATACATCTATGTACTTAAGTGAAATTTAATTCATAGGATGAACATAAAGCTTGAAAGTAAAGCGGAACAAGGAAGCAATCATTGCTGGCCTATCTAAGGCAAAAGTCAAGGTGTTTGTAAGCATTAACAGCAGTGAGTTTCCTTATCAGATGTGTTACACACAGGAAGCTGAAGGCTTCCATTTCCTTTTTGATGATACAAATGCAAAGACAGAATAGATAGCAGCAACACAAGAACATTTGTCCAACACAAGAAAGCGCAAGAGAGCTGCAGAGAAAATTGAGATGCTTCGTCAACTGAGGTTCAAATTCCTGGATGTTGTTCAAAGTAGCACAGTTGGTCTATTAACAGGCATGCCGTTGACGATGCAGAACTCTGCTAAAGTAAACCTTGCAGAATACCATATTGTACAGTTAATATTGAAAGCTTGGGAACAAGGCTTTCAGTCCCTGACGAAACAAGCCTTATGGTGCTCAGGGTGTTCACTGATCATCTTGCTGTATCAGGGCTGCCTCAAATCCATTAAGGCTGAAAGTGGAGTGGATATGTTTGTTCTTGCAATCACAAGCCTCGGAGCAAAACGTACCAGATTAGGGCATCAGGCCTGCATTCCTTCGGCTTGGGAGAATCACATGTGAAGCGTCACGGCACTGCCATTCTGACTGGCTCTGTCTGGAATCAGAAAAACTCGCAACGATGAGGATGGCCCCACAAGAACAAGAATGCAGGGATTCCGCTTTATACATTCCAGTGGTACCATCTTGCATTCTTTCTGTCTTCTGATGTCCGTTCCAATGGCATACAGCGGACAATGAGAGCAGAGAGGATGTCACATGGACAAGAGTGCAGGAAGATTATTTTAGACAACAGATTTTAGGTAACACTGGAGCTTTAGTGAGATTTTTTTTTTTTTACACAATCCGAAACCCCTTTCTGTGCAGAGTGAGCATTTGAGCACTATACTCCAATATTTATGAAGATGCAGGTGGACTGAATGTGCACTGAATTTTTTAGACTGCCTATCCTCTTCACATTTATATACACAATGAAACCAAGAGCAGAATTATCTACAAACAGTGGTGTGAAAAAGTGTTGGCCACCTTCCTGATTTCTTATTTGTTTGCATGTTTGTCACACTTTAATGTTTCAGATCATCAAACAAATTTAAATATTAGTAAAAGATAACACAAGTGAACACAACATGCAGTTTTTAAATGAAGGTTTTTATTATTAAGGGAAAACAAAATCCAAAACTACATGGCCCTGTGTGAAAAAGTGTTTGCCCCCTAAACCTAATAACTGGTTGGGCCACCATTAGCAGCAACAACTGCAATCAAGCGTTTGCGTAAACTTGCAATGAGTCCGTTACAGCGCTGTGGAGGAATTTTGGTCCACTCATCTATGCAGAATTGTTGTAATTCAGCCACATTGGAGGGTTTTCGAGCATGAACCGCCTTTTTAAGGTCATGCCACAGCATCTCAATAGGATTCAGGTCAGGACTTTGACTAGGCCACTCCAAAGTCTTCATTTTGTTTTTCTTCAGCCATTCAGAGGTGGACTTGCTGGTGTGTTTTGGATCATTGTCCTGCTGCAGAACCCAAGTTCGCTTCAGCTTGAGGTCACGAACAGATGGCCGGACATTCTCCTTCAGGATTTTTTGGTAAACAGCAGAATTCATGGTTCCATTTATCACAGCAAGTCTTCCAGGTCCTGAAGCAGCAAAACAGCCCCAGACCATCACACTACCACCACCATATTTTACTGTTGGTATGATGTTCTTTTTCTGAAATGCAGTGTTACTTTTACGCCAGACGTAATGGGACACACACCTTCCAAAAAGTTCAACTTTTGTCTCGTCAGTCCACAGAGTATTTTCCCAAAAGTCTTGGGGATCGAGCCTTTATGTTCTTTTTGCTCAGCAGCGGTTTTCGTCTTGGAACTCTGCCATGCAGACCATTTTTGCCCAGTCTCTTTCTTATGGTGGAGTCATGAACACTGACCTTAACTGAGGCAAGTGAGGCCTGCAGTTCTTTGGATGTTGTTGTGGGGTCTTTTGTGACCTCTTGGATGAGTCGTCGCTGTGCTCTTGGGGTAATTTTGGTCGGCCGGCCACTCCTGGGAAGGTTCTCCACTGTTCCATGTTTTTGCCATTTGTGAATAATGGCTCTCACTGTGGTTCGCTGGAGTCCCAAAGCTTTAGAAATGGCTTTATAACCTTTTCCAGACTGATAGATCTCAATTACTTTCTTTCTCATTTGTTTCTGAATTTCTTTGGATCTCGGCATGACGTCTAGCTTTTGAGGATCTTTTGGCCTACTTCACTTTGTCAGGCAGGTCCTATTTAAGAGATTTCTTGATCGCGAACAGGTGTGGCAGTAATCAGGCCTGGGTGTGGCTAGAGAAATTGAACTCAGGTGTGATAAACCACAGTTTTAACAGGGGGGCAAACACTTCTTCACACAGGGCCATGTAGTTTTGGATTTTGTTTCCCTTAATAATAAAAACCTTCATTTAAAAACTGCATGTTGTGTATTTACTCTGGTTATCTTTGTGTAATATTAAATTTAGTTTGATGATCTGAAACATTAAAGTGTGACAAACAAAAAAAATAAGAAATCAGGAAGGGGGCCAACACTTTTTCACACCACTGTATGTGGTTTGGTGTGAAATATAATTTTGGTCAGACGGACGGCCATGAGTGCTCATCTCTCCTTTAACCCCACTAATCTATGTAGGGTCACAGACAGGTCATCATCACATGGGAACGTCCAGCAAGGCAGGAACCAGCCACCTAACTGTCACATTCCACACGGGAAAGGCAGATGACAGAAAATCTGCTGCGAGGGAAGGAATGTTGAAGGGTCAATGGGGAGTAGAAAGTAGTTTTATAAGGAAATGAAATCACATTTTTCACAATTTCGGGTGAAATACACAAGAATAGTGTTCATCGAACAACAATTACTATCAAGTGGAGGTGTGTAACAGTAAACCGGAACAGATTTCTATCGAATTTCCTGGGTATACCTAGATCTATCAATTTTATATGTAATCATATATAAACGCAAAAACAAAGTTTAATACAGTTCTGCTTGTGGATATCTAGAAAACTAGCTACTAAGCATTGTAAATCATCTTCTGAAGCTTGAATACCACCAACCAGGCATATTTATAATTAGTTCTCAAAATTACTCATTATATCAACCTGGTACTTTACAACCCGACTTGCTCTCTGAAGTTGCATAACTCAACCAATCAGATTAGAGCTTGCCAGATCATCAAAGTCTGTGTGCAATATTCACAAATCGTGCCTGTGCCATTTGAGATTCGGTATACAGTTACATGGGAAAGTCACTGTGACCGACATAGAGCATCAGTGTACAGTTGGGTACAACAGCTGAGCTGAGATTGTACCACACTTCTAGGTTTTTCATTCCTAAAGCACATGTGAGAGCTAGAACATTCCTTCAGGCCAACACTGCCCCACGACATTACCCAAAACTGTCTGCTCCAGTTCTGACCATGGAATGGAATGACAGCATGCTTGTAAATAGGGGAAGAAAATTGAAATTCTGGAATGAATGAATACTTTTTATTTTTTGAATGGACAAGTATTCCTGCAGCCTGCTTTAGGTCCAGAATGATGTGTACTGCTGCAGAGGATGAGCTAAGTTTGCCTAAGCATCCTAAATTAAGTTAACCTCCGGCAGGAGAGGACGTCCTAGTTTTGCACCCACAACAGGGGGTTTAACACAGCCTTGGAATGACGTAAAAGACCCTGACAACCCAATAAACACCAGCTCTTGTTGATACAGCTCAGGCTACACCTCTAGTACTGCATTTATATAGGTGTGACAGAGCTAAAATATCCCTGACATTTAACAGAAACAGCCTGCCTCGGCTCCAATTAAACAAGACACATTCCTTCAGATTGAGTGAAGCACCATCGCATACCTGTAATGAGATTTGGAGAAGAGGAGAAAAAACAGCAGTTTCAGTAAATTCCAGACTTTCTTGGGAAAATTAGCATGCACGCACATTGGTCTGATGAAAGAAGAAACTCAGTTATAGCCAGGTCTGCCACATATCCTGACTTGCTTTATTTTTACAGACAACTTATGATATGATCTGCACATGAAATTGATCTAAACACTTCATAAGTCTGAGCTCTTAATTAACGAGAGATAAGCAGACTTGGCCCAAAACATACTTCACAGAAATATGTGAATGCAAATGCTTCAAGCTATGTAAGTTCAATTTCACACGTCTATTTTACACTGTACTAAAAGATCATCAGGACTTTTGGTTAACCATTTCAGCCAAGCACTTCTGAAAAAGCAACCTACAATTATCGATATATATATATATATATAGAGATCGGGTTAGTGTGCGATAATATAGTCTTCGATAATATGTAATGTTGTGTTAACGATGTGCGATTTGACATTATCGATTATTTTGCAAAAACCATTCAAAACACCCCTACAGAGTGCACGCTTACATTACGTGAAGTCTAGACTAGTGCTTGTGCGCATTTAGTGTGTTTTCTTTCAATGCATGATTCAGTCTATTAAAATGCATTTAGACTTCTCACATAATTTAAGATATGGGGCAGAAAATTTATATATTTATACCACTTCAAATAGTTATTCAATTTCACACGAAGAGTGCCGTTTTTCTCCAAAAATTACCATGATTACAAATGTGACAATAACAATAAGTTAATTAAGAGACTTACGTTTTAAACACCATATTGCTTGTTTTTGCTCTATTTCGCCAACAAAAATCATTCCGAATACAGCCACAGCGCTGTTTTGTGTCTCTGAGCAACATGCCGGTGTTTCGTTCCTGAATGAATCAACCGTTTAAATGATTCGGTTCAATCGCAATGACTCACTTATTAACAGTGCTTTGCTGCCACCTGCTGGCGGTTTTAATTTAAAATTTATACTTTCTTTTCCTTTTATTTCTTTTTTATTTTTTTCATGTTTTAATTCATTTCAAATATCAGTATTCAACTTTTTATGTTTAATATATCAAAACATTATTTATGCATTTGTGATTGCAGTTAAATGCATTCATGTCTTGCATTAAACAAAATACATGTGTGTAAATACATCTAAATACCACCAGATGCAGCTTCTGTGTTGATTTCATTTGCTTGGCAACAGCCCAAATGTCTTATTATTCTAATTCCCTGATTAAATGTAAGAATTTGACTCAAAAGATAATGGACACTTTTAGAAAAAAATGGCTTTATAAAGGTAAAAATGCCAATAAAATGCAAAAATCAGTTTAAACTTATTGGAAAAGATTAATTTCTATCAGTATGAACTGACCACCACACAGAATATGAAGAATATTAAAAACATTAGGAGTCAGCTGTCTTCGGCAGTCCTTAAGGTACCAGCACAATGACAGACTCAGCAAAATATCGTCTAATTATCGTTACCGATAAAATCCCAGAAAATCGAGATATAATTGTCAAATACGCACACCCCTTTTATTAAAAATATATATATTATATATATATAATAAAAAATCAACTCTCCTACTTATCAAAATCCAAAAAAATCAGCTTGGTTTGTGGTTGGGTGAGGCGACAATTCTAGAGAGAGAATCATTCAATCGAATGCCCCATCCTTAGCGTTTTTTGTGTCACTTTTAAAGCGATGTCCTGCCACAAGAATCCAGAGACATGCAAACGTGAAACAGACACTGAATCTGGGAGGAGTTGCGGGTCAAGCAGCCCACCAGAGTCTGCAAAAGGACTTTTTCAGAAAAGCTTCTATGTCATTTTCATTGCGTTCCGGTAATGCTGATAAAGAGGAGCTTATTTTAATTACAGCTGTTACCGGGGAAACCGCTATATCTCGGCTCCAACAGCGCCTCCTGCTGGTAGGGAATGAATTTGCATTTGCAAGTCTGTGAGAAACACTGGTGTCTGTCAGCAAACATAAACAAAAAGCATGCTTCAGAACAGTTTTGAGAAGGTGCTTAAATTTTGAACCATGTATTATTACTCTAAATTAGGCCACTACTACTATTACTATCTTGTATCCTGCAATAATCATTTACTCAAACTCACTTTTAGGAGATGAAGGGGAAGAAAAAAAAAAAAAAAAAGAAAATCGGCCAAACATACCGGCCAAAAAATATATCGGCATCATATATCGGCCATCGGCTGCCCTGATTTCTAAATATCTGCATCGGCCAGTGAAAAACCCATGTCGGTCGACCTCTAAATGAGAACAAATGGGGTCAGTAGGGTGAAGGTAATTGAGGGCGAGACTGAACGGTAAAAGCACTTTGTGTGTGTGCGCGTGTAAACAGCATCTTAAGAGGCTTATTGAATAAAATGAGGGGCAGTTAGGTGAGCAGTGAAACGTGAGGAATTTACTGCCCTCCCATTGTGACCTTTAACACACTTACACTACGTACAAAACCATAGGCACAGAGAGACAATGGTGACAAAGAAAGTCTGCAAGAGATCAAACCAGATTTTCCTCACAAGTCTTGAAACTTGAATTATACTGTTACATATCACATGCTATAGACCAGGATCTCAAAGAGGAGATGAGCACAATGTTGCGGGAGAGGGCTTCAACAAGTCTCAGCAAGCAAAAAAAACTCCATGTCAGAGACAGACAAGCAGCTGCATGAGATTACGCATTCTTTTGGGAGGAGTACAAGCTGCTTTATGTTACCTGTGAAGTATTTACAGTGGATCTGGTCTTTTAAAGAGTTACTATGCAGGCAATAAGCTGCAAAAACAGGTAATTCAACAATGTCATGGTAAAAAATAAAATGCCTCAAAAGTTTAAAATACTTCACAGAGCAAATATCAAGTTATCACATGGAGAGAGGGTGAGGGGAACTGATAGACTCAGTTGTAAGAAATAGATTATGAATCTAGTGAGAAGTGAAACCGCAACAGCCTCCAAACTTGAGCTGAAAGCAAGAAAGAACCTCTTTAAGCAAAGAGCTGTCCGAGTATGCACACATTTTCTGCTTTGCATACACTTTTCTGTCATTGTGTAACTGTAGAGGTTTAAAAAAAAGATTATCTTGGAAAAAAACATCAGATTCACATTAAGAAAGATAAAACAGTGCAAGTGAAACTTAATGCCAATCAGATAGCATCTCACAATGGCCCTCAGTATATTTCCATTTACGATGACATCTTTTTTTCTTCCAGCCCGTGTAAGACACAATGGATAAACACACATACACACGGGCCAGTACTGTAAATGAGGAAGGAGATCAGTGCTTGCAAATGAAGGAAGCATTGCTCCTGGCTTTGTCTTTCTCACTCCTTTGGAAAAAAATGGATTTCAACAATGAAAAGGGAAACGGCTGTGGCTGGGATCCATGGGATTGGATTTCTTCCTCAACTGTTCCCCTAACATCCTCTGCATTATTCACAGATGATGACATTCTCTCTGGGGCATGTCTCTTTTAAACCGACCCGGAGTTAAGGCACCTCCTGCACAAATTCCTGCACTGTGATATCTCACAGCTAGCACGTGGTGATAAGGCTGATGGTGCGAAAGCCGCACGGTTTTAAATAGTTTAGGGTCAAAAACCTCAGCATGCCAACAACTTGCATCTAGATCAGAGTATACATTTGTGAAGTGAGTCAATGTATGGACATAAGACCCTGTGTGAGTGTGTGTGTGCATGTGTTTAGACAACTAATTGTAAGCGGTTTCCATTGCTGGAAAAGCTCATGAAGAAAAGAGTGATGTGTGACGTGTGGAGAAGTGGATGTGGAGCAGCTTACACACCATTAGGGCACTTAAATCACATTAGAATCACACACAGCTTCACAATTAAAAAAAAAAAAAGAGTAATAAACTGGGTAAGGGAATGTTAGAGTGAAAATGAGAGAATGAACAAGAACCAGAAAGAAGAAATTGTGAGTGGTACTTGCTGTGCAAACCTCACTGGGATGTTGGGTAGTTGCTTTTCAGCCCAAGTCAAAAGTCTACTGGATTGTTTAACCTGTTTTATCATCTGAAAATCATAAGCCAAATCACTCTCTCTTCAACTGGACACACAATTTAAGTATCATCAATGTTTGAAGCGTAAACTGTACTGCACAAATTACACACCAAGGTTTAATACTGAGGATCAGGGGTTTGTTAACCAAGTATTACTATGCAGTGCTTGCTAAGTGAAGATTAACATCACATCCAAAATGTTATGACTGCACCCTGCTTTGTTTCAGCTCTGTAACTATTTGGCATTTTAGGAAAACATTTGGCAGAGAGATAGATGAGAATGAAGTGAAAAAGACAGTGGGGGGACTGAATTCTTCACGGTGCATTCAGCTCTTGCTCACAATTTCATGTCTTTACTAATATAATTCAGCTGAATAGAAAAACAAAAGCATAAAGGGATGCCTCTGCTCCCATTAGGAGAGCCCTTGCTTGCTTCTCCCTGAATCCAAGAGGAATGAATTGGGGGAATGTCGGCCTTTGTCATCCTACTAGCTCATCTATGATTCAACACATACCAAGGCTATGAGGACAAGAGAGACCCATTTTAATTAAAAAAAAAATATTCAGAGTGATACTGATGCATGCTGGGTAACAAAAAACACTATTTAAACAACTGATAGCACAATAGTGTAACTAAATTGCTACTAAATACGTAATAATTGCATCCTAATGGAAGAACTGGAGAACATTAGAATTTCAGACAAATAGGAAGAAACGTTTGAGTCAATCCATGGAAAGAAACTAATTCCCAAGTGATCTCAAACGCGAGAAAAAAAAACAAGCTCTGCAGATGAATCAGAAATAACGCCGTTTAGATGTCTCATTAACAAAGTCGACTAGATAATCTTCTTTCCTCTTCTGCATCCAAGAAAAGTCTCTTTTGCTGATGTCCAGTAAGACTTCAAATACTTTACAACTACAAAAGCATCCTGAAAATGAAAGAGAGAGAGAGTGAAAAAGAGAGAGAGAGAGTGGGGGTGGACAAAAAAGCAACCCTCCCTGATGAACCTAGCATTGCTCACCCCCTGATTCTCTTTCTGCGCCCTCCCTTTGTCAAAGCAATCTGGGGGTTTCCAGTGGACAGACCTCTGCTCCTGCTTGCCCTTTGACCCATCTTTAAATGTAGGGCAAATCCTCCTTTTAGCAAGTGTCCACACTTCATAATGCTACTCTGCTTTCACCAATGCACATCGGTTCAATCCCCTCATCCTGGCAGCATCGACGTGACGTCACTGACACCATCCGCGCTTACATTCCAGAGTCTTCCACCCCACCCGCACTGCATATTTTGCACACTTTCATCCGTATGTGCTTTGACATGTTTATGTACGGTTTTAAATCTATGAGATCTTGGGAGGAATTACTAATAGTCTGATTATCAGTCTGACCGGTGTGTATAACGGTTCAGTTTATGCACATGGACCTTCACCAGGCAACTAACAACAATCCATCTTTATCTGTGTGCAGTTATACTTGCTCCACGAAAGGCCCATACTGAGTAGAAACCAGATACCAGGACAAACACAGAGGGTCTTGTGATATTTAGAGGAAACACTCGAGCCTGTATGTAATGAGATTCAACTGAGTTTCACTTGCCAAGACCCAATTTGTCAGATTTAGATGTCAAGGTGTTATTAAAAGAAAAAAAGACAATTCTGGCCTAATGTAACTCTACTCATGGTATGAAACTAAAATAGCTCTGTCATGTTGAACAAAGTAACATCTTGCAATGGTATGGAAGTAACAAACCTCAGTCTTCAAGGTGTCTGTGCCATTAAATCAGATATGTTATTATTTAGGTAAGTTATTGTTAACATATTGACGTTAACTAACACGCTCTGCCATGACAGTCAAAAGCAAAAACTTGCAGTGCTTCTTAACAAGGAGGCCGCAGAATTACCTAAAATTATTTAAATTAATAGATTATTATTAATATACTTTGTATTTATATTAAAATAATTTATTGAAGAACATGCAGTTCTTGAAACTTCTGGAATCACACAAAAAAAAAAAGAAATTCAGGGGGCTTCGGTTCAAAAAGATCGAAAACCACTGCGCTAACACGATAGTGCCCCTTGTGGCAGTGCTGAAAATGCAACAAGTTCACATTTTAAATTTGCAGTCTGACACATTTTTGAATGCAACTATGAACAACATCAATCAAGCTAACATCCGCATTCAAGAAAAGTATGAATGTAAAAACTTCCCGATATGCAAGTTTGACTTTATCAGGAATTCATATGACAATACAATTGTGCTTTGCATTCTCAGCATTGCTGCAAGCGGTGCTATAGGATGTACAAGCATAAAAATATCTTCATTTTGTCTTTCATGTCAACCACTGTAATGGCAGAGCAACGGTTTGAAGAGAACTTTGCTGACTCAGTTGGTTAACATGTCGGCATGTTTACAGCTAACTGTCTGAATAAGCATGTACAATAAGACCATCCATGACAGGATCACCTATATACAGTAGGCCTATGTTTTGGACCTAACCTAAAACTTCACCAAAGTTGTTCTTCACCCACATCCTGTAGGGGCACCATAAGAACCATGACCACAAAATGGCATAAACAAGTTACACCAACCTGACTTCCTGTTGTAAGTCTGGCACTCTTTCTTGAATCGATCTTACTGTTGTGTTTCACAGGAGCATTTTCAAGCCTTTGGTCAACCGCAAAAAGTGTTCACATCAAACAACAAAGGCATCTTCTGCAATTAATGAAGGCTGAACACTGTTGCAGAGGTTGATAACATGGTAGCTTCTTACCTGAAGTTCACACCACGCTACTTCCACCGTTGTCTCCGTGTCCAAACCCTTGTAGACGGTTTTGAACGAGCCGCGTCCAATCTCGATGTCAAATTTGAGGAAACGCCCATCAGGTGAGGTGCCCACAGCTTTGGTTTCCACTTCTTCGTCCTCCTGAACCTTTTTCTCAGCCTCCCTCTGCTCAGCTTCAGCACGGGCCTTCGCCACCCCTCTCTCCTCCTCTTCACGTTTGTCTGCTACTCCGCTCTCCTCCTCCTTGTCACCCACATCGCTGGGCTCCGTCTCTGCCATCCCAAGGGCCTCGATCTGCCTCACACCCACATCCTGCACAGATGGGCTCTGTACCTCCACAATCCCATCAACCCCAGCAGCTCTTCCATCCTCTGCATGTTCTTCCAATAGGACACCCGAAACACCCACTTGGGTGTCAATGGTAACATCAGGGGCCGAACCCAGCACTGCAGGCACAACAAACTGCTCACAGTCCGGAGGCGAGGTGAGGATGCAGGCTTTGCTGGGCAAGTCGAGGGCTGTGGCATTGGAGTCACAGATGACACTACGCCTAAAAAATCTGTGCTCAGCCGTCTTCAGATCTTTATCCATGGTGTGGCGTCGTTTCCTGACCTCCGTGTCTAGCTTCTCACCCACCAGTGAGTCCGAACCGGAGCCATTCACATTCTTTGGAGGTGGAGGGGCCAAGAAGGTCACCACCTTGTTGGGATTTTCCGACGACATCTCTCCAGGGAAAAAAAATTACATTTATAAATAAATTATTATGAAAAAAACTCAAATGTAAACCTTCACCTTTTGCAAAAATGTCTTCTTTCTGCGGCACAAAAAAGCCTATGAGAAAAAGTAATAAAAGCTCACGTGAACCACAGAGTTTGCTGGAAGGCCCCCTCCGTGGGGTATTCCTTACTAACAGTTACTCTTACAGTGTAAGGGGCCAGAGCCCAAGAGAGGAGGTGTTCTTTTATAAACGTAAAAGAACAAGACACAGTCACTGAGAGGCAAGCACTGATGGTGACAGACAAAAACTGTCAGATCCACTTCATCCATCCTGCAGTGACCCGGAGACAGCCGTCATTGGGCATAAGGGACCGCAAGAGGGAAAGGGCAAGAGCCTTGATATTCTTCAGACCTTCAGAGTGCAGGAGACCTGGCTCCGAAACCCAAAAACCAGGTCCAGGTTTACTGCAAGAGACATATAAAGAACATATTAATTTCACACTCAAGTTTATTTTTCCTGGTTCAAAAGCCGTTCTCCATTTTAATAAGCATTTTAACAATTATAATAACAGCACCACTTCACTTAGAAATAATAAATATTAGCCTACGTTTCAACTAAAGACACTTATAAACAGCACTACATTTTCAGTATTACGTTTAAAGGAGCTAAAGGTTGACATTAAAAGCAAACATAAGCTACTTCGACTTCGAAACCTTTTGCTAACTTCGGTTTTCTGTGCGTGTGACTGCTGGGCTTTCATCAGGTGTTCAGTTTCAATCGTATAAATATATATATATATATATATAAACTAATAATAATTAATATAATAAAATGGTTAGTGCTCAAAAATGTCAACAAAACTAAACCATGCAATGGAGACGGGTCGCCCTGGTTACACGGGGTGGCGAACTGAGATTTGGGGGGATTATTTTTTTATTTTTTTATTTTTTTTGCAATTCTCCAGCAAAGACAAGCACACAACCCAGTCGATTTCTGTCGTATTTTGCATTTATGACGCATTTAAATGATTAAAAGTTTCCAGCGATGCGTTTAAAAAGTTGCCAAGTAACGGCGAACGTTAGTTCTCCGGGTCTCGAGCTCATTCTTAAAATAACGCCGCGCGCGTTTAATCGCGTTTTTTAACAGGAAGCGCGTACGAACACACAGACGCAAAATACGACATACCAGCCTATAATATACAATGGGCATTTCATATCATATGCCTGTCAACCCATAATAAACAAGCTGAGGTTTATAACCAGCTATATAAAGAAAAATAGGAGGCTGGCCTGCTTTTACCTTTCGTATCGTCATCTCCATTCCCCTCTGGTGTAGACAAAGCGACAGCTGCAGTTGCTTGAGTTGACCGAGCGAATAATTTAATAGAGGTAATCGCCGAATAGTTGTAAAGACCAAAAGAATCACGGCTAGAGGACCGAATGGTCAGAAAATATAAATTCCATAAATGTAGCACAGCTACGCGTTCATCGCGCTAAGCATATTTGCTCTACAGGCCGAGTTCAAAACGGGGCTGCTGAATCCAGCGTGATGCAGTGACTAATCAATTCGGTATCCAGCGTAACGATGTATCCCGTGATAAAACATTATGAGAAATCAACAACCGACGGCACGCGGATCCGCTGCAAACCAGCGATTTTCTTCCTTTCACGTGAACAATGCAACAACATCCACTGCGGTTCGCGGTCGCTGCTGTCGAGCCGGCTGAATCGTTATCCTAATGCAGCAGTCGACAAATGACAACTGGTAGTCTCCATATGCAGTATTAAGGTTTCTCTGGAACTGCTGCTCTCGGTTCGGGTGGTGTTATTGAGACTCCGGTCTGTCACGTTGGTTTTAGCTCCGGGGCTGCTGCTGTCTACCCTCCCACTGAATACTGACAGCAGAGACGCCAGCCTGCAGTGTCTTAGAACGGCCTGAAGAGGTCGCTGTTTCCACCCTGGGTTTGTTTATAATTTTGCAACGCAAAAGTTGATTCCCTTCCTCGTGCATGCAGTTTTCTTCACGTCTACTTTGGTTGCGATGCTAATTCTTATTTTTATTTTAAAAGCTGACATTCTCAGTGTCAGTGTATCCTGATCTAACATGGCCAATGTGTTTTTTTAACATGCGATGTTGTGTAATAGGCTACATGCCAGTTGCACACTCTCTTATCTAAGTGCTTATTAAAAGCTTGCTTCAAGTTGGACCACAGCAGAGATGCCAGTATATCTCGTTTGCCCTGGCATGGAATTCTGGCTCTTCTTCCATGCGGCTGATTAACAGTAAATCTGCGAGCAATCAGGCCGTTAAACTTAAACTTCTGGCACATGTGCTTTTACTGTTGTAAACAAGGAAAGCTTTTCAAATTCCAGCACATTCCATGCAACAAAAACCATTTGTTCCTTTGTAATTTATTACAGATGATGGGCATTACATAATGAAGTATAGGGTGACCATACGTGCCATTTTTCCCGGACGCATCCTGGCCAGGATTTCTATATTGCCTAAAATATCTAGGGCAGGGATCCTCAAATCTGGCCCACGAGATCCACTTTCCTGCAGAGTTTAGCTCTAACCCTAATCAAACACACCTGAGCATGCTAATCAATGTCTTCAGGATCATTAGAAAATCACAGGTAGGGGAGTTTGATCAGGGTTGGAGCTAAACTCTGCAGCGCATTGACCCTCCAGGGCAAGATTTGAGGAACCCTGATATAACGGTTGGCTTTGTTTGCGGTGAAGACCGATCGGTGTATGACATCGTTCCTTATGAGTATTTGGAAACGCATCATCGAGAGTACTTTGAATCAAAGCAATATAGAAATCCTGGCCAGGACGCGTCCGGTAAAAATGGCACGCATGGTCACCCTAATGAAGTATGAAGCTGTTAACAGTCCTTCAGAAAACTGTGTGCAGATCTTTGAAGGGATATTAGAAATTAATACGCAATATGAAGCATGAAGCAAATTTAAAAATGCGACAGATATCCAACAATGAAAGCACACAAACCACAAATATCGCATATTTACTGTAAGTGCTCAGTGCTTTATTTAAAATTATTAACGAGGAAGCATATATGGTAAGCAACATTTAAATGGTTATTTTGCTCAAATTAATTTATGCATTTTTAATTGTTTCATTAAATTATGCATTTTGCATTCACATATTAAGCATATCTCCTCGGTTTGTTATGCATTTCACTTGACACTTTTGCAAAACATAACACATTCAGTTTTATATTTAAATAAAATATTAATACTAATGTAGGAAATGCCAAATACCAATTATGTTGAATTTTCATTTGGCAAAAAGTGTTATGCATATCACCATGGGAAGTGTGAATTCAAATAAAGAAACGTTACTGTTTTCTTTTCTCTTTTTTCTCTCTCTTTTTCTGTGGCCAGACTGTTTTCTCAGAGCCCCTTATAACACTAGACATTTGTTTTTCTTTTTTGCGTTCCCTTCCTCTCCAGATGGCACACACGAGTAGGATCTTTCTTAACATCACAGATTCTCTATATGGAGGCCCCACTGCTACCACTGCTAAAACTACCTGTGGGGTCCAAAGAGGCGACACAAGCATATGCAAGTTGTGCATACTCAAGTCAGACAGTAAGGTGTCGAGATCATGGTATGTGTTTTTGATTGCACCCTGAGAGGCTGTTTGTTTTGGATGCATTGACTGTGGGATGGGTACACTTTGTTCCCCAGCCCAAATGAAGGCAGTGATTGAGCTCTGTTGACATACAGGTCAATTGAGAGCATGTGGAAATTTCACACTGGTATGAATAACACTGGTAAGAAGACTGCATTAACATACATTAACAAACCTTTAACTATTTGACTAATTAATTTGTGCAAACAGAATGTGTCAAATGTGCATTGTCTTTGAGTCCACACAGCTGATAAAAGCATTCGATCATTTAACATCTTGTGAAGTGAAAATCTGCATGCTTGTATCAATTTTTGCCAAAGCAAAGGTTTTTGAAGTTCAAACCCTAAACTTGAATTTGACGTCTTTGATTAGCTGTGTGGATTACTTTAATGTTTTTATCAGGTGTTTGGTCTCTCATTCTGATGGCACCCATACACTGCGAAGTGAAATTTCTTTAATGTGACAGTTAGATTAGGGGAATAACAAAATAAAGACTGAGAAAGAGGATGTATATTTTGTACTGTAGATAAAAAAAATTCTTCAAGCTGTAAATTTATGTAATATAATGTAGCTTCAGTACATCAGTTTATCCACTAGGCGGTGGGAATGAGTGAATGAGAAAAACTGGCATTTTTTTCACCCAACATACACAGAATTTGTATTTTATTATTTATTAAGACAAATATTTTTGAATATTTTAAAGATTTGCGAGTCCCCTCACTGTGCATTGCTGGGATATTGTATTTAGACCGGTCTTTAAGATAACTGCAACACTCCGGAAGGTAAATATTTGCTCTGAGATTGAAACAATGCACAAGCTAATCTAAATGAGTGTAAGGAGGGTTATCTTAAAGTCACCATGTCAAATGCCTGCTGGAAAGTTTAACATTCCATTGTAAAGAGCCACTGGATGTCCGCGCATGCTAAACTTTCAGCCCATTTGTATGCAAAATCAGGTGACATACAGTATATAATTTAGAGAATATGCAGATCCACTTCATTCAAATTCCAGCTCATGTACCAGGAAACATTTCAGTTCATGCAAACTGAAGAAGAATTTGCCCTACTGTTTTTTTTTTTACCTATGCATATTGTGTGCAAAAACAAAAAAAAAAGTGACTTTGAGTGTTTCAGATAACTTATATGCAATGCATAGCTTGGTCAGAAGATAAATTAACTTGGGAATCTGACATAAAACAGTAAAGCTTAGTATTTTGGCCACATTCCAGTTCAGAACAGGTGTCAGAGTGAGGTGATGACAGATGATCTGTCAAATATCAGTGTTTTTATTCAAACTTCTAAAGCAAGTCCTGTTTGATGGTATAGAGCAGAGGGTACACAATGTACAGGACCCATTCCAGAGTTCAGGGGCTGGGTGGAGCATACAGGAAAACAAACCCACTAAAATCTATTTTCTTGATTAACTAAAGGGCAATGTCTAAATCTTCATCACACTGTTAACAAAAACTGTTAACACTGTTATTAAAAAGAAAATGGTTACTTTAGTCAAAGTCTGCTTTATTGTCAATTCATGTACACATGTACAACACATACATATAGAATTTAAATTGCATTACTCTCAGACCCTAGGTGCATACAGATAACACTAACAGTACAACATAAAAATACAGATAAATACAGATTAAATATATATAAAATACAACTCTACAAATATACAAGTAAGACTGCAAAAAAATTGATAGATACAAGAGAAGCACAAGGCGCATTGGCAGATAGAGAGCAAACCAGTGATATAAACAAACAGTGCCGATATAATGGGTATAGTGCAGAAAGAGCTTATAGGTCTGTTTAAAGTGACAAAGAGCTCAGAGAGCAGTCTTTATTTAAACTGTATGTCTTTCATATATAATTCAGGCTATTTTAGGCCTCAAAGTGGTCATCTGCTCTAGCTCAGTGTTTGAGGTTACATGCAGAGATGTTTTGGGCACGCGCTGAGCACAAAGAACCACAAATGCCACGTGTCCACCACTATTGCAGCTGCGATGGCACTCAGCCCATGGACTGTGTCAGTGACTGTAGCTGCTAATGCCTCATTGTGTCTTTTAGGAGAGAAGTGAGTGAGTAACCGGCACGCACTGTCACTGTGGGAACAGTCCAAGAGAGCGAATGTGCTGCTGTTGGGTTTCTCAAAGCTAAAAGGAATAGTTCACCCAAAAATAAAAAAAATTGCTGAAAATGTACTCACCCTCAGGCCTCCCGATGTAAATGTTTTTTTTTTCTTCATCAGAACAGATTTGGAGCATTACATCAGACACAGAGGATCCATTGGTGAGCAAATGTCACCAATGGATCCTCTGCAGTGAATGGGTGCCATCAATGAGAGTCCAAACAGCTGATAAAACATCACAATAGTCCACAAGTAATCCACCACTCCAGTCCATCAGTTTATCATCTTTTGAAGTGAAGCTGGGTGTTTTGTAAGATACAGTCCTCTACTCGATAGTATTGCTTGCTCCAGTGGAAAATTTAGTCTGAACAGGATCATCACCATTTACCCAAGCGAAGTCAAGTCCAAAACAATCAAACAATTGGTTGGCTGATTGATTAGAAGAACAACAGGGATGACCTGGATTTTTTTTCACTAGAGGAACGTTATGGATTATGGGACTTTTTGTCTAAAGCAAGGCTTAAAATGAAAATGCCTTAAGAGGATTTGTTATTACACATGCAGCTTTTCAACTTCACAAGACGTTAATTGGATGGCGGGATTCATGTGGTTTACTTGGATTCTTATTCATTTTGACTCTCTCATTCTGACGCACCCATCACTGCGAGTATCCACGGTTCATTGCTGAATTCTACATTTCGCCAAATTGTGTCCAATGAAAACAAACAAACTCCACTCATTATGACGACTGAGTACATTTTTAAGAAAATTTAAATTTTGGGATGAACTATTGAAGCTCTGGACGATGGCACTGTTGAGTGAATCTTCGTTTCAGAAGGCAAAAATGTCTCTACATCAATCTATCACCATCTCACAAGACATTGTCAGTTTTGGCCCCTTCTTGCCCTTTTTTGCTTAGTGAGGCCCAGCACCACAGCAAACACGGGCTTGCTTAACATACCTGGATCAGGGCAGTGCAACTAAAAGAACACTGTCAACCCACACCCTTAATGGAGGCTGTTCTTCAGCTCTAGGCCTGTACCTTTCAGATGTATCTGCTTCGTTTGATGCTTTTCTTTAGCCAATCCTCTCTGTGTCTGTAATTACAGCAATTATTATTCTCCCTTGTGACTTTGTGAGTCAAATCACTATTGTGACTGCATAATGGGACGTTATGTGCCTCGCTTGGATAATTGCTAACAAGAAAACAAGCAGGTCACTACCGTCTTGGATGAAAATATCCATTTCATGGTTTAATACCGGACACGCTTTATCCAAATGCTCGCTGTTATCTAATATGTGGGAGCATCCCAGGGCCACATTGTCAGAAGAAAGTGTCTCATAACACCACACGGCTGCCACTGTATAATGTGTGTCAGACCGCTGTGGTCTGCTGGATTGTGTATGATGGCTTGAAATGCAATATGCATAATATTGTGTTTTAATCATACAATATGTGGTCACACCTAAAAGTCTGCAGCATTACGACACTGATGGTCATAATAGATTCGGAAAAGCCAGAAGTTTAGGTTTACTGAGTCAAACTTTGGTCTTTGTGGAGAGCCAGTCCCACCCTCCATACTATAAATGCCAAGGACATGTGAAAGAAAAATTATTCTAAACTCTCTGATATAGCTAAAAGTAGCTATCAAGGCCCTAGATAAGATTTCCTTTTATATTTTTGTATGACATAAGATATATACTGTTACCAGGAGATATTGATTAAAATAAAAACACAAATTTCAATCTAATCTGGGTTATGAAGATTATGTGCTTATTTCTTGAAGGTATAGTTCACTCTCATGTTGTTCTAAACTCATATGATGAATTATATATAATGTAAGTGAATGAGTACTGGGGATGTGAAGCTTCAAAATTATATATTGTGGCAGCATACATTTAAAGATGTAACAGAATTCACATACAGTGTTTATGTTTCCCCATTAAGAATGTTTCGTGGCATGTGGTGGGGTGTTTCCCCTTTAAGAGTTTTCACGTTTGAGGAGTTGAGTAAAAGCGATAACAGGTTCACGGCTTTTCACACAATTCTGATGTCGTCTGTGTTCATTTAATCACATGAACACCTACAATATTAATATTCCAAGTTTTCTGAAGCCATTTTTTTTGTGAAGAACAAACTGAAATTTAAGTCACTGTTCACAAAAAAAATCTTGACATCCACCCTTGATACTGTGTATCCTTGATCTGTTCATGAGGGAAGAAGCAGTGTCCAATTCATGAATGAATTATTCTTTTGAATCAGACCTTTTCAATGAATCAGTTGAGTAAGTTTGCAAAAACTTTTTCCAATTCACTGATTCAATGGTCTCAATGATCCACTGGATTCATTTACTGGATTCATTTTGGTCTGTTTGCTAACAAATGGCTTTAGAAGACTTAATATAACACAAGAACCATGGACTACTTTTAGAATATTTTTATGGTTCTTTTTTATTTTTTGTAATTTTTAAATCCTTTTCATTGTGATTGCATTCATACATGTTTGGAATGACATGAGGGTGAGTAAATGATGACAGAACTTTTACTTCTGGATAAACTATTTCTTTAAAGCCGAAGTGTGTTTTTTTCTGCACAACTAATCAAATAGCAGCGGTTTCCTACAAGTTTTCTTAAAACTGTTTGCCATTGTCCAGCCAAACAGGCATTTCTACCCTGACTCATGCCATTGATTGAGCCAGAAGTTGACACGTTGGACCGCTCAAACAAATAGAGCAATACTGAAATAGTCAGTGTTTGCACTTTTTTGGAAAAATCAGCCTACAGCACAACTGACTTACTTAAAGTAGTCTCTGCATGTTAAACTAGGCTAGGAGAAGGTTTTTTTAACTCTGAAAACATTCATCACCGAAGTTACCACTGTTTACCTGTGTTCTCAATTCAGTCTTTTTGTGTGCTTTATATTAAACCACAGACCACATATTGGCCACACATTCTTAAAAATATAAAAATGTTGCATTTTAAGTGTTGGGTGGGTGAATGAGCTATGAATGTAGCCTTTTACTGGATGGGGGAATTAATTATACTGCCTGGGCACTTGAACAAGAAACAGATCAAATCTAGTCTTTCTTCTTCTATTTGCAGACTGTGATTGGATATACCGTATTTGACTGGTTTACTGTTTACAAAGGAGTGCTCAGTTTTGTTGTGACCCAGTCCAGTGGGTTGGAGTGGGCTGGAATAAAAAAAAAGAATGAATAACACACTTGTTTGTCTGGACGGCTGTCCTCGCTGTGTGCCATGAATTTCTTCAAAAGCTTTTACCAGCCTTCCCACTTTCCCTTTCTGAGGAACTCCGAGTGTATCTCGTCTCTGATTCAGCCGTTCAGCACCAACGACAGTCGTCTGGGACTCAGCCATGCCAGCAGCAAGAGGACGTACAGATCTACAGGTACGCTGAGACGTCTAGAAGCCGTTGGTATTTCTTTGGGGGCTGCGACATAGCATTCCTTATTTTCTTTCCCTAGCACTCCGTCCCGCTCCGTCCTCACATCGGGGTGCAGAATGTTCTGTGTATTTAGAGGAAGGCGATCATGTAGTTCTCTCTCTTCTGAAGCTGAGCATCACTCAAAGAATCCATCAAATATCAATTAGTGATGGACTGCAAAGGTTGACTGAACCTTTAATGTACCTGATGATCAACACGACATGCACTTACCAGACTATTACTGGGGTCAGGAGGATTGTCGCAAACCTCTGACAGCCATGGCTTCTCAGGGAGAGAATTACAACAAAGCTGGGAATTGTAAAATTGAGGCTCTTGAAGCACAATTTAAAAAAAAAACAATTATATTCCTGGCATCATGATATTTTTAGATGGCTCATAATCTAAGATGACTGAAACAAGCCATTCTGGATCTTT
Source organism: Sinocyclocheilus anophthalmus (assembly GCA_018155175.1). Taxonomy (NCBI): domain Eukaryota; kingdom Metazoa; phylum Chordata; class Actinopteri; order Cypriniformes; family Cyprinidae; genus Sinocyclocheilus; species Sinocyclocheilus anophthalmus. Next base: position 4,596 of record JADLZN010007696.1, on the reverse strand, counting down.
TCTTTTGGGATTTTTAAGAGGTTTTAGACCAATATCATTTTAATTTAGGAATAAAATACAGCTTAAAGTTCACAGTTCACCCAAAAATGACAAATCTGTCATCTGCCGTTTACTCACCCATAAATCGTTCCAAATCTGTATGACTTTATTTTTTCTGTGGAACAAAGAAGATATTTTTTTTTGTGGAAAAACTAAAAAAAAAACTGTAGTGTTTCTGTTCATACAATGAATGTCATCAGGTTCATATTCTTCAAAAAAAACTTAAAAGACCGTTCAAGAGTTTGGGGTCAGAAAGATTTTTTCAATGTTTTTTTGAAAAAAAGTCTCTCACAGTATGCTCACCAAGGCTGCATTTATTGATGAAAAATAGTTAAAACTGTAATATTGCGAAATATTAATACAATTTCAAACAACTGTTTTCTATTTTCATATAGTTTATGTAATGTAATTTTTTCTTGTTATGGCAAAGTTGAATTTTCAGCATCACTACTCCAGTCTTCAGTTCATATGATCCATCAGAAATCATTCAAATATGCCAGTACATTATTATTATTAATATTAAACAGCTGTGCTGCTTAATAATTTTATGGAAACCATGATTTTTTCAGAATTCTTTGATGAATAGAAAGTTCAAAAGAACAGCAACTATTTAATAATAGAAACAGACATCTTTTGTAACATTATAAATGTCTTTACTGTCACTTTTGATCAACTTAATGTGTCCTTGCTTATTAAAAGTAGGAAAAATCATCTTAGAGTATATTCTTTTGAGTTCTGCAGTGAACTTTCCCTGTAAGGTTTTATTCAATGACTTTTTCAGGCTTGCTTCTATTATTAGTGGCATATATTAAATTCCACTTCCTATAGGGACAGATTCCTGCAGGATTTGTTTGTCATAGGACTATCCTTGCTCTTCACATGCCTCGCATCCGTCTTGCTAAGTATGTGTCAGTAAATGTCCAAATGTCATATCTGGCGACTTGTTAATTTTATAAAGACATTATATCATTAACGTCAATAACCCAAGGCCAGAGCAGCAAAGACAGAAATTAGTTATGAAACTGAGGTCTCAGCCCAGTCACTTGCAGCAGAAAGACACACTATCATGTGTCCGAGAAGCGCGGCTCGCCGGGTCTCCAAACCAATCCACAGTCCTGACAGTGAGTCTAGGATCCCATTTCCTTAGGATTACACAGTGCTCACAGGCAGGGCAGTTGGAGTACTATATGATATTACAAAGCACCTCCACCCGCCGAAAGGTAGCATGTGTACGAAAGAAGCTTACATTAATTGGGTGGGGGTGGATGTTTTTGATTTTTGTTTAATTATTTTTCCCCGTGGAAAATTATTGCCAGAGAATGCCTGATTAAACAGGGGCCATGGGGGTCACAGATGTCAAATGGTTTAAGGGGGTCATCTGACCTCGGATATGAGCATTACTGGTATGAGATAAAAGATATTACTCAGTTTTACCCTAGGGGTGAAAAAAAATCATGTTATGTATCGTCTTTCTTTTGGTTTTGAGATTTAGGCCTAGCTTTAGGCTGTTTTTCTTTTTCAGTGCAATTTATATATAATCCTTTACTGAGATTATCTCCGGTCTTTTCTTGTATTCTCCGCTGAAACATTTGGAGTGTCTTTGCGAAGTACAGCATGATGACTGGCATTTCTGGATATTGGCTACTATACTCGTCTTTGACCTGATGGCACCTTGGTGCCACTTCATCCTGGCTCTATAGTGGGCAGTATCACCTGATCTGGCATCTCTCACACTAGTGTCACACTTTTGAAGGCAACACAGCCACGTGTTGAATGCATTTCCTTCAACTTTATGTCATTTTCCTTTGCTTGTTTGCTTTCTTTGTGACTGGGAGTGTCTCAGAAGGGTGCGTGTGGAATTCATATTAAATTTCTGTGGAAATCCAAGCAATGTATAGATTTGTCTGGCCTGCAGGCCTGGATCATGTCCCATGATGCAGTGCTGCTGCTGTTGCAGAAACAATATCAACTAATACTCTAATGCACCCAGGAATGCTGGGAGATATAAGTGTTTCCAGATGTGGGGTGAAACACAGATTTACACAATTATGCTGTCATCTACGAAGGGGTCCTGTCAAAATGTAAGTGCACTCACATGACGTAAATGTGACTTTTTCTTAATTTTGCAGCAGTTTTGGTGATTTTGAAGCTTAAAATGAGGGCAGATAAGAGTGATGCAGTCATGAGGTTTACACTGAAGGCCAAACATGTGTTATGTAAGTGCATTAAACAAGGTTATTGGTAATTAGGTTTGTTTGCTATAGTAATAACACAGTGTTTACTGTTTAACTCTCCTCCTCTTGTTACAGTCGTCTGTCGGCTGGATGTTTGGTCACCGTGGTGACAGTTGTATGCAGATGTCTATATAGTTTCTGTGTAGATGAACACAAAATCCCCATTGTTTTTTTGAAGACATCTAGTAGGAGAAATCATGGGTTTTCCCCTTTTAAATTCAAGGATTCCAAAAGAGGCTCATTGAATAATATCTTTAAATAATACTTTACTGTATTTTATGGCAAGCAATGGATCTTGTATGAAAATAAGAAATATTTTGTGAATTCTCTGACTTACAGTCATAGAATGGACTGGAAAAGCCGCCCATGCAAGGGTTCATTTGTCATTTGTGTCTGGACATTGTGGAACCCATCCTTACTAGGACACTAACTCACAAAAACTGTGTTTTTTGGGTGTTGGTATATAATAATAATAATAATAATAATAAGGATTTTAATACTTCACTAGTGTTTTTAACATTATATCATATAATGTACATTTTTTACTGTAAATTTAAGTTAAATCTAAAAAAAACTAAAAATGTTGCTACCATATTTTTACAGATGTCCCTTTTTTTTTTCCCAGTAGCTTAATGATCAGAGGCAAATTTGTCTTTTTTTTATTTGTTTGTTTTTATAAGTGATACAGTATGTTTTAAAAATAGAGTAGCCATGCTATCAAGCCACTTATTTTCTTCTGTGCACGGATAAATGTGTTATATAAATTTGCTTTAGTGTCTAGAAGCATGTATGCTTTTTAAAATTAATGAGAGGGAAGGATGAAAATGGTCAAATATTTACACATTAATTGGTTTGAGTTAGTGTAGTTGCCTTTTTGTGTGATCGACATTACTGTTATCCTTAAACAAAGCATGCATGTTTATCCTTTTTAAAAATTAAAAGATAGAGGGATGAAATATGTACACTTTAGAGTAAATGTCGTCATATATCTCTATAATTTGTATGGCAACCACTGGAATCCAACCAGACCCTCGCTGACTGACATGCTTAACCAAGTCAGAAGTTTTCTAATTTTTCATCTTTAAAACACGTATATATGTTGGCAATGTGACCCAACAGGTCACAATGTGCTTTGGATTCAAGGCTAATGGGGTCTTCAGGGGTCAGAGCTATCAGAATGAGATATGTGCATATCCCCTCACCTGTGGGATGGGGGAATGGGGCCTCTTTCACAGGGGCCTCTCGAGGAGAGATCTCACAGAGGACAAGCAACATGTTGCACCGGCCTGTGAACACATCCGTGAGCACCCCGCAGACACGATAAGCTCTTTAATAGAATGGTTAAAAAGTAACAACTGAAAGAAAATTGAAACTGGCAGGGTTCCGCTGTTGTCATCTCTCTAGAGAATGTTTGTTTAAAGTTATCGACTGACACTACAGCCGTATATGAAGGTATAATGTCTAACCGGAGGTTGCGATAGTGTCACGTCTGTGATGAAACACCTTGATCTTTTTGATTTAGTGTCCCAGTGACAACATGATTATTGCTTTGTGGGTTTGACGTGATACACAATTCAGCAGATCTATGTGTATAGCCCTCTTATGCATGAGCTTTAATTTTTTAGAGTTTAAAAATGGTAGAATATAATAATATAATATAATATAAATATATATTTAATATAAATTCATAACTACTTTGTGAGCAGGACACATTATTGAGCAAACACGACTTTCCCACACCTATACAGTGGTTACAAAACGGTATTTAAAAATAAAATAAAATACAAATAATGCTGTTCTTTTGAACTTTCAGTTTTTAAATTAAATTAAATTATGAACACCTGTCTGAATGCCACTTGTGATGCAATTCAGACATTTGTAAATGTAGCTTAAGTGTCCAGATAGTTTTGAGGCCACTAGATCTCATGACAATGGATCAGTCAATCAACAGTCACACTATGTTGCAGTTGTTTTCATACAGCAGCCGTGTGTAGCTGTTGTCTTTCAGGCTTCGCTGGTGTAGGACACACACATGGCACTGCTGGCTGAGGGTTTGAACATGGCTTGTGACATGATTGATCGTTCATGGGTCAGCTTTCAGTTTAAGTTACTTTATCCAGTCACATCTGTCTGCTTTTCATCCTTGACAGAGCTTCTCAGAAATACAGCGTTCTATTGCGGACCGAACCAGCGGGTCCTCCTCAATGAAAGGCAGGAAAGCCCTGGAGGAAAGTCTCATGCTGAGATGTCACATGTGAAAGCAAAACATGTGGTGTTTTCTTCCAAATTTGATTATTTGGGAATCATGTGTGCCCCCCCCCCC
>JADLZN010007695.1:0-25274 GCA_018155175.1 Sinocyclocheilus anophthalmus | reverse complement strand
ACGATTGGCTTGTCTTAGCCCAGTCAGAGGCCGAGCTGATAGCCCACAGATCCTCCCTCCTCAACCACTTAGAGTGCTTGGGGCTCAGGGTCAATTACGCCAAAAGCTCAATGAATCCCAGCCAACAAATCTCATTTCTGGGGGCTGTCTTCGACTCAACCCAAATGAGAGCTGTAGCCTCGCCAGAACGTGTCCTGGTTATACAGCAGCTGACGACCGCCTTCACGATTGGCGCGTCCCTTCCTCTCAGAGTGTTTCAGAGGATGCTGGGCCTTATGGCCTCTGCATCGCCAGTACTGCAGTTAGGCCTCCTTCGCATGCCGCCTCTTCAACACTGGCTGAAACCCCTGGTTCCATCCCGAGCTTGGCGTCATGGACGCCTTTATATCAAGGTGGATCAAGCCTGCATCGCAGCCCGGGACCCTTGGAGGAGCTCAGGATGCACAAAAGGAAGGTCATATTCACAGATGCATCAAACACGGGCTGGGGAGCCCTGTGCGACGGCAGACCAGCCTTTGGCGCGTGGTCGAACGAAGAGACAAAGCTGCACATCAACTGCCTGGAAATGTTGGCAGTATGGCAGGCCTTACAGTCCTTCCTACCACATCTAAAAGGATGCCATGTCTTAGTCCGTTCGGACAACATGATGGTAGTATCCTACATAAATCGCCAGGGTGGCCTTTCCTCCCCACGCCTCTTCAGGATGGCAAAGAACCTACTGGAGTGGGCACATTGCCACTTGCACTCCCTAAAAGCAGCGCACATACCGGGCAAACAGAACCAGGGAGCAGACATGCTGTCTCAGAGCAACGTCCCCTCAGAGGAGTGGACGCTCCATCCGCAGACGGTTCAGAAAATCTGGGAGATCTTCAGCAGGGCAGAGGTCACCCTCTCCTCAGAAGACAACTCTCACTGCCCAATCTATTTTTCGAAAGAAAAGGGCTGCGCTGGCACGATGGCCCAGCCTTCTCCTTTACGCTTTTCCCCCGAGCGCCCTGACCCTCAGGATCATAGGCGAATCAGGGAACCAAGGCACAAGGTCTTCTAGTGGCCCCACTCTGGGGAAACCAACTATGGTTCTCAGAGATGTCTCAGCTGCTCATGGCAGCTCCATGGTCCATTCCCCTGAGACCTCCTCTCAGGCGAACATGATGATATGGCACCCCCAACCCAAGTCGTGGGCCCTACACTTATGGCCTCTCGATGGGAACCTATGAACCACCCAGAGGGTGTCTTAAATACCATTTCTCAGGCTAGAGCCCCATCCACAAGGCGCCTCTATGCCCTCAAATGGTCGGTCTTCACCGCTTGGTGTACAAACCACGGTGAAGATCCATCCACATGTGACATATCTTCGATATTTTCCTTCCTTCAAGAGCTGTTGTATAAGGGTCGCACCCCCTCCACTCTTAAGGTCTATGAGGCAGCTATAGCAGCTTTTCATGCTCCTATAGACAGGATATCAGTCGGCAGGAACATCTTCGTTGTTCGATTTTTGAAAGGGTCTAGGAGGCTCAACCCACCTCGCCCCATCACCGTCCCTACATGGGATCTGTCTACGGTTCTGAGGGCGCTCAAAGGCCCCCCCTTTGAACCACTGCAATCCCCTGATATTCGACCCCTGTCGCTAAAGACCGCCCTGCTATTGGCTTTGGCATCGGTTAAGTGAGTTGGAGATTTACAGGCGCTCTCTGTGAGCCCCTCCTGCCTTGAATTCGGGCATAATGACTCCAAGGTCGTCCTGAAGCCTAGGCATGGTTAAAAATCTATATTGACCGCTCTGCCTCCTTTAGGCAGTCGGAGCAGCTCTTTGTATGCTTTGGTGGCTGCAGCAAGGGGCTTCCGGTCACAAAGCAAAGACTATCCCATTGGATAGTTGACGCAATAGCTCTTGCATACTCCTCCTTGGGCCTTCAATGCCCCATCGGGGTCAGAGAACATTCCACGAGAGGCATGGCCTCATCCTGGGCATGGTCCAGTAGTGTGTCCATTGCAGAAATTTGTGCGGCGGCCCCGTTAGCGACGCAGTAAAGTGAAGTATCGAAAAGGGAAACTAATCGGTTCACTAACGTAACCTCAGTTCCTGAGATACGGAACGATACTGCGTACGCTAGCCGTGCTATGGATGCTGCACGACTCTGTGTTGGCTTCAGCGATATGAATCAGGATTCTAAGCCGAATGCCCGTTTATATAGCCAGATGCCCCGCCCATTTTGGCGGTTCGGGTGCGCTGCTTCGCCATAGGCTCGCGCAGTTCTGCTGCGCCATCATTGGTTCATTTCTGAAACAATGGCAGGGCAGATGCACTGCTGTGATTGAAAAAAAGGCTTCAGTAAATCGGAGAAAAGGAGTTTCCCGTAGCGTCTAGCGATGCAGTACTTGTTCCCGTATCTCAGGGAACCGAGGCTACGTTAGTAACCGAGTAACCGAGTGAGTACCATATTCAGACAGCAAAATATTCTGGGGGATATGAAATTTTTGTGAAAATGATCAAAAATGCTGGCGATTAAAAAAAAATGCTGGCGTGGAAAGAGTTAAGAGCTCAGACATTATACACTGCAAAACATTCACAACATTTTCCTTAGTGACATACAACAAAAGCATTTAAACACTTCAAGGTGACTCCATCAAGTAAAGACAAGAAAGAACAAAACAGAAATGCTGATACGTTAGATAAATTGTACCATTTGATTGTATATTCTCAAGTGTCTGAAAAGAAAAGCAGTATTTTGGTAATCATAGCGTGGAAACTTTAACTTTAATTCTGTTCAATTATTGAATTATTCATTCAATAAACAGTGATAATGTGGAGGTGAAAATGTGCCTCAAAAACAAGCTTTTTACATGCAATTTTTTATGCAACCCCCCCAGTAACACCAAAAGACTAGTTAAGCTGTTTTCCTTCAGCAGGGATGATATTATCATGGTACTTTTCCCCCTAGTTTAATAAGTTAAATATAAAAAAAATACTTACAGACAGTATTATATTGATCTATATAAAGTCTGTATGTGATTCTACTGTAATGGGATCTGTGGATTTTACTAACAGCTGTGGCAGAGAATGGTGTTTTTTCTTTAAAAGACTGGTAATGGAAATATTATAAGGCATATGGACATTTTTCAGATTTTTTGTTAATATTTAAGTCCTATTTTATGCTTTCAAAATAAGCAGCCGATGTTGTGAAGAGTCCATAATCCATAATAACGCTTCCTCCAGTGAAAAAGTGCATCTGCTGTTGTCTCTCACATCAAAATCCAGCCACATATTTGTTTTAAACGCTGCTTGATCTGTGCAGATTCTCTCCTGATCACACCAGAACACTTTTTCACTGGAGAAGCATTATTATGGATTATGGACTAGTATTTGAGTTAAAAACGTCTTAATGCTGGATTAGTTTCAGCTTTTGTTTTCTCCAGATGTTAACTGATGGACTGGAGTGCTGTGGATTACTTGTGGATTTTTGTGAAGTTTTTATCAAATGTTTGAACACTCATTCTGACGGCACCCATTCACTGCAGAGCATCAATTGCTGAGACCTGATGCAATGCTACATTTCTCCAAACTGATGAAGAAACAAACTCATCCTGATCTTGGATGACCTGAGGGTGAGTAAATTTTTAGCACATTTTCATTTTTGGGTGAAACTGTTCCTTTAAGTACGATAAAATAGTTTGAAATACAGATAACTAACTTAAAGAATTACTTTCAGTGAAAGGGTCGATCAAAGATGTATGCGTGTTCCTCCAGTCGCTCTCACAAACAAACACACACACACAACACACACACACACACCACACACACAACACACACACACACACACAACACACCCAACACACACACACACACAACACACAAAAACACACACACACACAAGCTTCACCAAACAACACACAAACAAACACACGCCAGTTCACCAACACATACACACACACAACACAGCTTCACCAACACACACACACTGCAGCCTTCACCAACAAACACATACCACACCCGCTTCACCAACACACACACACACCAGCTTCCCAAAACACACACACACACACCCACACAAAACACAAGCTTAACCAACACACAACACACACCCACAAAAACAACACACCAGCTTCACCCACACACACACAAACACACACAAGCTTCACCCAACACACACACACACACACACACGGCCAGATACACACACACACCAAACCAACTGCATCTGGTCGTGGTGTTTCTGTCTTCACTTCAGCAGCAGCTACAGGTTAAGGTGCAGCCCGTGTCAGAGGATCATCTCAGCCAAATCTGCAGGTACATCGCAATATAACTATATACTATATTATTACTTTAAATATAAAAAATTGTATATTATAACCAAATACATGACTTGTGTTAAAAAGTAGCAAATTAGGTATATTGAAGAAGAGAGATTGAAGAAAGAAATCTTCTTCAAAAACTGTAAAGGGATACAGTTTTTGTTTACATTAAACAAAAACCTGTTTAGGACAGTAACGACTGAAACTTCCGTACAACATGGAAGAGAACATGTACAAACTCAATTAATTAACTATTTCATAAATACTGCCAATAGATTTTATTTATTTTTTTGCATGTGGATATGGTGCATGTTCAATCAAACTGACAAAGATGTTGAAGCTTGTGTTGGGAGATTATCATAAACTATAATCTGTCCATCAGTACAGTTACACAATGTTCTTACAGGAGTCACCAGCCGCTTTCAAGCTCTGTTCTGATTTAAAATAGAGCACACCGATAGAGATGAAGGCATTTCAAAGCCACAATCTGATGCTTTTATTGTGCTGCCCTTTGACATTTCAGTCAGAGACCATTTAACCCTTTCAATTCATACGTGTCTCCATTTGTGCCAAATAAGCTGTAAAATGTTTAATATGTGCTGGGTTAACTGAAGAATATAGTCAAATTAAATAATATTTTATGGTTATGGTATGTGCAAATGAAACAAATAAATGGAAGGCCATTGCCACCAGATAAGTAAAAAAATATATAAATATGAAACATTAAATCACAATTTTGAGATAAAAAGTCATAATTATGACATAAAAAGTCAAAATTGACAAGCCAATTATGAGATAAGAAAATTATTACATAACACATAATAATTATGTCATACTAAGTCAATTATGACATAAAAAGTAAATGATGATAACCATGATTATGACTAATTTCAAATTATGTCATAATTAAATCATAACTGACTTGGTATGTCATTTTTATCTCAATTATGAGATGAAAACTTGAAATCATTACATACTAAGTCAATTTTGACGGTAACAAATTTACTAAAAAATTATTTTTTTACACCATAATTTAGACTTGAAATTATGAATATCATAATTTAGATTTTTTTGATCTCATAAGTCTGACTTTCTCACAATTATGACTTGGTATGTCATAATTTTGACATTTTTCTCATAATTTCGTCTTTTCATTTGATAAGTTTTACTTTCTCACATTTATGACATTTTCTCAATTTCAAATTTTTATGTCATAATTATTACATTTTATTTCGTAATTTTGAATATTTACTCTAATCTTTTTCTCTTTTTGTCATAATTATGACATTTTGTTATAGGTTTGACTTTTTATTCACATAAGTTTGACTTTTTATCTCAATTTGGCTTCATAAATATCATAATTTAGATTTTATCTCATAATTCTGATTTAGTATGTCATAAACGTTTTTCCTTTTTTGGTAACACTTTATTTCAAGGACCAATTCTCACTATTTACTAGTTGCTATTAACATATTGGTTGTTTATTAGTACTTATAAAGCATTTCTTCTACATGACCATACTCTGCATCCCTAATCATACCCTTTACCTAAACCTAACAACTACCTTACTATTAATAAACAAACAATTTAGGAGTTTATTGAGGGGAAACTAAAGGGTTACCAAACATTTTCACACAATTTAAATTTTTTTTGTCATATTATAACATTTTAACCTTTTTTTTGTTGTTTTACGTCATAACTTTGACCTTTTTAAACTCTCATAATTTACATGTTTTATAATCTCAAATTAGAGATGCAAACCTGTAACTGTGAGAAATGAGTCAGAATTGTTTTTGTGTATTTAAGCTTCTATAGGTTTAAGTTGAATTGACTGTGAATTTGGTTCCAGTCATGACAGAGTCGCCTGATTACCAGGCCGACCCGAGCATCCAGGACAAGACGGGGGGCACTGCTCTGATGTACACCTGCATGGAGCGGGCCGGGCCGGACGTGGCGGCTCTGATCCCTGTATGGAGGACTACGCCGGAGCCTCGTTTACGCCATTAATGCCTGCGATCAGGACACGCTGACGGTGCTGCTGCACGCCTGCAGAGCCCGAGGACGGGATATCATCATTATAGCCACCGAGCTGAGCTCCGTCGCCCGACAGCTCGCCTGTCTCCTGCATGTCGCCGTCGGACATCGAGCTCAAGACCAGCTCTCCCAGTGTAACGGAGGTCAGCGAGTAGGTGCAGTGCAGGTAAACCTCACTCCCCTGATATCAAGAGACGCACTAGCAACTGACGCTAGAGGCTGCAGTCTTTAGCCTCCTTGTTAGTGCGTTCGCCTCCCATGCCGGAGACCTGGGTTTGAGACCCACTCGGAGCGAGAACGAGGTGTGGCGGTGAGAACCCGGGAGAGAGGGGTTACACCAACTCTGAGTGCGAGAACATCTTTAACTTTCGAGGAGGCGGCAGTTTTCTATCGTCCGTCCGAGGCAGCATTTGCGCTCGGAGCCTTGGCTGGCCATCCAAAACCTGCCGCGTCTCGGTCAAAACCCAGAGGAGGAGGAAAACGAAGCACCTGTCAGCTACATAACACAGATTCCAAGTTTAAAGCTGAATGCAGGAACCAATCGGAGCGGCTGCAGAGCCGAAGAAACACGTTACCGGATCTTCTTCATCCACCGGCCCTCAAACTCACACTGTCCGGCTCCGACACCAGGATCCCTGCGCTTCGAGGTTCCCTCTGCTCCTGGCGCCTCCCGACGGGCTTCACAGAGCAGTCGTGAGCTCCCGGTGTTTCCATGAGGAGCGTGTGCAGAGATCCGATCCCAGCCTCAGTTCCTGTAAAACGGGAAGCTCACGGTCCGTCACGCGGTCCAGCTCGAGAAGCTCGGAGACGTTCTATCTGTCGTGAAATGTCTTCTAATAAAACTGAGACCATGAAATATCATTAATACACTGTTTGAGAGAAATAAATAAGAAAAAAAAGACAGCATTTGATCAGATCGTTACGTTCAACTTCTCAGCTTTTGTTCATAAAAATAAATCCACTAAACAAATCGGACAATTAAATCACTTGGACCTGTAAAAAACAGTGTTAGGAGGAGAAATAAATAGGAAAATGTTGTTTTATTGCTGGTGGGATGTTATTAATAAAAACATTTTGCAGCTGAAAACAGTTTAATCAGATCTTTGTGTTCAACTTCTCAGCTTTTGTTCATAAAGCCACCAAACAACTCGGACAATTAAAACAAAATACAAAAAATATTATTAATTAATTTATTAATTACATAAAAATATTCATGGCTTAGTGCTTGTGTATAAAAAAAGCAGTTTGCAGCTGAAAACGGTTTAAAATACACCAAACAACTAAATTAAAATAACTGGAAATACTGTTTTAGGAGAAAAATATAAGAAAAATATCTGACTTAATGCTGGTTGATTATTAAAAAAAAAAAAAAAAACATTTAATTAAAAAAACGCTTGATCAAATCAATTTCTCATCTTTTGTTCTTAACAATAAAGCCAATAAACAACCAGACAGTTAAAAAAACCATTAACTTGAACCTGTTTAAAAAATGTTTTAGGAAGATAAATAAATAAGAAAAAAGTGCTCTTGGTTATTAAAACAAAAACAGAAACATTTTGCCACTGAAATCAGATCATTGTGTTCAACGTCTCTGCTTTGGTTCATAAAAATAAATGAGAAATTATATTATAAAATAGTAATAACTTTGTATTCAAATGAATAATTAAATATATATCATGTATTTTTCTTACATTAAGACAGAGAGGTCAGCAGACAAGTCAATCTGAATATATGAGTGTTTAATGAGAAACAAAATAAATGTGAGACATTCATGTGAATGTGAGACTTACTGAAATAACATTAAAATATAAACAGCACTAGAAATGACATACAAGAAGTCAAATTCATCAATACAGGGTTGACATTAAAGAACATAGTATTCATATTGTTTATGGACCCTGGGTTAACAGCTTTAGTAAAACTTGGGCCACTTTTTATCCCTGGCTAAAGCAAAGTTTCTGCAATTTGAAACCACTTTAAACAACCAATCACGAACTCGACAGCACTTACCTCATTAAATATTCATGACCTCTGTGCAGTCACAGAAACTGTGATGTGCATCTGAGGGAAACCACTAAAACAGTGCAACTGTGTTAACTGGAGTAAAGAAGAGATGCTTCAGAAGAACCAAATGGACGAGCAGTTATTAAAACAAGCTCATCGCATCATGCTATTAGCCTCATAAATATAAAAATATGCATATTAACTCGGGGCTTACGAATCAAATCCTGAAGACCCAGGGTTAATTCAGACCAGGAACATGGTACAAGGATTGCGTGAACACATTTGGTCAACAATTTCAAGTGTGAAAATCCCATTATAGTGATATAAAAAACATATAAACAATTACACTCAACAGATTTCAGCATCAGGCCCAATACACATGCATGTAAGCAATTAAATATGATATAATAGATCAGTAAGATTTGTAATGTGTTTTAAAAGTGGCCCAAGACACATGCATGTAAGCATAAATATGATATAATAGAGTCATTAAGATTTGTAAATATGGTGTTTTAAATGAAGTCTCGTCTGCTCACCAAGGCTGCATTTATTTGCTCAGAAATACAGCAAAAATTGTGACAAATATGTAGATTACAAGCTTAAAATCCAACTATTATCTAATGTGAATATCTGTTTACACTGTAATTGTATACTCAGTTACTTATTTCCAATAGTTACAGAAATACAGTAAATTTGTTTTTTGTTTTTGATGCACACAGAATTGCGTTTAATTAAATGCTTTTATTCAACGCAAGGCAAGGTGTGTTACTGCGAGTCGAAATTTGCTGTCAATAAAGATTTATTTAGTTAGAAACATTTCATCATTTGTAAATAAACCGCTTTATTTGAACTGATTCATCAACGAATCCTGGAAAAATTAGCAAAAGGTTTTCAAAAAATTATGATAAACACTGATCATAATCAGCATAGCATATCCTGAAAGTATTCTGAAGAATCATGTGAAACTGAAAGACTGCAGGAATGAATCTGAAATAGCAGCTGAGCGCAGCACGAAATACATACAGTTATAGGAAAACGAATTATTCACATAGAACATAGATAGTCATTTTAAATAGCCAATATTTCTGCTTCACTTTTTTGTCAAACATCTTATTTACGTTTAAGTATCTGTGCTGTGAATGGTGTGTGCAGGTACTAGGAGGTGGGGTACAAAATGCGGAAATAGGGCTCAAGTCCACTGACAGACCTAAAGTCCAGGTAAGTACACGGTCTGGGGCTCGTAAATACTGGGGGCGCAGGCTCCGCGTCCACCCCGCGGCGTCGGTCGTCTCGCGCGGCGGGGGACTTAGTTGAGGGGAACAGAGGTGTGTGTAATAAACTCAGAGGTAGGTACATATAAACACACACAGATATAGTGTATAAATAGTGGCATTTATGAGCGCCACTGGGGGGGGGGGGGGGGTGGGAGTTTTAGTTCAAGGATAGAGCCCTTACCGGGCAGGGGAAAGACAAAAAAAAAAATAAAAAATGTTGTACATTTCAGTAAAAACCTTTAATTTTATGTTTAAAGGGTCGTTCTCCTTCCCAGAAATGACCATGTGATGTTATCTCTGGCGTACCAGCCCTGCAATGGACATCCGCAGAATGTAGAAGGGACGTAATGTTTCTAGCGAGGTACAGAACACATTTGATGTTTTTTAACTAAATCCAGTGCCGTGCAGTCTGATCCAATCGTCATCAAAATGCATGCCAAGGATCCAAAATCCTATGAGAGTAAAAAAAGCACATAGCAAACAAATCAAATGAAACACCTCGGGGCTCGTACGACACATTGATGTCCTAAGATCCCGAAACGAGGGGGATCTGTGCCGGAAAACCGAAACCGTATTTATTATATCTATTTTACCCTTCTAATCCCACACTATGTCCAACTTCTGCTGAGGCGCCGGGCGCACTGCATCCGTTGCGTGAGGTGTGTACGCCAATCTGGGAGTGTTCTAAACTGAAGAAACCAACTCACCTCCATCTCGTGCGTGGCCCTGGTCAGGGGGTAAGCGATACAAACATCACACTATTCAATTTCCTGGGAGGGTGAACATAATACGGGACCTTAAAGTAGGAAAGATGGGTTTTCGATGGATTTATTAACAAACGGAGAGTTCCGGGCTGTGATTCTTGAATGGGCTTATGTCACACCACCTTATGTTTAACTTCTGTGTGTTGCTCTGGCAACCACTTTGTGCACCACAACTGTTTACTGAGGAGGGAAGAGAGCGCTACAGATTGTTTGGTGGAAGAAATAACGTTGATATTACTTAATATCCTTTCCACTAATTATTGTGCTAAGCCAGTTTTATTTGTGAAACCTTAACGATACGTATTGGAATAACCCGTTTTTAATAAAATCAGTTAACCCCTCAGTTAGAACCGTAGCTGTTCTTTAAGTGAATTTATAACAGCTAAGGGCCGTTGTAGGCACACCCCAGCTGTTATAAATTCACTGTAAACCACGGATTCTTTATTGCTTAATGTGTCAAACAAGCCGTAATGCAAAATACATTTACAGGACAGTTACAATATGCAGAAATCTGACTTCGAGGCATGATAAAAGCGCTTGGAGCGGCGTTCTTCAGATCTGGCAGTTCACGCGTGCAATACGCACGTATTCTCGAAGGACAAATATAAATTCCGTCTGGAGAGGGTTTATACCCGAAAACCCGATGAACTGACAGCAGAAATGTTTGTTCTCGCTCTGATGATGCGACACGTCTTTGTGGATGTGATCAGCACGCGTACCGCTGCGTGAAGCCCTTCCCGCATCCCGCCTCCGCAAGGCGTACGGTTTGGTGACTGGCGATGTGTATATTGGGGCCCAGGACCGGAGCTCGAGAAATTGAAATGATCCGACCCGCACTCGGAAGCGCCGAAGCTCTCGTTCTGAGAGAATGAGAACAGACCGGATGCAGACTGAGCCGTCGGGTCCTGCGTCATCTCATACGGATCTGGAAAAGTCTGGGAATGCTGTTCCGACTCTATCAGACGGACCTCCGGATCGTCAAGCGCCTTCGAACTCCACGGATGAGAGTTTCCATCGTCGCGGCGGTTTTGGCTCTCCTCCACCTGCTCGATCTTCATCTCAAACTCCAGGCCGCCGAGCTCCTCTTCCTCCGGCTCTGGTGAGGATGTGACGGGATCTTCTCGCTTCAGCTCCAGCGTGTGGGAATAACGAGGCTTCTCCTGACTGAGACCGCAAGGCTGAGGTTCCCGCGAGTGAGCCGATACTCCTGAAGAGGAAGAGAATAAGAGGATTTACTCAACAGTTCCAGCTCTAAAAGCTATGTGTCAGTATCAGCTGAACTGCATTTTAAGACGTCAAGATGCAACAAACGTTAGGGGTTAAATCCTGTTTACTACAACAGTTTGATTCCAATCACTACTGATTTTTGGAACACTGATGACTTGGAAAATTGTAATATTCTCATCTAAAAATGAAATAAGAAAACAACACAACACCGGGGGGCCGACACATATATAAATTTATAACATACAGGGGAAAAAAGTATTTAGTCAGCCAGCAATTGTGCAAGTTCTCCCACTTTAAAAGATGAGAGAGGCCTGTAATTTTTCATCATAGGTATACCTCAACTATGAGAGACAAAGTGAGAAAAAAAAAATCCAGAAAATCAAATTTTAGGATTTTTAAAGAATTAATTGGTAAATTACTAGGTGGAAAAGTACGTACTTTTGGTAATACAAAATTTACTCCCTCAATACTCATGTTATATCCCCATAATATGTTGGCAATGACAGAGGTCAAACGTTTTTCTGTAAGTCTTCACAAGGTTTTCACATATTGTTGCTGGTATTTTGGCCCATTCCTATATGCAGATCTCCTCTAGAGCAGTAATTTTTTTGGGGCTGTCGCTGGGCAACATGGTTTTTCAACTCCCTCCAAAGATTTTCTATGGGGTTGTGATCTGGAGACTGGCTAGGCCACTCCAGTACCTTGAAATGCTTCTTACGAAGCCAATCTTTCGTTGCCCGGGCGGTGTGTTTGGGATACTGTCATCTGAAAGACCCCGCCAACTTTATTTCAAGCCCTTATAGCTGATGGAAAGGAGGTTTTCCATCAACACTCTAAATCTCACGATACATGGCCCCATTCTTTCTTTCGTTTACACGGATCAGTCGTTCTGGTTCCTTTGCAGAAAAACAGCCCCAAAGCGTGATGTTTCCACCCCCATGCTTTACAGTAGGTATGGTGTTTTTTGGATGCAATTCAGCATTCTTTCTCCTCCAAACACGCAAGTTGAGTTTTGACCAAAAAGCTCTATTTTGGTTTCATCTGACCATATAACATTCTCCCAATACTCTTCTGGATCATCCAAATGCTCTCAAGCAAACTTCAGACAGGCCTGGACATGTACAGGCTTAAGCAGGGGACACGTCTGGCACTGCAAGATTTCAGTCCCTGGCGGCGCAGTGTCTTACTGATGGTAGCCTTTGTTACTTTAGTCCCAGCATTCTGCAGGTCATAGCACAACTCACAGTAATCCCCCCGTGGGGGTTCTTGGGATTTTTTGCGTCGACACATTACTATGTGATTCATCTTTGACCCCACTGGGGGAGATCTTGCGTGGAGGCCGCCCCAGTATCGAGGATATTTCTCCAGTGGTCTTGTTATGTCCTTCTATTTTCTATACATTGCTCCCACAGTGATTCTTCCACACCAACTGCTTAACCTAGTTGCAGATTCAGCAGTCTTCCAGCCTGGTGGCAGGGTCTACAATTTGTTTCTGGTGCCCTTTGACAGCTACTTTGTGATCTTGTGCCATGGAGGGGCAGAAAATTGGATGGGATGGACTGAGGTTTGAGGGGTACTAAGTGTGGACAGGGTGTCTTTTAGTGGACGTGATCACGACGAGAATATTCAAGAAACAGATGCCCATTATAACAGGTAACGAGTGAGGCCGAGATGAGCCGTCTTAAAGAACAATAATACAGAGTCTGTGAAGAGGCACAAGCAAATCTTGCTGGATTATGTAGTGCCGAAAACACGAAACTATTTGGTAAAACCGAAGAATTTACCAATTAATTCTTTACAAATCCTACAATGTGATTTTCTGGATATTTCTTCTCATTCATTCCTCATTATTGTACTCTGTCGGATGAAAGGTTGAGGTATAGCCATATGATGGAACAATTACAATGCCATCTCTCATGCTTTTTATAGGGGTGAGAACATTGCACAATGTGGGGGGGTGTGTGCCTGACTAAAATGGCGATACTTAAGCTTTGCCCCGACGTATAGTCGAAGTAGATGTGTGTGTGTGGATGGAAAATATAGACTCAGCTAGATCAAAGGGTAGAGGAGTCAGAGATAGATGCAAAAGTATTGTTTTTATTTATTTTTATGTAATTAATATATTAAAAAGTAAGACAATCAAAACTCATTAAGATAAAATAAATAATAGGTTAGATCAAAAGATATATGTTTTGATTTATAATTTATATCTACATTTCTGCTAATATAATATAAATGTATTATATTATATAGATGCAAATGTATGTGTTTTGATTTAGTGTAAATTATTTAATCCACTTTAATAAAAATGTTTATAACTCAATGTTACAAACCCCTAATATCGATTATATAAACTTTTATAGATATATATATATAATTATATATATCTTTATATCATAAATTATATATAAATCTTTAATAATTAAATTTTCTCAATCAAAGTATTTATTTTATAAAAGTTTTAATATATAATTGATAAGTTGAACAATCTATAATATATAGGAATATGTAGAAAAATGACTTACTAGTGAGCAATCATATTATCAGATATACATTCGATATAGACATTGCGATCAAACTTAATTGTATCAAGTGGGTGTCAAATCTCAATGGTCACACCATTATAGTCTATAAGACTAAAGATATGATTCAGTAAAATTTATTTTACATATAAAGGTATAATAGTATATCTATATTTGTTACATATTATAACATTTATTCTTTTTTAAAGTTGATTATATAATAAATATGAGATACTTTACATAAAAATAGGAATAAAATACACACCCGTCTGCATACATACTATAGTGGCGCGCCAGCAAGAAAAATAAAAGAAAAGGGATTGTGTGTGTCGTTAGGACTCCATAGACACATACGATTGTGTTTAATATTTATTTTTTATGACTAAATTAATAATAATTATACAAATCAACTTAGTAACACTTTAATACTAAATAAACAAATATTGGTAACTCATGTCAAAAAAAACTCTATAACCATGATGATTCACTATTTGTGCTAATTATATATACATATTTAAAAAATAATATTTTACAGGGGTTTTTTAAATTGTAGCATATTTTGCAATATACAAGCATACAGCATAGCACTGCGGTCAAGCACACACCACAGACAACTCCCCAACCACAGACCCACACATCCGACACACACGACCCGAAGACTACACGTAATGCAGTCTGACCACACTCAAGAACCCCATAGATATTAATTTTGTTAGCATAGATTATACAATACTCTTGTAACACCACCAGGAAGCCGAACAGGACCGCTGGTTTCACATGTTAAACCCGATACATTTACAACCTTGGATGGATGAACGACGCCGACTCTCAGGCATTAGGGGGTCATTCCTCTCCCGAAACAAGTGGGTACCAAGATTGGGGTCACCGAGACTATGGACATTTTTCTACTAATTAATTCATAGGAATACCTTCTTTGAATGAACACCCATTTTTTTCAGGCCATTGTGTATATTATTGCTTTTTTGTATTAATCTGTTGTATTATAGAATAGTTTATTCATGCTTACGATAAACCACTCATTCATATAACCTTACATATAGCTTGTTTAGGATCTATGAATTCGCCTTCTGATGATCTAAACCAGAATGTATATTATTTGTTTTGGTTGGGCGACATAGGGAATATATTAGTGCCCTGAGAACCTTTAGTATTTTCGATTCAAGTTCCAGATACTAAGTACCATGTTTCCCCACAAAGAGTCATAAACTCCCCAGGATCTAAAAACGCCCACTTGGAATTCCGGCCTTTCTCACTGGACAAGCCCACCAAATAAAGCAAGTTGAGAGGACTGGTATCTCTCTCTCGCCCTTAAGCTAGACACACCATGGTGACCCCGTCGGCAAGTCGGGGTTTAAATCGGCTCAGACCTTGCAGGAGGAAAAGAGTGTAGAAAAAGAAAAAAACTCAGTTCAGCCATATCAAAGCTGTGCAAAGGGGGGGGGTTGCCGAGGAGGCCTTATCGGCCAGGGAGGTAGGAATGGTTGACTATTTCCATTCACCCAAAGATTCTCAAATATCTCAACTGTTCTTTTCACAAGCTAATTCAGGCAAGATCTCTTGGGCCTTAAGAGTGTGGCATCAGGAATCTCTTTCCGACGAGCCGAATGACTCGCAAGTAATCACACGTTAGCTCGTAAATTAATTGATAAACATTAAGTATCAGGGTTACAAACACCTTTTTACAAGGTGTGTTTGTGAACTCAAAATCCTGAACGTTTTCGGCTGGAGCTTAGATCTGCTGATGGATATGACAAATAGGATTCCTCTGTAGAATGATGCGATTCCTTATAGCTCCTTCTGGGAGGTAGTGTTACCACTTTAACCCTTCCATAGGCCAAACGATGGGTATGTGTGTGTGTGATGCTGTATTATACTATGTTAGAACTATTTTACGTGTTTATGTAGTTAATAGAAACAATTGACTTGTATCACACATTGACGTGTTTCATGGCAGTTTGCGCATCCCCCAAGGAGGTCACTATCAATAATCAGAGATTTACGCTCACAAGAGCTTATATTAGCAATTGTGACGTATAAGTAAAGGGGGATTAGTTCCTAACCAGGGGACATTAACGTTCTTAGAATTGACAAGACAAGTTGACCCTGAGAGGTCAGCTAAATAACTACAGCGGATCTAAAATATGAATAGTTAATCATAAATAGTTATGGTTAATTATTCATATTTCCTGTTGAGCGACTAAATATCGCTACACGAACACACGCACAGCACATAGACCACACAGCACACAAGACACACACACAGCCACACCCAACCGACGACCCAACACGAAGACACAGACACAGCACAGCACATCCATACCAGCAGTGCCACAACACACAAGCACACATACACAGACACCGACACCACACAGACACCCACCCCGACACAGGAACACACAGGACCACACCACATACACAGAGGAATCAACAGACCAGACAACACAGACCAACACACAGACACAGAACACAGCAATACAGCACAGACAAGAACACACACCGCCACACACCCAGACGACTACAACGACAACCACAAACGCGCCCCACCGACACACACACGACCAACACACACAGAACACACCCGACACAGACGAACAACAGCAGACCAGAGACAACACACAGACACAGACGACAACACAGACATCCTACCTACACACAGACACACAGCGACAGACACAGACGACAGACACAGACACCACGGACGCACAGACACAACATAAACACCCAAAGGACCACATGACGACACCGACACATCACACAGACACACATCACAGACACAGAACAACAATACGACACCAAGACAACAGACACAGACATACACACAGACACCCACACGACACAGAAAAGACACACAGACAACAGACCCAGACACAGACACAAGACACACACACAGCACACACCCAGACACACGAAACACACAGGGACACACCACAACACACGCAACCAGACCACACAACCCAAGACACATACCTGCTCAACAGCCGACAGCATACAGTACACACAGACACAGTAGCACAGACACACACAACAGACAAAAAAGCACACCCAGACACAGCCACACATACCAAACCCACACCACACACACACATACACAATGCCCCAAGCCAAGACTCACTACACACACCCAAGACACATGACACCGCGACACGAGCACGACACACCAAAAAAGGGTCGACAGACACAGCCAGACCCACACACAACACAGAGCAAGACACACACAGACCACATACCCACAAAACAGACACAGCCATACACCACTAACCCGCACACTACCAAAGCCAAGCAAGACCACATACCCCACCCCCCAAACAAGCATACAGAAACACTACCACACACTACACAACATACACAGGACCACACACAGACACAGTACCAGGTAACACATACAATTAGAAGAGGCACAGCCGACGCTAACAGCACAGACACAGTGCCACAAACACCACAAGAACATACCAGCACAGACCACCAACACATAGATCACAAACACAACACAGCACAAGACATACACAGCACCCATACGCCACACACTACCTCACACAAGTGCACCCAGACGCACACAACGATCCGCACCACAGCAGATACCACACAACAGACTCACGGCCACAGGACACACACACCAACACAGACAGGACATACCACACAGACCACCCACACACAAACCCATACCGCACACAGACAAGGATACACACACCCACCCCACACAACACACACACACATGACACAGACACACAGACAACAGACACACACACACATACCAACACACAGCACGTCGCACAATACTCACACACACATACACACACACAGACAACACACACACACACAGACACCACATCTCAGACACACCACAGACACACACAACAGACACGACCATCACACAGACACCCACACATCACACACCCACCGACACACACACAGCACACACACAGACACACACACAGCAGACACAGACCAACACGACACACACAACAGACACCCACACACACACACAGACATACACCCACACACACACACACAAACAAGACACACACACATACAGACCCCCACACAACCACAGACACCCACCACACAAACACCGGACAGACACACACAAACTGACATACACCCACACAACACAGACAACACTCACAACACAACACACACACCGAACACACACAAACACAGACGAAACGACACACGAGAACCACCCACCTAACACACACACAGACAGACACACAGACATACACACACTCACACAATCTCACACACACACACACAATCACACACACAGACACAGACCTTACACACACAGACTCACTAACACACACACGACACACACACACAGACACACCACACACAAACACACACACACACCACACCGACACCGCACACACACCCACAGACCCAGACATCAGACAAACAGACCACACTCACAACACACCAACACCACAGCACATCAGACGACACCCACACAACACACACAACACACAGACACACATCCCACCACATCCCAACACAGACACAACACCCACCACACACACACACACCCGAGCATACAGACACACACCCACAGGCACACACACACCACACCACACACACAAGGCACACACACACACACACACAACCAGACACACAACACACACACACACACACAGACACCAACACAGACCGACCCAATCAGGGAGACAGAGCATACATACATACATTTATACACTTATTATATATATATAAACATGTATATAATAAAATGAATTAAAAAAGATTTAAACACAATATATATATATATAGGTACTATAAACCACACCACACCACACAACACACACACACCCAGCAGGCCAGCAGGCTCAGCCGTGTCTCCGGCGCAGCATCTGTGTGCAGCGGCTCTCTGGAGCTCGGTCTCGGTGAGCAGCAGCCGCGTCTTCAGTCCCCGGATCTCCTCGTTCCTCCTCCGGATCTCCTGATGAAGAGCAGCCGCGTCTTCCTCCAGCAGCTGACTGATCTCCGCCACCGCCGCCTTCGCCAGCACGTCGATGATCGCGGAGACCTGCGCCTGTAACGCCGCAGACCTCATCTCGCTGCTCGCACACCCCGCTGCTCTGTTACTAGAGAAGCACAACATCATACACCGCTGCAGGTGAGGCGTGCTTCCGGTGGACCGGAACTTTGGGGAAGCATCCGGCAAAATAAAAGTCACGCGGGCAGCGGAAGTTCAAGAAATTATCCGTTTGTCGGATTATTAGATTATATTACCTGGGCACAAGACTGTTGATTTTGAGAATCTCATAGTACCATTAAAGTTATTTATTTATATTTATTATGTGGACCTTAACGATTTGAATTTCTATAGTAATGTTTAGCTTTATAACTGATTAATTTATTATGATCTAAACTGCTTGCTTTGACGACATCTCTTTATGTACGTTTTATTATAAATATCTTTCTTATGTTATTGTTCTTTATTATTTAGTATGCACATAGCACTGTTTGTGTACTCATTAAGCTGGTCTATATTACATTAGTTTTATATTAGCTTCTTATTATTATCATGAGAACTGTTTGTTATGAGCATGGTATTAAGATTTATTTCTTAATATTTTATAATTTGATTTATTTTGGACTATACTCTGTTAGTTTGATCATCGCTATTAATTTTATTTAATTATTCTTTTCTTTTCTTATTGACAGTACTGTTTTTGAGTATCTCTATGTTTAAGTTTTAGTATTTACATACTACTATGCAATTTTTTATTTAACTGTTTTTTTTTATTATTAATTTTTATTAATTAAACATATTACTGTTGTAATCATCTCTTATGAAACTTGATTAATTAAAACTGATTTAGTATTGTGTGGCGGTTATTCGTTAATTACTGGGTTAGCACGAAACCGTCATTCCAGTCCATCATGATCGGCAGCGGGGGGGGGTGGGTGAAATAAATAAATAGAATTCCTGACATCTCTATATTATTTTACTCTATTATTGTATATTAATTATTTATGATTTTATTCCTTTCCTTATGTGGCTCACGTACACCGTCGTTGTTTGTGAGCAGTTGCTCATATGCCTAATTTTGATCCTTTACTATTTGGTTTTATCTCTTATTGGACATAAACTGCTGTTGTTAGTTTAGGCATCTCTATCATTCAATTTATTTTGATTTCTTGCTTCAAAGATTCAATTTAGTTTTTAATCTCTGATTCAGAATTTCTTAATATTTTATAATTTTTTTTTTATTATTATTAAACCTAGTACTGTTGCTGAGCCTCTACTGTATGAAATTTTATACATTAAATTGTTTATTTCTTATTATTTAAGTTTCACTGTCCTATATTAATTATGTTATATGATGTGATTAGTTTTATTAAACCTACTGTTGTTTTAAGCCTCTACTACTGTTACTGGTGCTGTTGTAGTTGGAGGCAGATCTATTTTTCAATTCTTATTTTGAATAAGTTTTTGAGGATCATTGAAAAAAAAAATTATTTTCCCTAATAAAACACATAGTATTAGACTTTTATATTAAATGTGATATAAAACATAGCTAACTTGTATTTTGACAGCTCTGTACTGAACTATATATATGTAATAAATAACCTTTATATATTCGGTTATTCTGATTACCGTTGTTAGCTAGCAGTCGTCAGATAATTAACTTTAATTTTATTGTCCGATTAACTTTTATATTATGACTGTGATTATGTATTGAACGTAGCTGTTTTGAAGCATCTCGATATTAAAGTTTTATT
This sequence comes from Sinocyclocheilus anophthalmus, assembly GCA_018155175.1. NCBI lineage: Eukaryota > Metazoa > Chordata > Actinopteri > Cypriniformes > Cyprinidae > Sinocyclocheilus > Sinocyclocheilus anophthalmus. Next base: position 4,415 of record JADLZN010007695.1, on the reverse strand, counting down.
TCTTTACTATTTGGTTAATTTATTATTGTACATACTAGCTGGTTGTTATTTGAGGCATCTTATATTCCAGTTTATTTTGAATTTTTTTAAAATATTTATAATATATATATTTAATTTTTTTCAATACACACCGAACTGTTGTTTTGAGACATCTCTGTGGAACTTTGATTTCATTAAAACATTTATTTATTAGGGTTTATTCACTATTACTGTGGTATAGTCAGAGCAGCTCTATATTATTTTATTTATTTTCAATTCTTCTCCTCTGCTAACATTACTAAGAGATCCTACTGAGTTGATCTCCCTTTGACATGAGCTACATGAAGCTTAGGATCAAACCACAGTCAAACACACACCTTCCATGCAACACACACCCTGGTACAATTACAGCCCGAAACGCCGTCTGTAGATCATCACTCGCTGTTAATCACCCCAAGAATATTTCCATCAGAAAGTCATGGGGATGTTATTGTGTCAATACCGGCAAAATGAGGCCCCACATTAAATAACTCCATACAAAACTACATAAAATATGCAGAAACAGGAACATAGAACATGTTTTACAGTTCATAAAATGAAAAAATGTATTTATATATAAAATAAAGGCATTTAATGTATCAGTTCGTGTTTACAATATAAAGTAATGTTAATAACCAGCTAGCCAATCCAAACAGGCAGTGTAATCAACTCAAGAGCAATGTTGTTTTATAATTTATCATACAAAATATGTGACGGATGTCAAACGAAGTCGTGGCATTTCATGAATCACCAGTACGCATACGCCTCTTCTTCGGTGTGGCTGCGCTGGTGTAGTTTGAGTGAGTTTAAGTGCGAGTAGGACTTGCCGCACTCCTCGCAGCTGTAGGGTTTCTCTCCGGTGTGCGAGCGCTGGTGTGAGATCAGGTGTGAGTTGCAGTAGAAGCCTTTTCCGCACTGCGGGCAGGTGTAGGGTCTCTCTCCGGTGTGGATGCGCTGGTGGATCTTCAGGTAGAAGCGTGTGGTGAAGGTCTTTCCGCACTGAGGGCAGCGTGAGCTCTTCTCCGCCGCTGACGGATTCGCACGCAGGGAGATCTCAGCCGGTCTGTACGCTTCTTCCACGTGATGCTGTGTGTTCAGATCCAGCCGTCGGCTCTCGTATCGCTCGCCTGATTCCAGAGGAGATGCGCCCAAACTCTGGTCTTCGGCGTTGATGGGATATTCCTCAGAAACGGGTGAATTTGCCCACAGATCCGCTTGTCGCTTCCAGAGGATTTACTCGCATGATGAAAGTCACTGCCTGCAGATTGACCGTACAGAGAGCAGAGGGTTCAGGAGGTAACCATTTTCTAAGAAGTGTCTATAGATGCATTAGTAGGATAGTGTAGTTTGGTAATGTGAAGAGCAAAAGTTAGACAATGGAACACTGTTTTCAGTGTTCAGTGTGTACGCTATTATCGTAATTGGTAACACTTTATTTTAAGGTGTCTTGTTACACATGTTACATGTACTTACTATTATAATACCAATAATTATGCATAATTACATGCAAGTAACCATAAGCCAAACCCAAATCCTAACCATAAAGTCAGTACATGTAGTTAATTAATATTACTCATTACTTAATTGTATAGTTACACTGTAACACGGACACCTTAAAATAAAGTGTAACCTCGTAATTTACCAGCAAAGACAACAGGAGAATCACCAGTATGGCCGAAGAAGTAAAAAATGTCTGAAGCCAGTAGACAGAATGACAAAAACAGTCATAAACTTCAGCATGGCATAAAAAAGGTGGAAATATTTGACTGAAAATATCCCAAGTAGTGATGCCCAAGTTGCTTCTTTTTGGTCGGACAAGTAAGGGTTTAATTACTGTGTAATCTGTTCTCTAAAACTCACTAGTATCAGGGTAATTTACATAAAACTCATAGACAATCATGCTGATCCGTGCGATAGATGGCAGTGAAGCATCTACCACCATTTCGGTATTAGTACTTACAGTACACAAAGAACAGCAACACTAATGCTAGCTAAACAACTACTGAATGCACTTTTAAATTAGTATGATTTATCTTAAATAATAAAAATAACAAAATAAAATGAATGACTGAACCAATGGACTGGGCCCTAGAGGAGCCTAGTGTTCAGCCCTCTTTGGCTGAAGGGCCTGGCATCCTGAAGCTTTGGAGGCCACGGGGCAATGATCCCAATGGTCCCGTTTATAATCCAGCCCTGGCAAGAATAGCAGAAATTGACATGATGTTACTATCTGCAAACTATTATTCTCAAATTCCACCCTTAGCCAAGTGCTGTCATAACCAGAGATTCATCCATGTAGTTCCACCCTAAAAAAAGACAATTTAAAAAAAATGCATGGATCAAAAAATTAATTTAACTCAGGAACAAGCCTCACATTTCTGCTTCTACCCGCTCTGGAATGCTGGCCCCTAGACTTCCATTGTAATTGCACTGCTGTAAATGACAAGTCAATTAATTTCAGTGATTGGTAGCCCATTACTCATGTAGAACCTAGAATACTCTGGAACCCATAATGTGTAGGTACTGATGAAGGACTTCTCTCTTCCTCTCTCAGGCTGTCAAGCAGTGCTGGGAGGGCTCATTTTTAGTAAGCTCAGAAGATTCTGCGGTAGTAAGACCAGGCGGAAACTCCTCCCCATCAACTCAGCGCAACGGATGCAGTGACCAAACGTACCCCATTCAAGAGGATAGCAGCAGTCCGGCAGCTAAGCAGCCGCGGCCTGGGCAGCTGGTCAAACCCATCTCTGAACTGCTGCGTCAGCTCAACATTTCTCACACAGGTAGTCTGCACATATCAATATGTTTGTATGAAGTTCCGAATTAGGGGTCGACCGATTATCGGCCTGGCCGATTATCAGCGCCGATATTAAGCATTTTATGATTATCGGTATCGGTCATTTTCAAAACCGATTCGCCAATAAAATAACTTAATTTTGAAACGCACTACTTGGCTCTGATGCAGCCTGTCAGAACACACCACTCATGCCCATCTGATTTGTTGGGAGTCATGAATCCGACCAATCAATGCGGAGTTCCCTCTCACTCCGAAAGCGTTTGCTAACTGCAGCTGCTTCAGTGATCAAGCATCAGTTGTCTCTCAAAGGTAAGACAGCAGCAGACCTTGCTTAAGTTGCAATAGATCCCAATCCACTAACGTTAAACTGAAGTTGCAAAACACCTCAATATTATCTATGATTTCCGCGATGCAGACGGAATCGCGGAATCCAGTTATATAAATGGAATTTACTGTATGACGCGGAATGTCATGGAATTTGTCAAAGTTTGGGTGAATAAATCAAAAGTAGGTCAGTACAATTAAATCAAAACGCGATATGGACTAGTATCTGTGAATATTAAACTGCAAAAAGACTATTTAAATATGAATCCTACATGTTCTGTGTGTCTCTGCGTGTCTGTGTATGTAAATGGCACAGACGCATACGTGTTTTGTTTTCTACACATACAAAGTGTGCGACGGTCGCTGTGATTTCAGCTTCTGTCATCTCACTACATGAGGACATAAATACACAAACAAAATCTCCAGAACTGCTCTGACTCCCTCCAAGAGTCACTTCATGAGCATTTGACAGTTTCATTTGAGTAAAACTATCGTCATGTCATTTACACTCAGAAATGTAAAGGTCCTCATGGCAGCCCGTCAAAATAAACGTTTGGTTTAACTTGAAATTGTGACAGAAATATATTACGGGTGCAGTATTGAATGTACATAATATACTCAGGGACAGAAAGTTTCCGTAGCATACGAGGATTTCCAGTCAATGGAGAATAAAATAGGGGAAAAGAAACATGTAGACACCATGTTGTTGTTCTGCCGGTTTCTGACGCTAATAACAACTGTTGTCCTGCAATTGATAATTAAAAAGTTAAGCTTCATCACTGTTTATACTATAAGTATCATAATCATTATACTTGACAGATCTACAGGTTATACTGTACTGATGTTTCTAGTGTTTGTTATAGATCAGACACACATTCACACTAATGACTGTCTCTCTTTATCGTTACAGGTTCAGGTCTGTCTCCAGGTGTTGTTGTAGGGATTGTTGTTGTTCTGGTGGCTGCAGCAGCTGCTGGTGTGATTTCTTGTTGCCACAAGATCGCTGAAATACGTAAGTATTTAAAAAAAAATTCTAAAATTGCTTTATTGTGTGAAAGAATGAGATTTAAAAGCTGCAGCAAAGTGGAATATTTTAAGCAAATAACCACTTAAATTGCACATAAAGCTGTTGTATAAGTTCAGAAGACGTATAGCGCACAAGTCATGTGGAAAACGTTTATGGTGCATTTCTGGTGTCTTACACATTTTTTGAGCTTTGTGATGGTCATGACAATATGTCATTGCTTGAAACAGAGCTGCATGAAGATTTTAAAATAAG
>JADLZN010007694.1:275317-344409 GCA_018155175.1 Sinocyclocheilus anophthalmus | reverse complement strand
AAACAAACAAAAAACAAAAAAAAAAAAAAAAAAAAACAAAAAAAAAAAAAAAAATAAACAAAAAACAAAAAAAAAAGAAAAACAAAAAAAAATAAAAAAGGCATGATTGAAGTCAATGTAGGCCACAGTTACCCTCCACATAATCTGCTTTATCACGTCATTCAAATCTAAATTTATTAATATACCATGCAACTAATATAAATGGCCAAAAGCTTTTTTTAGTTTTTTATTTTAATGTGTTTATTTAGAAGGAGCAAAGCAATATTGTAGCTCTTGATTTGAATACCCACCATGATTCTACTCTAAATACTGGTCATTCTTAATTATGAACAAAATGCATTGCATTTAAAAGAAAATCAGTGGTATGAACTATAGCAACGACCATAATAAAACCTAAAGCCACTGATTATTAATAACACTTTTCTATTTGCTCTCTTAAGGATGCAGGTCACAATGAGTTGAATTTGAGTTCTCTAAATGGAAGTGATATATATGACTTGAAAATCAATTTTAGAAAAATTGCTTGGCATTTGATGATATTGTATCATGCATGTTGTATATAAGTTATTCATATTTGTATTTGTATATTTGTTGTGCAATCAATAGAGGAATACATTCTGTTTGAGTGAAACCACTATATGGAGGTTCTGAGGTGGTAGTGAATTTCAGACATTTTATTTCCCATAAACTCTGACACAATAGCGATGGATGTGCTGAGATCAATATGAATTCAATAGAGTCAGAATAGGAGTTGCATGCTTCCTCTGTAGACTCACAGGGATTCTCAATGTGCGCTAGATAGTGTGCGACTGGATGAATGTTTCTCCAGTGTTGTCATCTCACTCGATTATTTTTCAATAAAACTCCTCCCTCTCACACATATGGCAAGCGTCACCTCAGAACTTATTTTCAATCCTTCAAATTGTTTCTGTATATGACTAAACCCAAGTCATTCCACTGCATGCCCTACTGAACTTTAGCTTATTTAGCTTGATTGGCAATATCGAATGAAGAACTACACAATACGACAGAGTTGTGTAAAGAAAATATTTCACCAATGATTGAGAGCTGTCATATCTATATCCCAGTCATATGCAATACACGCGCGGAGACTCAGCGCTTGTGAATACTATTCTAGAAACGACCCCAGTGGAGCAGAATACGACAATCGGCATCGGGAGGTGTTGGCTATCAAAAACTCGCCTGTGGAGGAGTGGCGACATGGCTGGACGGAGGCAAACCTCCGTTCACCGTAGTTACGACCACAAGAATCTGCATACCTCAGAGAAACGCAGGACATTAAACCCTCTTAATTTTTTTTCTTTCTTTGACAAGCTCGCCGGGCATGGTTCTTAACCAGGTTTAATCACCATCACCTATCTCACGGAAATCGTAACCAATAAAAGCCGACGCCCTCTCACGCATGCACTCTCCAGACACACCTTCCGATCCTGAGCCCATTCTCCCTCCAGCCCTGATTGTAAGCCCCATTCACTGGAACATCGACGAGGACATTCGAGCCGCCACTCTTACCGAACCTGCTCCGCCGGGTAGGCCCAGAAGGGAAAACGTATGTGCCCACTTCCCAATGGTAATTCCTTCTGGGCTCAGTTCACAACGTTCTGGGCTCTGGACATCCAGGCAGCCAGCGCACCCTCTCGCTCCTTCAGGCTCATTACTGGTGGCCCAGTATGACCCAGGATATCATCAGGTACGTCCGAGGTTGCTCAGTCTGCGCTATGTCAAAGACCCCTTGTCACCTCCCCGTAGGCAAGCTAGTGACCATGCCGATACCACATCGACCCTGGTCTCACCTGGGAATCGTTTTGTGACTGATTTACCCAACTCAGATGGGTATACCTGCATCTTGGTAGTCGTAGATCGTTTTTCCAAAGCCTGTAAACTAATCCCCCTCAATGGACTTCCAACCGCTCTCGAGTTTGTTCACTCACGTCTTCAGAAACTTGAGTCCCCGAGGATGTAATCTCTGACAGGGGACCTCAGTTTATCTCCCGCGTATGGAGGGCATTCTTCTGGCTTCGTTACATTGGTCTGTTCCCGATACAAAGGCAGATCAACGAAGTCACTTATGAACTCCAACTCCCACCCAGGTACCGAATTCACCCACTTTCCATGTTTCACTCCTTAAACCTCAATCTCCCTCTGCTCCAGGACCCACCGAACCTGACGAACCTCCTCCTCCAGAAATCCTTGACCAACCATCTACCTGGTCTGAGACATCCTGGACTCACGGCGACGGGGTGGTCGGCTGGAATATTTGGTCGACTGGGATGGTTATGGACCGGAGGAACGTTCCTGGGTGGCCAGGGACGACATTCTGGACCCTTTGCTACTAGAGGACTTCCATCGCACCCATCCTGGTCGCCCCGCACCTAGAAGCCGTGGCCGCCCCCGTCGCCGCTTGAATTAATTCACGGGCAAAGAACCATTACTGCTCGCAACCTGTTTGATATAAATATGTTGTTATTATTTATCTTGTTTGTAAGCATTACCATAACCTTTTCAAAAAGTGACAAAACAACAAGTACTTTATGTTATATATCTTCTTATAAAATTGGTAGTTTTGGTTCTTGATTATGATTGGTTGAGCTGCATTCAAAGCCGTGTAAATTACTCCAGAAATTTACACCTGTGACCTAATTACGTTAGTATTACTGCACCCCTGCGGCTGTGTGTTGCTGCTATAATACTGCGCTAAAGAAATTGTTTCAAATTTCATTGTTTAAAAAAAGAGAAATTAAAGAATTTTTTTTAATGAATTTACCATTTCGTAAAAGCGTGATTTACAGTGACTTTAGAAAAGCTGAATTATCCTCTCCACATTGTGTCTATTTTGTCTAACAATGCGCCTAAACTATTTTAAATTTGCTGCAAACCATGGCTTCTTGGGGCTTATTGCTTTATTTAATGTTACTCCTGAAACATTTAAATTTCTGAATACAATTTTTGACGGTACACTATGTAAGGGAAACAGGTCAATTTAGCTCAAAGGGAATAATTTAAGATTTTAAAGGGGACTCCACCATTAATATGCAAAGGAATTAGGACAGAATCACTGTTTTACCGCTGATCACTGAGATGGCCAGTGAGTCATTGAACGAGCCGTATGACATCAGTTCTGCAATGGATATTTATATCCAAATTATAGTGAAAACACTATTAATTAGCACAGTAAAAATATTGGCAGTTTAAGACATTAACTTGTAAGAACAAAACACAAGATACTTATCTTTTCAATATAAATAAAACTTTATTAGATAAATCTAAGACATAAACTAATCTAACACAAAAACACACGCACTCACACAAGTTGCAGAAAGACAGAAAATTAGGAAATAATTAGTTTAAGAGAATGAAAATGTGAAATCCCAATTTTACAGCAATATGTGCAATTGCATAGATCTTAACAACCATCAATCACTTAATTAACCCTCGCATTGAGTTTGCTCAATGAGGTTCAGATTTATATTAAAGGCACCAGTTCAGTATAATCTGGGGTACTTGCTTTCCTGTGTCCAGGGTTCCATTCCTTGTCTGCTGAAAGGGGTTTCCCGTTTTTCTGATTGGCTGGAGGTTCAGTCTTGGAAGCCAGTGGTTGGGCGTTGGCTGAAGACGCGGAGCTGTGGTCTGAAGTTGAAGCTTAGACAGCACTCTTTTGGGAGATGCGGCGTTAGGCAAACTTAACTCAAAACACGAAACTCTAACGGAAATAAAATAAACTAAAGAAATAGAAATAGATGTAAAGGTTGACGAGACCAGGTGGCGTTTCTCCTCATGGTTTCGGAGGAGCGGGCGTGTAAGCCAGAGCACGCTCAAACTAAAAAAGCATGATTAAAGCATAGCTCAAAAGCTATCCCTAAAAGGGCGAGTAAGAAGGGGGTGAAGAAGAGAACCAAAGAAACCAAGAGCCCAAAAGCCAAGAAATGATTTGATGGTGTCCTGAGTATTTTAAACCAGGCTGTTTAACACACCCCAAATGGTGTCTCGACCAATTGTAGCTCGGGATATTGCACTGTTTCTCATCCCAATTCATAAATCAACAGTTATCTCATCATTCACATGACCTGCATTTTTCCCGCTCTGGTAGAGTATACATTTTGGACATGATTGCTTATAATAAGAATATGATACATTTGACCAAGTAGTGATTGGAAGAAACGTTTCAAGCATGAATTCTCAAACTCACACATACTAAACATGAATATGAACCCTTTAGCTATTCAATAGTTATTAAAAATACATATACAATAAATGATTAAAACATGATGGTTACACATGTGGGTTAGATACATGATATTGGGTTAGATATATAGCAATGGTTAGTCGCTCGAGTCCTTTTAGTGTCATTTAGGTGCATGGAAAGAGTTCTTGTCGTGAAGTGGGGGAAGTCAATTTACGAGGAGCTTGTGATTGTAGTTACTATCGTGTGATAGTCATGCGGTCATCTCTTTTGACCATTATTCTTGATAACTTGCCCCCAAATTGACAATCTCCTTGGACTGGTCAATGTGTTCTTTGGTGTTAATGTTGAAAACTGTTCTGTGAAAGAGTTTGTTAGCCTTGCTTCAGACTGGCTAGGGTCTGATTTATGACATCCTGTTGTCTTGGCCTCTGTGGAATTTTTGTGACTCCTCTTGCCTCAACTCGGTTTTGACCAAATCATAGATTGTCTGATTCTGTCTGATATCCTACATACCCCCCTTCAATCGGCAATGTGTTGAGTTGAAGACATCGGTGAGCGCTGGAGAAACAAAGGCAGAAGAAGCAGACAAACACAGCAAACAACAAGACACCTCCATGACAGTTACTGGACTGGTGCAGGCAACAGGTTATTTAGGTACAGGTTGTAAAGTTCAATTAGTCAAAATAGTTTAGTAAATTGAATATGTTTTAATTCAATCTGGAAATTGTTCTAATTTGGTTCCGTACGTTGATTCGTCAATCAAATTTTGCGGATAACTTTGTTTGGTTCTTCTAGGTTGTCTTAATTTAAAAATTTTACTGTTCATTTTCTAGTAACATCATTTGCAATTAAATTAATTGACCTATCGTGCATGGAGCTCTCTGGCTTCCATTCAGCTTAGAATTACTGGCGGATATTAGGTGTGGTGAGTCAATCCTAATATCAGACCTTTGACCCTTGCAGGGTGTCTAGGTGTTTCACCTACTAAGGAAAGAGGGGAAGGAAAGGATAGGTAAAAGAAGAACAAACAAAACTGAGCTGCTGTGGATTTTCCTAGCATGGCTTACAACTACTGTTGAGCTAGGATGTCGTGTGCAGCTAGTGTGTCATGTACCTTAAATTAGTGTCAGGTGTTCTACCTATTGTGAGGATGACTGCATGTTTCTTCATGGTGGGCATATGTAACTATGTTACGCTAAAATTTGGATATTCTACTTGTGGGAATAAAATGTTTGTTGAATGTGTTATCAGTAGATGTGGTTACCTCTGGTGTAGGTAATGTTGTGTGTGTGTTAATGGTGTAGAGTATGTGTGGTCAGATCTGTTTCAGTCATTGTTGTCTCCCCCCTTTTCTTGTATGTCAGTGAAGACGGGCTCTCTGCATCCTTGGCTTGGATGAGGGCGTGTCCATGATCTAATGGGGGTCAGTCCAGCAAGGCAGGAAGTTCTTTAGCAGACAGTCAGAGCTAGTTTGGCATGGCTGTGTGAAGCTGGGGTGCAAACTTTGTCTCCTATGTTGCATTTCTCTTGTGATGCCTTCTGGTTGTGGCAGACTTCCTGACCTTCTGTGCTTGGGTGGTTGCTGTTGCACAGACAGGAATGTGGTACTTGGAGTTGATTTGACAGTTTGTTATTGAACGATGGGTGACTGAGGTGATGTTCTTTAGTACCTCAGAGTTTCATCAACAGTTGTCCGTGAGAGACTTGCTCGTTCTGGGTTGTTGTTGAACAGGTGCTTGTCATCTCTGATGTGGTGTACCAGGTGATCACCGGCCTTCCGTTCTGTCGCTGGTCACAGCGAGCATGACTCAACTTTGTGGTCATCCATGTTCAGCTTTTCTTGAAGGAACTCTTTCATTTGTCTCATGACTTGTTCCATGTCGTCTGAGGATAAGCTGTCTTGCTCTTCTGCATATTCAGCACTGTGCATGTCTGAGTGGTGCCGAGGTGGGTTTTGTTGTCGCTTACTCACACAAGTTGCTCTTGGATGAGTCACCTTTGGATGTCTGGTTAGGTTTCCAATTGTTCCTATCTTTTGGGTTTCTTGAGAAGCGTGGCTGTTCCCATGGATTTTTCCAGCGGCTGGGCTGAAAGCTGTCGTGGACATGGGGGTCACGTTCTCTGTGCTCTTGATGGAAGACTCTGGTGTCGTGATGCCACTGGGTGTCGTCCAGTGCAAGGCTTGAGTCTTTGGTTACAGAGTTCAAGAGTGTGGATGTTTTATTAACTTTCTTTGAGGCCATCTTCTGCTTGATGTAGGCCTTCTGTGTTAGGTCACGCAACCGTTGGATGGTCATGGAGCGTGGACAGTCCATGAGCCCTAGATGGTGACTGACTCCAGGGTGCAGATTTCTTAGAAATAGGCTTTTGAAGTTCACATCCTCTTCAAGTTCAGGTTCGTTGTGTGCACCAAAGTAGGCTTGTCGGAGTCGGTTGTAGTAAGCTTGTGGAACCTCTTGTCGACCTTGCTTGATCTCCAAAGCAGTTAACAGTCCAAGTTCAGACTCAGGGTCTGTAAACTCTTTAATCAGGACCTCACGAAGTAGCTGGTAGCTTGACTTTGTTTGACTGGGCTGTCGATCTAGGAAGTTTCGTACCTCAGGACTTGATGTGGCTCTTAAGAGGTATAACCTGTCTCTGTCAGTCACAAGAGGTCTCATTTCCAGATAAAACTCGATATCTTGCAGGTAGGCCTGGATGTCGTGGCCCTCTGCAGAGTTTGGGTTGAAACTGCTGATGTTTTTAGACAGCTTGTTGAGGTCTTTGATGGTCATCCCATGTGCAGCTCCAAGGTCTGCTTGGATGGGAGGTATTCTTTCGTTGACAGGAAAGGGTTGTGTGGCGAAGGCAGGTGAGGTTTTGGGTTGTGGCCCTTCGCACCTTTCGTCATATGCCAGTTCTTGGAAATGGGACTCCGCTCTGCTCAGCAGTGGTGAGACAGAGATATTTCTCTTTTCTTGGCTCTAGTTTCAGCTCATAAGCATATTTGAGTTATTTTCTGACCATGAAGGGCACATCGCTAGTATCGTCTAGTTGTTGGGTCAGATTATCCATTTCAGTTCTATACCTTTCAAGGTGGTCTTTCAGGGTACTGATTTCAACATTCTTGTCTCTGATGTGATTCTTGGCTTTCTCTAGTAGCTGTTCGGCATACTGGAGTCTGTTTACCAGGTCTTTCTGGACAGCCTTTGAATGTTGCTGGTCGAGCTGCGCTGCTGCCAGGGCTGCTTAGAGTTTCATAACTTGTTCCGTTGTTTCCTGCCCCCTCTCGTTGGGTGCTTTGAGTTGATCTTCAACTTTCACTTCCAGCTTGTCTATGCAACGTTGAGCACGTGTCAGCTCCTCTTGAAGGTGGGTGATGTGCTTGTCGCTCAGTTTCAGCTGGGTTGTGAAGGCGTAGCTTAGGGAGCTGGTGATTTTGACTAGCTCCTCATGGTTGTGGTTCTGGCTTGAATCTTGTGTCAGGAATCTTCTCAGGATTAGGATTATTATTAAAAATAATAACAGTTCAAATGTCTTGGGGGTGAGGCTGTCTGTCATGCCTCTCAGCCAAGTGTTCACATCTTCCCCATAGGCAATGGGGTCTGCAGTCTGCGGCATTTTGGCACGCTGGGGAGAAGAGAGACTGACACAGATCTGTGTAGAGTAGAAGCCTATGTGTGGTGGGACAACTAAGTGTGGTATCAGTGACTGTGACCCACTAGTGAAGTGTGGTGATGATTGTGTTGGTCTCGGGTGTCTAAGTAGACTAGGGATGCGAAGACTTCGTCACTTCTAATGAGGAATAGGAAAAAGAGAGAAAAAGGTGAGAACAATTCAAAAAAAAAAAACAATTCCTTTTCGGTTTAGAGAAATTTTTTTTTTTTCAATTGAATGTGGTTATCAAGAAGGTAAACAATATTATTAAATCTCTGTTTTAGACAAAAGAATGCAATAATAATGTTGATATCAATTTCTTAGTCTGACAGGAGTGAAACCGTACATTACGTTGGCCACTCACCGGGGGGCTGCGAAGCTCTTTTTTCTCGTCTTTGACAGTTGTTCAACACTTATCTCTATTAAATTGATCTCAGCGTTGGATGAGATGCTAAAATTTGGATTGCGTTTCCAAATGTAGGGAGGTTAGGAAGAACGAAGGAGGGGTTGATTACAATCAAATTCATAAGGATGATTCGTCTTTTTCAACAAGATTATGTATTTCATTCACATAGAATTGATTGATGGTTCTTACAGGTCCCCACGCATGTGAAGAGTAAAGAGGAAACAGGAGAGAACAGGAGAAAAGGGAAGGAGACTTCAGTAAACTGAGTGGATCGTGTCCACTAGCAGGCTCTGATGCTGTTATGCTCAACTACGAGTAGAGTGTTGTTGTTCTTAGTTGCTGCACAACTAATCAAACAAAAATAAAATTTGAGGGAAAGAACGTTGTCTTTCTAATTTATTTGAACTCGTAGTGAGGGATAACACTGTCTCATATTAGGGCTCGGGTGTGTCGTTCCCAAGCTAGGATCTCCAGAGGAAAAAGAATGGTAAGTAAAGTAAAATTAAAAGTAATAAATGGGCAAAGTAAGTAGAAAGGGAATTAAATAACGAAGGAAATCAAAATAAAACAATAATGGCTAAGTGTATAACCACAGGAAGAAAAGGGGTAAAACGCAATAAAATAATGAGTAAGTATAAGTCTGAATAGAATTTATTGATAGGTAATAAAATCAATTAGGTAGAATAAGTTTATTAAACTTTAAAGTTCAAGGCTTATTCGTACCTAGGATGATTAGGCATAAGAGGGAATACTAGAAATAATGATCATATCAAATGATCTGAGGGGGAAATTTGAATGATTCCAAATAAATTTAATGTTTTAATTAAGTTTGAATTTGGCACAATTAATAATTGTGAGTTAGTATTTCCCTTTCTAGTAAAGTAAGATAAAGTGGTAAGAAGTGAGAAAAGGGAGGAATAAGAGAGAGAAAGAGACCAACAGGTGTATTAGTTTAGATGTTTAAAGGGTTAAATCACTTTATCGTTGCCCAACAGACACTGAATTCAACCACTGGATGTTAATGCTAACTGCTAACCTTTGAGGCTAAAGGCTTTAGCATAGACTTCAATGTAAACAACTGTTTCGTTAGCTTAGCCACCCGTGGGGTTTGTTTACAATAGCGTCGCTGTGCTGCGCGTGCGCAGTTCAGAGTTGCTTCGGAAGTAGGTTCAGACTTCCGTGTCACGATCGTAACTATGGCAACCAAAACAAGCTCTAGTGGCTAGCATGTGAATAGTTGCATTGCAAGTATAGTTAAGCATATTACATGAAATGTCGGCGCATTTCAACACTGTACAAATAACAACACCGCTTTTGGTTGGTTTTGCGATGTGGTGCTTAAACTCTCGGTTCGTTCGGAGTTAGATTTAACTTTATTCAAATAGCAGCTTTGTGCTGCAGTTAGGGGAAACAGTGATAACGATCTCAGCAGATCTTTAAATCTCCGTGCCAGTTTCTCTGGACACGTAAACACAACAGCTTTCATTCGCTGTTGGTACAAAGTTAATATTCACTTACACGCAGTGTTAAGCGAAATTAAACTTACTTTGTGAACAGACACAGGCAGGCAAGCATTATCTCGTAATGTTTAACTCAGGGAATCGAATAGCATGGCATAACAATGGGACACGCATTGAAATCAAACTATGAATAATAAGGCTTTGATAAGAAGATTGAGGAACATGCTCAAAACTATTCTTTATCCACCTATTTATTTCCCTTTTAACTACTGCAGTTTAGCTCCGTTCAGCTAACGGTGACTGAGATTCAGGGAGAATAGCGATTGAAAAACACTGGGACACGCAATGAAATCAACTCAGCTATAAAACAAGGCATTACAAAAATGAGGAACACGCTCAATTTCTACCTTATTGTACGATCTCAGATGTTAACTTGAAGTTACACTTACTGCAGTTTAACAACGGAGAGGCGGACTCGAGTTAAGCCTTCTCTGCATTCATTCAAGCGGTCGCGCGCTGCTTACGTCACACACACACACACACACCAGTCTTCAACAGAAGCTTCTCATCTTTCATCCGCAGCAATGAAAATATGAAATAACTTGGTTTATGCTTACAATTTAGGTTAATCTGCCCGCATCCTCCACCAATAACTGTAAGGGAAACAGGTCATTAATTTAGCTCAAAGGGAATCATTTAAGATTTTAAAGGGAACTCCACCATTAATATGCAAGGGAATTAGGACAGAATCACTGTTTTACGGCTGATCACTGAGACGGCCAGCGAGTCAGTGAACGAGCCGTATGACATCAATTCTGCAATGGATATTTATATCCAAAATATAGTGAAAACACTATTAATTAGCACATGTAACAAGATCGGCAGATTAAGACATTAACTTGTGAGCACAAAACACAAGATACTTCTCTTTTCAATATAAAAAAGGCTTTATTGGATAAATCTAAGACAAACTAATCTAACACAAACACACGCTCTCACACAAGTTGCAGAAAGAGAGAAAATGAGGAAATAAATAGTTTAAGAGAATGAAAATGTGAAATCCCAAGTTTACAGCAAGATGTGCAATTGCATAGATCTGAACAAACATCAATCACTTAATTAACCCTCGCATTGAGTTTGCTCAATGAGGTTCAAATTTATATTAAAGGCACCAGTTCAGTAGAATCTGGGGTACTTGCTTTCCTGTGTCCGGGGTTCCCTTCCTTGTCTGCCGAAAGGGGTTTCCCGCTTTTCTGATTGGCTGGAGGTTCAGTCTTGGGAAGACAGCAGTGGTTGGGAGTTGGCTGGCGACGCGGAGCTGTGGTCTTGCAGTAGGGATGGTCAGATACCACTTATTTGTTTCGATACGAACGTATTTTGAGGGCAGTATCTTAATACGATACCTGATTCGAGACTTCTGAGAACTCAACTTTTAAATTATGAAATTCATAAAATATTAATTAATAAGAGTAAAATGGGTTAAGATAAGCACTGAAATTTATGTTTAAACGCATTTAACATAAATATGCCTTATGTAACTATTAGGTTATATTTTGTTTACCACTGTTCAATATGTTTTTTTGTTTACCATGATTCAATCTAAAATACGACAGTGACTATGGTACTTAGTAAAACCATGGTTCATTTTCATTAGGGACTGCCAGTGACAGGCTGTTGCATGCATAAACTGCAACTTTTTTTTTTATTCTGACAGTGTATGATTTATTTTAACATTACAGAATAGAACATGATCGATATTATCTTTCAACGTTCAATTTAAATAACTATAATTCACAAACTATGTAGGCTACAATTTCAGTTTGTTTATTGTGAAATAACTCTGTCCTTCTGTCCTCTGATAAGCATTGTTCAGGGCTGCCGTTCCGAAAAGCTTTAATGCTTTCTTATGATACTTTTGGGAAAAGCAGCCCTGTTTGAATGCACTGTCAGAAGTGAGTGAACGCTCTCTGTGATTGATTGGTTCTGTCTTGCAACATTTGCGTGTTCAGATGAGCAGGAAAATAGTTCTATCCTAAACAATTACTCGCTAACAAAGGTTATTCGTCCAATTCAATGTATATTGTAAGATTTTTTTTTTTTGTCAAATTAACAAAATCATTGGTAAATAAAACACACCTTAGTATCAACATTTTTAGTTTGAGTATCGATACTTTCGATACTCGCGGCAGTATCGATATATCGATACTTTGGATCGATATGCCCATCCCTAGTCTGCAGTTGAAGTTTAGACAGCACTCTTCTGGGAGATGCGGCGTTAGGCAAACTTAACTCAAAACACGAAACTCTCAACGGAAAATAAAATAAACTAAAGAAATAGAAATAGATGTAAAGTTTGACGAGACCAGGTGGCGTTCCTCCTCATGGTTTCAGAGGAGCTGGCGTTTAAGCCAGAGCACGCTCAAAACTAAAGAATCATGATTAAAAGCATAGCTCAAAGCTATCCCTAAAAGAGGAGAGTAAGAAGGGGGTTGAAGAAGAGAACCAAGAGAACCAAGAGCACCAAAAGCCAAGAGAATGATTTGATGGGTTTTCTAGTATTTAACCAGGTGTTGAACACTCCCAACTGGTTGTCTGACCAATTGTCGCTCGGGGTGTTGCATTGTTTCTCCTTCCCATTCATAAATCAACGGTTATCTCATCATTCACATGACCTGCGTTTTCCCCGCTCTGGTAGAGTATACATTTTGGACATGATTTCTAATAATAAGAATATGATACATTTGACCAATAATTGATTGGAAGAGAGAAGAAAGAAAAACGTTTCAAGCATGAAGAATCAAACACACACATACTAAACATGAATAGCAATTCTTAAACTATTCAATAGTTATTCAAAATACATTCACAATAAATGATTAAGACATGATGGTTAAACATGTGGGTTAGATACATGATATGGGGTTAGATATATAGCAATGGTTAGTTGCTCGAGTCCTTTTAGTGTCATTTAGGTGCATGGAAAGGTTCTTTGTCGTGAAGTGGGGGAAGTCAATTTACGAGGAGCTTGTGACTGTAGTTACTATCGTGTGATAGTCATGCTATCATCTCTTTTGACCATTATTCTTGATAACTTGCCCCAAAATTGACAATCTCCTTGTCAATGTGTTCTTTTGTGTTAATGTTGAAAACTATTCTGTGACAGGGGTTTAGGTTTAGGCTTGCTTCAGAGGGGCTAGGGTCTGATTTATGACATCCTGTTGTCTTGGGCCTCTGTGGAATTTTTGTGACTCCTCGTGCCTCAACTCGGTTTTGACCAAATCTTAGATTGTCTGATTCGGTCTGATATCCTACAACTAAGCACATTTTTCACTCAGTTTAGTCATATTTACTACACACACAACAACACATCTCTGTAATTGTAAATATGTTGACTAAAATTGGACTTGAAGCTCCCTAGTAGGCATTATACACAACAATTACCCATGATGATGATTCCAGGTAAATCGTTAAATCATGCATAGAAGAGAACCGGTTTCTGAACAAACATTGAATAAAAAAAAAAACTGTCCTGAACATTACCATTTTTTGTCATCCCTCTTCCCTCAGTTACTGCTATCCTTGCATTCCTGTATACAAATAGCAATATCTAATTTCTCTCAGCTTTCTAAAGGGTGTCACTCCTAACTTAGAAACCTCACAAATTAGGTAAATTATAAACAGCCTGAGTGTGTGGGAGAGGATAAGATGTGCCCTTTTATTTAGCTGTCTGAGAAGTCTGCGATATTCCACAGCCAATGCCTGCACTCATCTCTCATAATTTTGTGAGGGGAGCCTCTGCTGGCTCAGGTTAGCTTTTTTGCACCTGCTTGTTTAGATTTTTTTTATTGTTGTGACATTACCTGACCCTTCCAGTTGCAGTAAAGCCAGCGTTCTTCAGGTTTCTGTCATAGAGTTGCTTTTAATGTGTCTTACTGCCTCACCCCCAGGCCAAGGTTTGGAATGAGGTCATAAATGTCGTCCGCATTCCCCCACACAATGCTGTCCATGTCCCATAAAGACCTGTAATGAAGGTGCCCAGCCTTCATGAACTGCCCATAACTCTTCACACACCAGAATGCATTAAAGCTGGAGTCTGAGAATAAAAGTAAATTATGTTCACCAAAGCAAGGGATTAGGGTTTCATCATGGCTGCATTTCTGAGATGATTAGGACGGATGGTGAGTATTCAAAGAGCCTAATAAACAGGAAATGTTCATATAAAGGCAGAGGCTATTTACACTGCAAATAGAGAAGATAGCAGTACATTTGCATGATATAAACCTGTAATTCTGAGAAAAAAAATTAAATGTGATACATAAACTGTATATAAACTGACTATAACTCTTCCCAGTTTGCATCTTGCAACTTTTTGTTTTCTACACCAGACTACTATATATATATATATATATATAGATAGATATATATATACACTGAACAAAAATTAAATATAAACACAACACTTTTGGTTTTTCCCCCATTTTTCAGTGAGCGACTCAAAATATCTAAATTTTTTTTTTTTTACTTTTTTTTTTTATATGCTACACAAAATGCCTATTTCTCTCAAATATTGTTCACAAATCTGTTTAAATCTGTGTTAGTGCGCACTTCTCCTTTGCCAAGATAATCCATCCACCTCACAGGTGTGGCATATCAAGATGCTGATTAGAGTGCATGATTATTGCACAGGTGTGCCTTAGGCTGGCACAATAAAAGGCCACTCTAAAATGTACAGATTTACTGTATTGGGGGGTCCGGGGGGGTCCCCAATGCCATTAATAAAATGCACCTGTGTTCGTTGTCCATAACATACGCCTGCCCATACCATAACCCCACCGCCACCATGGGCCACTCGATCCACAACGTTGACATCAGCAAACCGCTCACCCACACGACGCCATACACGCTGTCTGCCATCTGCCCTGTACAGTGAAAACCGGGATTCATCCCTGAAGGGAACACTTCTCCAAAGTGCCAGACGCCATCGAATGTGAGCATTTTCCCACTTTAAGTTGGTTACGATGACGAACTGCAGTCAGGTCGAGACCCCGATGGGGACGACGAGCATGCAGATGAGCTTCCCTGAGACAGTTTCTGAAAGTTTGTGCAGAAATACTTTGGTTATGCAAACCGATTGTTGCAGCAGCTGTCCGAGTGGCTGGTCTCAGACGATCTTGGAGGTGAAGATGCTGGATGTGAAGGTCCTGGGCTGGTGTGGTCTGCGGTTGTGAGGCCGGTTGGATGTACTGCCAAATTCTCTGAAACTCCTTTGGAGTCGGCTTATGGTAGAGAAATGAACATTCAATTCACGAACAACAGCTCTGGTGAACATTCCTGCAGTCAGCATGCCAATTGCACACTCCCTCAAAACTTGCGACATCTGTGGAATTGTGCTGTGTGATAAAACTGCACATTTTCGAGTGGCCTTTTACAAAATTTTTGGTGGGGGCCCCAGCCTAAGGCACACATGTGCAATAATCTTGCTGTCTAATCAGCATCTTGATATGCCACACCTGTGGGGTGGATGGATTATCTCGGCAAAGGAGAAGTGCTCACTAAAGCTGGGCTCACATTACAGGAGTTTTAAAATCCTAACTGATTATGAAATCTGGTTGCAGCACACACATAATGTGAATCTTTGCAGGTTATCTTCCCTCAAATCTTGAACATGCACACACTACAAAATTTTAACATCGTGGCGCATCACACACTACAATATATTATTAAGATTATTATGCCAGAGGGAGCGCCTCACGTGATCTCACACAGCAGATCGTCATTGACATTTCAGTGATGTTTACATATGTTAGCTACATATGTTTACATATCTTACATTCAAAATTGAGGCGATTTCACTCCAGCGCTTATCTTTCTCCTTACGGTTGTGATACGTTTTCGACACATTATACAGACAGTTGTGTTACTATAAAACACCAAGAAGCAGTTTCCTCTGTCTCCACTATCCAACGGGGCCGTACAGCAGCTGTTTTGCGGTCGCGCATTGACTATTGTGAAATTACTGACGTAATCATATAGCCGTCATCATCCCGATTTAAATCCTAAATATCAAACATATTTGATATGATCGGGGCGGCCCCGATTTGTATGCGAGCAGATCGGGAGGTGCAAGATTCGATCGGTGAACGCCTCACATTACCAGATAATCCGCGCCAAACATTGGGACCAATCGAGGGGCTCTACAAGATTTTTGCTCCAAATCTCGGGAGGAGGAAATCGGGGCTAAATCAGGCTAAAAATCCTGTAGTGTGAGCCAGGCTTAACACAGATTTAGACAGATTTGTGAACAATATTTGAGAGAAATAGGTCTTTTGTGTACATAGAAAAAGTCTTAGATCTTTGAGTTCAGCTCATGAAAAATGGGGGCAAAAACAAAAGTGTTGCGTTTATAATTTTGTTCAGTGTATATATATATATATATTGATTGTAACTTTTTATCTCATACTTCTGACTTTTTCCCCTTGTAACTGCAATTTAATAACTTTAGATTTTTTTTCCACTGAATTGCAAGCCTATATTTCTCAAATCTGAGTTTACTGTATATCACACAAATGATATTTTCACAAATGTTTTTCCTCAGAATTGCGAGAAAAAAAGTATTATTTGTGATATTAAAATTAGTAATTACCCTTTTTTATCACATTTGCAGAAACAAGCAGAAACTACAACTCATAAAGTGGGAAGATAAAGAAACCTTAAATTAGTGCTACTGCATTATGAATTTAATTTTGAATAAATAGCCCTGTAACCATTCAGATCTGTAAAATTTGCCTTTGATAACCCTGGTGTACAGAAGTGTTTTTCTTACCCTCCAATTAGTCTCATATTTGTATTACGTAAACCCTGATGTGTATTATGTGGCTTGCCTGTAGTGAAGCTGTAACAACCTCTGGAAGAGGAAGTAATTATACCTGACAGTGCTGGACTAGATTTAAAGACATAAAATCAAAGATGTTTAAAAGCAGACTAATTACTATCTATTCAATTAAAAGCAGTTGTTTTATCCAACATCAGCAAAACTGTGTAATAATTGTTTGTTTATCTTGATTGGAATGAAATCTTCAAAAGAAGACATTTGTTACATTTTCTTTGATCTAGAGCAAGGTAATTTAATTACTTCAAACAATCAGCCTGTTTTTGTCACCATTGGATTCTTGGTGAGAAAAATATATAATGCTAAATGATTTAGTGTGACCACTCTTTGGTGTTACTTTTAGGATGAATTAAGATGGCTTATATTACTCTGTCAGAGCCTATAAAATCCCCGGCACATTGTTTAACCCTTTCCTTTTTGACAGTCCTCATAAATATACAAGGACTGATTGGCAAAGACTGTGATTTACATCTTGTGTAACACAGCGTAGGACGGCCTCTTAAAGTATTCTGAAGCAGCTCATAAAATGATCCAAATGAGCTCCTTTCTGCATCATGAGTAACATTAGTTATGGTAAAAGTAATCTTCCGGACTATACAACAGTATTTTTTGAAAGTGTGTTACATATAGTGAGACTCTGCAGTAGCTGTGCTGTGTAGTAAATCTTCTCAATGACATGGTTGCTGAAGACATATGGCCTCTTGGACTGACTTGGCCTGTGGACTGCTCATGTGATCAGTGTTGGGAAGGTACATTGCATTTTTCAGCACTAGGTAAATTCCTTCTCAATTTTAGACAAGGTGAATAAACTAATAATTTTTTTTAACAATATGACGTAAGTTTAAGGTACTTTTTGATTAATATATTTGTTGAAAGAAATTATATTTATAAGCAGTGTTTTAGACCACGTTTCTTAAAAACAATGTCTCTAATCTCCAGTTTCCATGTCCAAGGTTACAAACAATTCTTCCTTTAAGGATGTTTCCCAAAAATGCACTTAAAGAATGAGTGCACAGACATGTAAGACATTTCAGTTTCTTAAAATATAGAATCACCATTAATTTCTTAAATATTTAACAAATTTACATAATTATCAAAAGCATTCAATGCTAAATTCATCAACAGATCAACACATAAGCCTTAGCTCCCAGAAGAAGAACACAAATAATATAACACCTAAATAAATACAATAGCCTATGCAATACAGAAAATTATTTAGTAAGTGATTTGTAAATATTTAGGGGAAAAAAAATATTTACTCAGTTTTCCCTGTAATCCCCTCTAGGTTGTCGGTAGAAGAGTATATATGTCCTTCCTAGTGTACACATTTAAAAAATGCAGCTTTTAATCTAGTTTACCACATCCAGTTCTC
This sequence comes from Sinocyclocheilus anophthalmus, assembly GCA_018155175.1. Classification (NCBI taxonomy): domain Eukaryota; kingdom Metazoa; phylum Chordata; class Actinopteri; order Cypriniformes; family Cyprinidae; genus Sinocyclocheilus; species Sinocyclocheilus anophthalmus. The sequence goes on along the minus strand of JADLZN010007694.1, from coordinate 326,442 downwards.
AAAAGGCTTGTGAACAAATATGTGTTTTATGGCCTTATTTCAGTGACTTTTTAGTTAGACTTCTTTTGACTTTTTAGAACATTTTAACTTTTTCACCTGCCATGCATAAACATTTTCTCAAAAACGCATGCATGTACATTAACGTTGCTTACATTTTTGTGCTGACTACAGACTAATCCAATTTTAGACATTATATTATATTAATTATTATAATTAACATTAATATGTTTTTAAGATACTGAAAAAACACATAAATGTCAGGGCATGTCAAAACTTCTCCAGAGCCCCAAAACCTCTTCAGACCCCAGAGGGTTAAATTTGGCTTTGGCCAGTGGTAAACCAGCCTTCCCATAATTTGCATGTTAGTCTGTTTAAATTATGTTTTAAAGTGTAACCATCACACTGCATCAACTTCATGAACTTTATGCAGTTTTACAGTTGCTCTGTAGGTGAATATGTTTGCCCTACACTCTTAAAAATAAAGGTGCTTCACGATGCCATAGAAGAACCTTTTTGTCTAAATGGTTCCATAAAGAACCTTTAACATATGAAGAACCTTTCTGTTTCACAAAACGTTCTTTGTGGCGAAAGAAGAAGGGGAGGGGGGGGGGGGGGGTGGGGATTCTCGGATTATAAAAAGGTTAGGAAAGAGATGGTCTTTAAAGAACCCTTGACATGAAGGTTCTTTGTGGAACCAAAAATGGTTCTTCTATGGCATCGCTGTGAAGAACCTTTTGAAGCACCTTTATTTTTAAGAGTGTATTTGGCTTACTATGATGGGCTCATTCATGGATTTACGAAGAGCATTAGCAATGAACAAGTTTACATTTTAAGGAAACAATCCATAACAGAAAGATGGTTTGTATTATGGTTTAGAATCATAAAGCTTTTGTGAAACAAGGTCTAGATTAGGACAAGGGAGTACAATGGAATAAAAAGGATACTGATCATTTAAATATAAAGTGAGCAGTGCTTGATATTTTAAGTGACCGACAAAAAGCTTATTACTAAATTATGAAAAGTAAAGACAAGTACCATGCATTATGATAATATACACTAATTAATTATATACTGTACTTTTAATCATAATTCAATCTGCCAGCGTTGACTTCTGTGTCAAATGAAATTGGGCTGAAGTAAGAGAGAATGGGCACAACTATAACACACTACATTTGTTCAGCTATTAACCCATTAATTTAAGAAACACTGAAAATTTTGCTTTGAACACATCTTTCCTGACAGCTAAGTGAATCTGTATTTTATATAGAGGTGAAAACGATTCAGTAATATACTATGCACTAGCAATGATATTATTTTGATGTATGTCTTTTTAAACAATGCCCCAACCACTGTTGCAATCACCCCCTTAATTCTTTCCTAATTTGAAGTTTTCATAAGTATAAATAATCTAAGGACACTAAAAGATGGCAGGTTGATTTGTAGTAATGTTATAGAGTAATGGAAAATGAAATTAAAAACGCCTCCCCTACAATGCAGATGAGCAACTGGCTAAGTCAGTCTTTTGTTTTCTAAAAATGTTCAAACAGATGTTACCTAATTTTAGCGAAGCTGCTTGTAAATGGGATGCATTGGCCCTGATCACAGTGTAGCCACCCTGTAAACATTAGTGATGTTTGTGTTTTAATGTCCAATCAATACAATTAGAAAGCACCACACCGTAAAATATTAATTAGTAAGCAAGACACAGAAGCACTGAATGGTAATAAGATATCAGCTTAATTTTGAAAGCAAAACGTTTCAGTAATCCCCTCACGGTCCAAAGCTTTGCAGTGTCATGGAGTGCAGAGGTCTTAGCCCTTCACTTCACCCTGAGCTCATTACAAGGAGGCATCAACTGACTCGCCTTCTCATCTTACTTCCACTCTGTGACACCGGACAGAGCCATACACACTGAGCCAGTCTCCTTTAGCCTTCCCATAACACCTCACACATGCTACAAATCACAAACCCCCCATGAAACCATCCCGCTCCTCCTCGGGTTCATGCTTTAATTTCATGGAATGGAAGGAATCAAAATATTAGCACAGGTGAATCTTAAAGGCCAGTATAATGCATTATGATAATTGCACCTTGTACTTATGAATGAACAAATTTACATTACAGCCTACTCAGATTTTAATGAAAGATGTATGTGGATTGTTATTACCAGCATTTTTATATACTACTCCCACTAATAGAAGCTTTTAATAAAATGCATACATTCACCTCTGACTCTGGCTGAACATCTATTAAACTCTCCCTGCTTACCGTAGTGACGAGATACATAGCAGACTGTCGTCACTCAATGGCTGGATGTCTAAGTGGTGCCCGCAGAATAACATGGGTTTCATAGACAATTGGACGAGTTTTTGGGGCAGACCTGACCTGTTGAAAAGAGATGGTCTTCATCCCTCCTGGGGTGATGCCGCTCTTCTTTCTGGAAATATGGCACATAGTCTTAGAGTTTGTACTTGACTAACTGGGGCCCAGGTCAGGAAGAAGACAGACTGACTAAACCGACTGTCTGCTAGCCGCTTCATGTCACAGAAATCAATTAATTCTCAGCACATAGAGACTCTATAGAGACTGTGTCTGTTCCCCAAAGTAGAAAATACAAAAAAACGTAACAATTTAATTTATGTTCAATAAATAAAAAGCCGATGTAATACGGATAAACAAATTATAAAGCTTGGCTTATTGAATAATAGATCCCTCTCTACAAAAGCACTTTTTGTAAATGAAATTATCACGGATCATAACCTAGATATGCTCTGTTTGACAAAAACCTGGCTAAAACCTGATGATTACATTATTTTAAATGAGTCTACCCCCCAAGATTACTGTTATAAACATGAGTCACATCCAAAAGGTAAAGGGGGAGGTGTTGCTTCAATTTATAACAATGTTTTCAGTATTTCTCAGAGGGCGGGCTTCAAGTATAACTCGTTTGAAGTAATGGTGCTTCATATAATGTTATCCAGAGAAACAAGTGTTAATGACATTGTGATGTTTGTACTGGCTACTGTATTACAGGCCACCAGGGCACCATACAGACGTTATTAAAGAATGTGCTGATTTTATACCCAAGTTAGTGCTGGCTGCAGATAAAATCTTAATTGATGGAGACCTTAATATCCATGTTGATAATGAAAAAGATGCATTGGGATCAGCATTCATAGACATTCTGAACTCTATTGGGGTTAGACAACACGTGTCAGGACCTACTCATTGTCGAAATCATACTCTAGATTTAATACTGTCACATGGAATTGATATTGGTGGTGTTGAAATTATGCAGCCAAGCGATGATATCTCAGATCATTATTTAGTCTTGTGCAAACTTCATATAGCTAAAACTGTAAATTATACTCTTGTTACAAGTACGGCAGAACCATCACAAAAGACTGCTTTGTAAGTAATCTTCCTGATTTATCTCAATTCCTTAGCATATCCAATAGCTCAGAACAACTTGATGATGTAACAGAAACTATGGACTCTCTCTTTTCTAGCATTTTAGATACGGTTGCTCCTTTACGCTTAAGGAAGATTAAGGAAAACAGTCTGACACCGTGGTATAATGAGCACACTCGCACCCTAAAGAGAGCAACCCGGAAAATGGAGCGCAGCTGGAGGGAAAAAAAAACTAGAGGTATTTCGTATTGCATGGCGGGAAAGTAACCTATCCTACAGAAAAGCATAAAAAACTGCTAGATCTGATTACTTTATGTCTATTTTAGAAGAAAACAAACATAACCCCAATTATTTATTCAATACAGTGGCTAAATTAACGAAAAAATAAAGCATCAACAGGTGTTGACATTTCCCAACAGCACAGCAGTAATGACTTTATGAACTACTTTCTTTCCAAGATCGATACTATTAGAGATAAAATTGTAACCATGCAGCCGTCAGCTACAGTATCGCATCAGATAGTGTGCTATAGATCCCCTGAGGAACAATTCCACTCATTCTCTACTATAGGAGAGGAAGATTTGTATAAACATGTTAAATCATCTAAACCAACAACATGTTAGACCCTATACCATCTAAGCTAAAAGAGGTGCTTCCAGAAGTCATAAATCCTCTACCGAATATCATTAATTCATCATTGTCATTAGGATATGTCCCCAAAACCTTCAAACTGGCTGTTATTAAGCCTCTCATCAAAAAAACCACAACTTGACCCCAAAGAACTAATTACAGACTGATCTCGAATCTCCCTTTTCTGTCCAAGATACTAGAAAAGGTAGTATCCTCACAATTATATTCCTTCTTAGAGAAAAATGGTATCTGTGAGGATTTCCAATCAGGATTTAGACCATATCATAGTACAGAGACTGCTCTCACCAGAGTTACAAATGACCTGCTCTTATAATCCGATCGTGGATGTATTTCTCTATTAGTGCTACTGGATCTTAGCGCTCGACACTATTGACCACAACATTCTTTTGAATAGACTAGAAAACTTTGTTGGCATTAATGGAAGTGCATTAGCATGGTTCAAATCGTACTTATCTGACCGCCATCAATTCGTAGCAGTGAATGAAGAGGTATCATATCGATCACAAGTGCAGTATGGAGTACCTCAAGGCTCAGTACTAGGGCCATTACATCTCTACATGTTACCCCTGAGAGATATCATCAGGAAACATGGTGTTAGCTTTCACTGTTATGCTGATGATACTCAGCTCTATATTTCTTCGCAGCCCGGCAAAACATACCAATTTGAAATACTAGCGGAATGCCTAGTCGATATAAAAAACTGGATGACGAATAATTTCTTACTGCTAAATTCTGAAAAAACAGAGGTGTTAATTATAGGACCTAAAAACTCTGCATGTAATAACCTAGAACACTGTCTAACACTTGATGGCTGCTCTGTCAATTCTTCGTCATCAGTTAGGAACCTAGGTGTGCTATTTGATAGCAATCTCTCCTTGAAAACCACGGGGTTTTTTTTTTTTTTGTCTAGCATTTGTAAAACTGCATTTTTCCATCTCAAAAATATATCTAATTTACGATCTATGCTCTCAATGTCAAATGCAGAAATGTTAATCCATGCGTTTATGACCTCAAGGTTAGATTATTGTAATGCTTTATTGGGTGGTTGTTCTGCACGCTTAATAAACAAACTCCAGCTGGTCCAAAATGCAGCAGCTAGAGTTCTTACTAGAACCAGGAAGTATGACCATATTAGCCCGGTTCTGTCAACAAAGCACTGGCTCCCTATTAAACATCATATAGATTTTAAAATCTTGCATATTACTTAAGCCCTGAATGGTTTAGCACCTCAGTATTTGAACGAGCTCTTGTTACATTATAGTCCTTCACGTCCGCTGCGTTCTCAAAACTCTAGCAATTTGATAATACCTAGAATATCAAAATCAACTGCGGGCGGAAGATCCTTTTCCTATTTAGCGCCCAAACTCTGGAATAACCTACCTAACATTGTTCGGGAGGCAGACACACTCTGTCAATTTAAATCTAGATTAAAGACCCATCTCTATCAAGACCATAGGAGTCAGTCGAGTCCTCTGCACAATGTGACTTTGCTGCAGCCTGGAATTGAACTGGTGGTTTCGTCTGGCCAGAGGAGAACTGGCCCCCCGACTGAGATTGGTTTCTCCCAAGGTTTTTTTCTCCATTCTGTCACTGATGGAGTTTTGTTGTTTACTATTGTCACTTTGCATTATTGACGCACTATTTTCCTAATTAATGCTGTACAGCTGCTTTGATAAAAAAAGCTGCTTTTGATGCTTTGTTAAAGGCGCTATATAAATAAAGGTGAATTGACTTGACTGTTAATACATTTCATTTCTGTGTTGTAAGGCAAAGGAGAAACATCAAGAATAGAATGTCCCTGATTTACTGTGGAGGTCAATCACTGCTAAATCAATTAGGGCAAAAAGGTTGCTATGTTACACCATGGTTATAATTAGAAGCGAACAGACTCAAAAGAATTGAAGTAAAGGCATACGTCTAATGAGATATTCATCAGGAAACAAACACAACTTCTTAAATGTCTTGACCTTATAAAGTGAGAAGTCTATTTGAGGCAAAGCTTTGAATGTGTGAGGTTTTCCAAATGCCAGCAGAGTCCAGAGTTTGGTTTACTGTCACAGCTGAATTTAAGGAAATCCACCCATTGCACAAAAAACATGTAAACATGCTATCTGTCACCTGGGGGAAGAGTATGTGTTCTGCTTCAGATTATTCATAATGAATCAGGCTGATCAAGGCAAAGGGATGGAAGGAGGCTTCAGTTTGCTGCATAGCCTGTAGTTAAACAAACATGAAATTGTGTTTAAAGTGCTAACCTTTTGTGAGGCAGTCTGTGAGGAGATTGTCCCCCAGGCATATTTGAATTTATCATGCAATAATTTGGAGGGAGGTGAAGAGAATAAAAGCATGCAGATGCTTGAGTGCTGGAGTTGTGGGGGGAGGCGTACAGGAGAACACAAAGTGATGTAATGCTGCACACAAAAGTAAGTTTTGTTTTGAGCCTTTTGAACAGTCGTTTCCAACGTACATTATGTTTTAATCATTTCCATTTAATTTCATTCATCTCCCTGCATGCTTGAATAAAAAATATAAAGGCAAACATGAAATATAAATCTCATCTCCTAAAACTGGAAGATGATGTTTTAGGGGTTTTGTAGCTGTCGTCAAAAATGTAGCAAATTACAATTTTTCTATTTCATTTTATTTTATTATTATATTTTTCAAGAGTGGTGTCTCTATAAAAGCCACTGGAAGTGAAGACTGATTTTGAATATGTAGTTTCCATCAAATACAGAAACTGTACTTGACTAAAGAAAGGGCCTTTTTTTAAATACAACTGGAGAATGGACTTTGAAAACATGACTCTGCATCTCTCTGATTCATCCGCTGGAACAAAATGATGGGCCTGGTGATCAGAGGGATCAAAAAGATTCATTAACATATTTGTGATGCTTTTACAGCAGCCAAGTCAGTTAAGCACGTAATTATGAAGCCACAGCAGTACTTTCAAGCTCCCCCTGCATTTCTTTGAGTCCAGTGAGTGCTAGCGTTCAATGTCAAGATTTCCAAAGCATTTTGTAGCAGCAAACGAAGAGGTGAGGGATGTAAAGGAGTTGTACATGTATGTTGTGAGTGTGTGTGCAAAGTAAGAAAAGAAATTCATAGATACTCTCCTAGCAGAAAGTACTATTTACAGACATGTCCTTCAACCCTGAAACACAACATACAATGTGTAATTCAAAATACAGCTGTATAAAATCAATATTAACATGTTACATTGTCAGTATTTTTGCTGACTTTTCTGTGTGCAGGTAATTGCAAATGGTATAGGATATTGCTGGGTGCTTTTGAGTGGAGTGTGCTTGATCACTGCGCTATGGTTAAGCACAATGCCATCCCATGAGTATTCATGTGTATTTTACATAAAGTGTGGCTCTATCAATGTGTTGCTGATGTATTGACATCACCTAAAAACTAAGATATTTACATTTGAACAACTTGATATTCTGATGTAGGATCATTAAGATTATGTGTTCAACTGCATTTTTTTAACAAATACAATTGATATTTTAACATTTCGTTCTATTCTGTGTTACTTCTGGTGCCAAGTTGTTTAAAAGAATTACATAATGCTAAACATGACTGCACTTCAATTAATTTCTGTAACCGCTTAATCCATACCTCTCATGTAATATATATTCTGTTTGCCATGTGACAACTTCAATGTTGCTCTGTACCTCACACAGACAACTATGTAAACATTCAGAGGATTGTGAAAGTAACACATTGTCATTTTTATTTATTTGGTATTGTTTTTTTAGGATCTAAAATATTCTATAAGTAACACTTTTATTCATTGTCCCCACTTAGACATTCGATTACAGCACAGCAACTGTGCAACTACTGGCAACGAGCAGTTAGGTAGACGTATATTAGACTGTCTGCTTAAGATCTTCTACCACTTTCTTTGTCCAACTTATTCCACTAACCTAACCTATCCTAGAGTCTACTCTGAGAGTGATAACATATATTGGCAAAATTAATGAAGAATAAGTTGACATGTACTTAAAAGTTTCTTGTAGTTAGTAGAATGTCTCAAGTGGACTATCGAAATAAAGTGTAACCCTATAAAATGTAATTATATAGGAATATATGTGCAAAATAAAAAGATTTGTAAATATTTCATATTTTAGATGTTGTCAATACATACACATTGAATGTTTCAGTATCTATCCAGATGTTCAAAAAACATGCTACAATACATTTTGGTACCTGTAATTGTTGCATACTAATACCTAAGTATAAACAATGAGAGCAGGCTGCCAGGAGAGACTTACTTCTTCATTTTCTTGTTACTTTTTTTTATATATATATTTAATTATTCTATAACAAAGAATCACATGTAACTGTACAGCAAAAAAATTAAAACTAAACATACAACCGCTAAGCACCTAAAGATACAAAGTATTTAATAAATTACATGAAAAATGGAAGGTAAAATAAGCAAATATTTGTAGATTTAATATATGAGAAGAGTTTTGTAACTGACAAGAGCTGTTGATTTCTTTTACAAAATGACAAAAGATAATCTCTCATTTTCTAATATAATGCTGTATTTATTCTTGCTGCCAGCAGAAAGAAAAGGTTAAAAAATCACCATGTAATTTCATTGGATCAATGCCATGTTACGCATCACAATTATCAGAAGACACTGCTGTAATTCTCAACTCACTGTGCTTCGCCTCATACATCAAAATATTGCCATGTCATTTTCGTTTGAATTATAATTTATCAATAATTCATTACACATGAATTATTCCTACAAATTAGAACCATGGAAATCATCTCATTATTAAATTCATGAGTGTGTCAGCTTTCAAGGCTACATTATTATCAACCAAATGTGGGCCCTATTTGTCTGAATGAATGTTGTTTAGGAAACAGAAATATGTCAAGAGGATCATTTTTGTCCACACAGTTGTTTGATAAGTTTCACTTCCCCTGTAAATATACCCTTTATAGCAGGAACATAAATGTAAACTCATACATGACTATGCAAGTAAAAAAAAAAAACTTGCAAATTGTTATGGCATTGTTGCTGAAGCACTTGAATGGTTAAATTAATTACATTGAAAAGCATACAAAGACCCACTGGCCACAACAACGACTAGTACAGCATACTGATAAAGAGTAATCGATAAGCTTTGGTTTAATAAGAGTGTGTTTTGTCTCGAATGCGATTGTCTGGGACATGCGCAACACTTTAAATAAGTGTCTTACATTAATGGCTTTTACCTCAGGCAACCAGCTGTCCATCAAACTTCACATTACAACGATACATCATCCCTCATTTAAAAACCTTTGGATAAACTTTTACCTTAGGATACCATTTCTGATTATCACTTTTCCTACAACAGATGTGAAAACCAACTAGCAGATCAGTGAGTTTTGGGGGAGGGGGTGGCTTCGATAAATCTGACATCACAACTTATGTTTGGTATGAAAGAAAAATACCTATTTACACTGCTAAGATAAATGAATGATAATCATTTTGTTGTTCCCCAAGGTCATTTCAACTGTGAAAACCAATTCCTCCATCACTGTTTCTAATATCTCAAGGCTGTTTTTAAAATATGAACCAGTCTGGTGTGCTAACAGTTTGGTAGATATGAGATCTGTTGGCTTAAACCCCAGTCTGCTCAAAGGCAGTTCTAAAGTCAAGGAAAATATCCACAAACATGTCCAATTCGCTGCTTCAACTTCTTTCTTTGAGTTTGAGTGAATTATATATTTGTTGGTTTGTGACCAGGCATGAGACTGTCATCAGCTGCCCGTCTCCAGGGAGGTGTCTGCCCATCTGTCACACACACAGGGAATGACTTGGTGAATATTCATCACTCATTTCTCCCTCTTTTTCTACAACTGCTATCTGTCCCTGTGAAATGATAAAATAATGACCTTGGAAAGCTCATGTCAATGGTATATTTCCCTCCTGAATTTATCACTCTGACTATTTGCTACTATTCTTCACTTCTCCTTTATATCTCTGACTTTCTGCAGCATCTTCCAGGTTCAGTCTACAGATAAGTGTATTGTTAACTCAAATAGAGCTGGTTACTCTTTTTATCACTTGTACTCAGATTGTAATTGAAAAGGATGTGTATCGCTCCCCACCTTCCACTACGCCACATGTCACTGGGGACAGATTAGCAAATGTGTCTGGCTTTGAATGTCTTCAAACGTATAAGACAAATTCGGGGACCTGAAATTATTCATGGAAGAATATGGAGATCTGATCCATTGTGACCCACATAAAGACTCATTACCCAACTGCTAAGCAGCAAATATGCATATATTTATCATTAACCATGCAGAACAATGTTTTGCCCCAACAGTACTGTGTGTGATTATTTAGAGGTCTTAAGGGTGAACAAATACATGAGGCGAAGATGTTAATGCTGGTCTGGTTTGCACTGCATAAACAAAATAACAGAGCATCATTATCATACTGAGTATTCTGGAAGATAATCAAGTCTCCAGTTGCTCTTCTTTAAGGGTGAGTGGGATAATTTTAACAAAAATCTTTCTATCATTTAAATGAGACAATTATTCATAATCCTAAAAATGTTTCCATAATAAAGTATATATGGGTTCATTAGTGCCAGCAGTCCTGTGAGGTATAAACCTGATTCTGACAACAGTTGAAATGCAGGAGGACATGCTTTAAAATGTTTGATTCATGCAAATGTAGATTAAAAAGATTTTTTTTTTTTTTGCAGCAACAAGCTTTTCTTAAGGATTGTTCCTTGATGTCTTTGTGTGGCATTAGTATTCCACATGTCTTCCCTTTGGCATGTGTGTGTGGTGCTGTATCTTTTACATGAATACAGATGAAATAAAAACAAAAACTTTTTTTTATTCTTTTCTTTTTCTTTTTCCAAAGTTGCATAGGCAACTTTGATGAAGTTTAATGTTGGTTTTGCCATATTCCGGAGAACTCTGTCCATAGCCTCCAGGCACCGGGACTGATGTTCAGATTTTATAAATCCATTGTAGATGGAAGTTTGAGGTTTTAAGAAATTTAAAAGAAGCATGACCTCCTTCGATACTCGCATATAGGAGCTCATTTACAAAAGTTTCTCTGTTCGTGCTGATCTACAGTAGATGACTCCCTGAAGAGTGTGAGCGAGAGTCTGTGTGCACGTGTGCATTTTTCATAAGCAAGGGGAAATTATGTCCAGAGACTCCACTCTAGATAAATGACACAGACTTTAATTACAATTAATTGAGTATGCTTTAGATCATTAAAATAAACTATTTTTATTAAAAGAGCTAACCTTTTAACATAGTTTTACTAAAATAGTTCAGTGACCAAGTACAGACAGAAAAAGAGAGAGAATATGTGTGCGTGCGTGTTTGTGTGTGTGTGTGTGTGTCTGATCCGTAGCATCTGTGCATGTTAATATATGTGAAAGAGGGATGGGGCATCTGTCATTTTTCTACTTCAGTGGCTATGTTCACATGCAGCCTAATAATCTGTTTAATAATCTGGCTGAACTGGAACAGAAAAAAAAGTGATTAGATAGAGTTTGATCTGGATGAAAGTTCTTGAAAGAGGTGGTGCAAATCTAAAATAGTTTGTTAAATAGAGGAATAAATATCACGTAAAAATCAAATCTACATCGAAAATCAGGTCTGAAAATACCTTATGCACAGTTTCTCATTGTTATGGTAACACTGACACTACATTTGCATGCACAGAACTTTTGTTTAGAATGCAATGTAATACGCAAATGTATTGTGATATTTCCATCGAATTATAGAGTTTGAGGAAAACAGAAACATTGTAAAACAATGTAGTGTGTCTCATTTGTTGACACTGGATAATTTAGTCATGCAGTATACATCAGAATCAAAAGTAATAGAGTCTAAATGGAGAACAATAACTCTCAGAGATTATTAGATAGATAGTACAATCTTGGACCATTAGTCCTTCCATTATTAGAACATTAGTTTATGCTCAGCATCCTTTATGGTCTTATTGCATGAAAGCTAAAAGGTGAATTGTGTAATTTCTGTACCGATAGCAGTACTAAATGGAATTGGGAAAAAGCAGTTCTTTCTGAACTCACAGCACTAGCTGAACAAGATGAAAAAGGCACAGGGCCACATTGTTTGCACTTCTTCTGGAAGTCATTCTCCAAAATGATCATGATCATTATCGTTGCACTGCAAAAGCAGAAGTCAGACGAAATCCAGAAGGAATCCAGATATAGTTTACCCAAAAATGAGAATTTGCTGTTAAAGCTTTACTCCCAGGCCATCCAGAATAAATTTATTCTCAGTAAACATTAACATGAATATCTGAATCCTATGTTCAAAAATGCAATAAGAGGTTCCATCACTTTGAGAGTCAAAAAAGCAACCACGCGTGAACTGACACCATTGTTGTTTACACGTGTCCTCCCCCTCTGTTAAAAACAACAATATTGTTGTCAGAATCTGTTCCGTGTTTTGTATGTGTCAACATTCTCAGCTACGTGTGTTTTCCTGGTTCCCTTGAAGTCATTAAAATCTCCTTATTGATGTACTCCTCGTTTCCTCATTCCTCGCTCCGTGCTCCTCACAGTAGCGATCGTGACAGAATACCAGACCAAAAAAGTAAGTGGCGCCCCTTCTCCCCGTGTTTGTTTTTAATTTTTAAAGTATTTTGTTTTCCTGTGTGTTTCTCCCCATGGCATGGAAGTAGCCGCTCGTTTTGTCGCCCTAGCCCACAGAAATCTCCCCTTCGTGGAGTAGGCGTGGGAGTTCAGCAAGTTCGCTGAAGAACTAAAACAGCACTGGGCGATGCCACGCTTAACTCTCTGTTCTGGATCTGGGCAAATTACTACCGCCCCGTTGACATCCCAGAAACCACTGGACTAAGCTGGAGTGAAGGGATCCTCCGGTGTCTGGAGAGAGTCCGGCCCGATCTAGAACCAGCCCGCCGGCCCACGGCATGCTCCAGCCCGCCGGCTGCTCCGAAATCAGGCAGCCGGCAAGCCTCCGATTTCAAGCCGGTCGCTGCTCATTCCTAAGCCCGCCGGCAGTTCCTCAGTCAAGCCTGCCTAGTTCTGGCGTCCTTCTCAGCCACCCGGCCGCTCCAGTGTCAAGTCCGCCGACCACGCTGTAGGCGCCCTGGACCACCCAAACCCATATCTATTTTTTGTGTATTTCGATTTACCAATACTCTTAACACCCCAGGAAGCCGAACAGCCCGTTCCATGGCAACCCTGAACCCATATACATTACGACTACACCATACTATACATTTACGACCTCCTGGATTTTAGGTGAAGAAAATCGCTTCCTTGCCCTTAAGGAAAATCCACAAGGGAAGGACTGTTCTTTGCTAATTAATTAATAGGAAAACCTTCATTTGAATGAACACACATAGCCTTCAGGTCATTGGGTATATTATTGTCATTTTGTATTTTGTCTTTGAAATTGTCTACTGTTATGCAGGCTTATAATCGAATCACACTCCTGTCAGCTTACATATATATAACTCTACTATGTTTAGTATCTATGAATTCGTATTCGGATGATCTAATTGATAGTGTATATTGTATGTTTACACCTACCCAACATATTAGTGTTCTAAGAGTCTTTAGTAATTTTTAACCAAGTTTCATATGCAAATTACCATGATTTCAAACAAAGGGCCATAAAAACGCACCAGTATCTCAGAACTCCCACGTGACATTATGAGGACTTCCTCATTGGGACAAGCCCTCTTGAAGGCGTGATCTTGCAGGCTTTAAGTCGCACTTCATGGACCCGCCCATCGGTGTTTGGTGAATTTCGGAGAAGATGTTAGAAAAAAACGCACAATCCAGGACATCCTAATTTTGTACCAGCTTTCGGCTCGACCTTTCCATCAACCAACTTCCAGCAAAGATCTGGGCTTATATTGGCATTCAGATCTCGTTCAGAAGACAAGACTCGAAGTATCAACCTAGTCTTATTAATTGATCATTAAGTATCAGTTGCATCCTTTTTAACAAGTGTTTTGAACTAAATCAACGTTTCCCTCAGGTGTAGATCTTTCTGAATCATTCAAAGGTTTCATAACGTCATGTTTCTTTATTTTCGCTTATCTTAAGTGTTAAGCTTTAACCCTTTCCCTATCAAACTGTGTGTGTGTGTTTGTGTATGTGTATGTTAGACCAGTTTTATGTGTTTATGTAGGATGTTAGACTAGTTTATGTTTTTATGTAGTATGTTAGACTAGTTTAGTGTTTATGTAGTTAATAAAACCTTACTTGTATCACACTTGACGTGGTTCATTGTTTGTTTATAACTGGAGTCACTTAATCATGCGGATTTATGCTACAAGCTTTTGTAGAATTGTACATTAAGGAAGTTATTTCCCTTAACCAGGGAATTAATGTTCTTAGAATTGACAAGACGGTTGATCCTGAGTGGTCAGCTAAATATCTACATTGGATCTAAAATATGAATAGTTAATTTTAACTAGTTATGGTTAATTATTCATATTTCCTCATGAGCTGATTCGTTACAACGCCTTTCACCCCGAACATAAATGGGAATCTAAGGAGGAGAATGCAGTTGGTTCTAGTCCCTAGGCTCGCTCCAGTGTCGGCTCCAGCCCCAAGACTCTCTCCAGTTTTGGCTCCAGCCCCAGAGCTCGCTCCAGTGTGGGCTCCTGTTCCCAAGTTTAGCCCACGGAGGTTTCCTGTTCCCGAGTTTAGCCCAGAGAAGGCTTCAGTCCCCGAGTCTAGCCCAGTAAGGGCTCCAGTCCCCGAGTTTAGCCCAGAGAGAGCTCCAGTCCCCGAGTTTAGCCCAGTGAGGGCTCCAGTCCCTGAGTGTAGCACAGAAAGGGCTCCAGTTTCTATGTCGAGCCCAAGAAGGACTCCAGCCCCCAAGTCAAGCCCAGGGAGGGCCACTGTTCCCGAGTTAGGCCCACGGAGGGCCTCTAAAGACGATATTCTCCCCAGCTCCCCAAGGATTTTTTAGGGGTGGGTAGTATGGGTCCGTCCGTAGTGGCCGGGCCGAGTGGCGAGGCCAAGGCCACGGAGGCCATCCAGCCATGGAACCTGAGTTCCCAGCTGCAGTGGCCGGGCCAAGCGGCGAGGCCAAGGCCATGGAGGCCGTCCAGCCATAGCCTTCTGAGTTCCCTGCTCCACCACGGCCTCCTGCCCTCCCTGCTCCACCATGGTTTCCTAGTCTGCCTGCTCTGCCATGGCTCCCCGATCTGCCTGCTCCGCCATGGCCTTCTGAGCTGCCTGCTCCGCCAGAGCTCCCCGAGCTCCCTTTTCCGCCATGGCCTCCTGAACTGTCTGCTCCGCCATGGCACCTGGACTGCCTGATCCGCCCTGAAGGTATTCCCTGTGTCCCAGTCCTGCACCAGCCTCCAGGGTAGATGGAATTGTGACGGCACTGGACGCGCCTTCCAGGAGGGGGGAGTAATGTCAGACTCGATTCCGTGTTTTGTAAGTGTCAACATTCTCAGCTACGTCTGTTTTTCTGGTTACCTTGAAGTCATTAAAATCCCTTTATTGATGTACTCCTCGTCTCCTCGTTCCTCGCCTTCCTCACGCCTCCTCCACAGTAGCTGGTTCATGACAATCGTCTGTTCATACAAGATTTACCTGAACCTGGCATTTGAATAAATATTTCACAAATATATCCTGCTTAGACAGACTGATGCAATATTAGTGGAAAGCAAATCAAATTAGTCAAAATATCTCAATATTAATATATCACTATATTAATATTTACACAGGTTTCAGAAGTGGAAATCTGAAATCTGAGGTTATGCTGGTGCAGATTCTGTGCTGGCTTGGATATAGTAGGTATTGTTTATGTAGGTATTATTTAAAATAAATAAATAACAGAGAATATGTGTGCCCAAGCTTCATTAATGACTTCAACCCACTGCTTGTGTGTTTGTGCATTTCTGAATAATTTCTATGGTATCTCTGGATGGTCTTTTTTTCCCACCAAGAGGTTTTTCTGAAGCTCTGTGCTAAACAGCATGTGGATATGATTAAGACTTTCATCAGCATCTGTTTTATGCACCCATGGACATTACAGGAAGTGATTGAAATAACAGCCTGTTTGTTTGTTTGTTTGTTTTTGTTTTACCTTACTTTATAGGTAGATCTGTCTGTGTTGTCTCTGAATCATTTGGTTTTTGTGTGGGTGTGTGTAGTCATTCTGTGGAAGACACACACAGATTCACACAGCTTCCCTGTATAAATCTGTGTAGCTCTTGTTCTCGAGATAACTTACAGTAAAACAAAAGCTGTAGGATTTAAACTAATATCATGTTTGATCTCTTGGCACATGCTTAGAAAGAGCTCCGAGGCACTTTCTCTCTCTTTCCCTTTTCACACTCTCTCCTGCTCAAACCTCTGTTAAACACTTTGAGAAAGAACACTTCCAGTGGTCCGTGAGGGTTTGATATAATCTCATTCAAACATCGACCCCCCCAGGCTGTTGGCTTACTTGGATACATGACTGTATTACTGTCTGGGTATTTTTCTTGTGGCTGCATTTTTTTATAAAACCTTTTCTTAAACAGAGTTTTTGTAGAGTTTTGTAGCTTTCTACTTCTCACCACACAAGCACAGACAAAGACAGACACACATATTCCTTGGTAAATGGAAAAAAAGTCAAAAGAAAAGGAATAAAAATAATTCTGAGCCACCTATTGTTTGCAGTGATTCAAGGCAGTTGAAATAATTTCTAACTGAAGAACAGGAGGCATTTAGAACTTAAAAGAAAGAGCAAAAAGATGGACAGAGGAAGGTTCTGATAATCTTTTTGGACTTTGGTGAGTCCTCAGGGGGAGGGTTCAGAGGTTGAAGAGTCAGAAATAGTGCTGCCTTCTAATGGCACAGCAACACTGAACATGATGAACCCTAAAGCCATTTTGGTATGGTAATTGTTTCTTACTGTTTCTCATGCATGGCTCCTCTATGATAAAACTCATGAGTTCAGATGACAATTATCCAGAGCGAGTTTTGCAATCTCACAACTTCTAAATTCACTTCTCACATGGTCAGTCATGTTCGATTTATTTAAATATCTTATTTAATAATAGGAAAATACTATTGTTTAAATGGCTTTGTCTTTACCTCTCAAATGATAAAAGTGATTAAAAAATGTAGATATTAACAAAATAACTTAACACAACCTCATAAGGTTTGCATAAAGTAAACATTTATCCTGGCTACTAGTTCAATCCGTTTTATTGCATACCTGTGACTGCCATCAAATTTGCCACCCATTTCAAATGTGTATTTGATTTTGCTAAAGAGTACATTTACCACCTCTCAATTATAGCGCTAGTGCTTCTTGCTCAGCTTTTTAGGTCAGTGTAGTTTCTTTTGACTTGCATCAAAGTGTGGTCCACCACGCAGTCTACTCTGCCCAAGAACAGTTCACTTAAAGAGACAGTCTGACCCAAATGTAATGTGACCAACCACATTTCTTTTTGGTTATATTTTTAGGGCTGAGTAAACCTGAAATAGACAAAAGCAATGTTCACATTGTCAGCGTCTTGGATTCACAATCGCATTTACTTTTCCAGGACTCACAACTGTATTTTCGATAAAGCCCTGCTGTGCGAATGTAACCCTAATGGACAACTAGTGGATTGTCACATTATACAGTGCTAGACAGTCATTCTTCCAACATTACAAAACAGAAATGTGCTCTGTGTCATCTAAAGGTTTACTGTCTTCCACCAGAGCTACTCCAAACTGTTTTGTTCAGACTCAAATGCTCCACTCTTTACTGAGGTATAAGCTGATGACATTTAATTAAGATTTGATGGATAAACTCATGCCTCAATTCAACTTTAGTTGTGTAGGGCCCTATGATTTCCGCTATAGCCTATGGAAAACAAGTACAGAATCCAGTCATAAAAATGGAATTTACTGTATAACGTGGAATATCACAGAGTTTGTCAAATTTTAATAATATCATAATACTACTATGAATGAATGAATGATGCATTTATATAGCGCTTTACTGTGTATTGTTGTACACCCAAAGTGCTTTACAATCATGTGGGGGGGGTCTCTCCTCAACCACCACCAGTGTGCAGCATCCACTTGGATGATGCGACGGCAGCCACAGGACAACGGCGCCAGTGCGCTCACCACACAACAGCTACAGATGGAGAGGAGAGAGAGTCAGTGGGATAGTGGGGCAATCAAGGTGGGGGATTGGGATATGTCGTGAGATGCCATGAGTGAGCAGGGCGGGGCCGCGGGGGGTGGGGCAGCGTTTGTGCCAGGAACCGGGGTTCACCCTTCTACTCTTTACAAGACTGCCCATGGGATTTAAGACCACAGAGAGTCCAGGACCATCGGTTTAACCCGTCCATCCGCACGACGGTGCTGTTTGACAGTATATAGTGGTCGCCCGTCAGTCGGGAGCCTGTGTGGGGCGTTAGGACCCTCGCAAACCACAGGGTGAGCACCCCCTGCTGGCCTCACTAACGCCTCTTCCAGCAGCAACCTAGTTTTTCATCCAGGAGGCTCCCCATCCAGGTACTGGGACCAGGCTCAGCCCTGCTTACTTCAGTGGCACCAGTCCTGGGCTGCTGTGATATGCTTGGGCACATTATAGAGTGAGGAATCTGGGATTGGATTTGGTTTTTAACGCGCGAGTCGTTGTTGGGGTTCAGGGCCATTGGGGCATGGTTCATTGGTTGTTTTTAATATTTTTAACCAGGTCTTGTTGTCTTTTAACTTTATTTTTAACCCAAATGCTGGGTTCAGTTTGTTGGGTCATTTTATTGGGTTATTTTTTATATTTTTACCCATGTGCTGGGTAGTTTTTCTGTAACTAAGCTGCTGGTTTATTTTTTTCTACCCAACCACTGCGTTGAGCCTGTCAGCAAAGAACCAACCCAGCTGCTGAGTTACAGTCAGTGTGCAGGCTTTTTGCATCCTACAGGTGAGAGCGGTTCCCAGCGCCGCCAATTTGGTGCACTTCTTCAGCAAAATAAAGGTTTGTATACGTTTTATTTAATTTATAAAGTCTTTAGTGTGCTGTAAATTGTATTATTTTATGCAACAACATAAGGACGGGATGTCAGTCAGCTGCGTCAGCAGCATTTTGCATGATGGAAAAGCCTTTTGGCTTGCATAACATAAATAGATTTTATTCATTATACTACTGAGTTTAATTTAATTTGATGTTAAAATATGTTCTCCAATCTCAGTGCTGTTTGTGTATGGGCAGGTTATGGAGTCAGTCACGGCATCTTCCAGCTACGAGTGAAACGCGCCTCCGTGGTCTAAAGTTTGCAGTTCCCCCGCGAACAGCTGCCCTTCACCGGCTCAGATTTCAGCGACCCACTGGCACGAGAATTAGCACTGTCTAGGTAAAAAGCGATTACAGAGAACGGCTGAATACACTTAAAGGGTTAGTTCACCCAAAAATGCAAATTAGCTCATGAATTACTAACCCTCAAGGCATCCTTGGTGTATATGACTTTCTTCCTTCAGACCTTCCTTCCTTGTGAGTCCTGAAAATGTATGATTGTGATTTAAAGTATTGACTGTGGCTATCAGTTTCATAAATAACTGAACTGTGTGTGTTCTAGTTTGCTTGCTACCGAGTGAACTTGTGAACTGTAGCCTGAATTATGAAGTGGAATGTTTTGCACATACAACCGCTATTTTGCTGTTGTTGTATTGGAGTAGTTTTGTTGATCAGAGTTTCAGAGTGATGAGACATGCACACCCTCAAAAAAGCGCATGTGGGAAAAAGTGAGTGTGCGTGTTTGGCACTGGATGCATGTGTGAGTTAATTTCACAACCCTCAGCGAGACGTTGCAGAGGCACAAATGAAGGCCGTTTATCTTGTCTCTCCAGAGCCAGTTATTTTTCATTTCAAGCTTATGGGAGAGATAATAAGACATGTTCAATTTATGTCAACTGACAGAGAGCTTCCCCTGTTAACAGACATGCCCCCAAAATATTGCCTGGAACCTAGAAGCACGCTCTCCACCTACACACGGTTTATTTATTCTGCATCAGCCACCCCAACATGCATGTGTATGATTAGTCTTCTGACCCAAAAGTCTGTGGTGCGTGAACTCCTCCAGTTCCTTATTCGCAGCAGAGCTCAGTTCCACCTGTCAGGAACGCAAATGAAGTGATCAATGAGTGATGAGCTTTGGGCAGAACATCAGATAGCGCTATCATGAGGGGGAGCGCGGGTAGAGGAACAAACGAAAGATAACAGGATACATGATAGTGAACTGTGGGGTGTGAGCCAGAGATCTTATTCTAGCTCGATGGATTGCAACCCTGCAGTTTTGGTAGGTACGTGTAAGAGATGTTACTGCTTTGTCTCTCTCTTAGGATTGCTGTTGAGCTTGGTCGTTGCTTGAGGCTTAGGACATGACCCCTTGATCCGTGATCATTTTTACAGTTTAAGTCTTAGTCATAAGTCAATATTCTTATGGGGAAGTTGTGGCCTAATGGTTAGAGAGTCTCGTACCGGCAGGGATTGTAGGTGGGGGGAGTGAATGTACAGCGCTCTCTCCCACCTTCAATAACATGACTGAGGTGCCTTTGAGCAAGGCACCAAACCCTCAACTGCCCCGGGCAGCGCAGCAATATTGGCGTTGTGTGTTCACGGTGTGTGTTTGCGCACTTTGGATGGGATAAATGCAGAGCACTAATTCCGAGTATGGGTCACCCTACTTGGCAACATGTCACGTCACTTATATTTTTTCGTGTTATATTCATTCACTTTAGTCAATAATACAGCTTTGCCATTACAGAAATAAATGACATTTCAAAATATATTTAAAAAGTTTAAATTGAAATAATATTTGACAGTATTACTTTTTGACTGCATTTCTACTCCCATGTTTTTTATTATATTTTCTGCAGATATAAAAAAGGTGTTACAATAGTTACAAATTGAGACAGGGTGTCTGATAAGATGAGCAAGCAACAGAAAACATCAGGGAAAAAACACATTTGGATGTAATTTAATTCAAGTTCACTTGTTTCATTTTACCCAGATGCAAGTTAATGATTACATTTTTGTTACATATATATATCTGATCAATCACATACAGTATAGGACTCATTGACTTGAGTTAATTAATTCACTATCAAAGTGTTTTAATTTACTGGTGTTCATTTTCTGTTCAGCTTTTGCTCATGTAGCTCAAGCAGGTAAATCCTGACTATTAACTATGATTGCATTATTTGAAGCAATTACATTCCTTCTTAGCTTTTCTTTTTTAGATTATTTTTCATTTTTAAAATAATATTAGAATATATTTTTTTTCCTGTGATGTTTTTCTCATCAAATTCAATCAACTAAAATGTAGTTATCATCATGGTGCACATTTTTTGTAATCACTGATCAACAAACATATTTTTGAAGCAATTCTGTTGACAGGATTAACATACCCAGAGTCTTGTCAAATTCACTGTAGATATAATATTACTTTTGGCTGCCAAAAACTGTTTTTCTGTTGCAAATGAGTTTTAGAATCTTAAGCACCAACCGTTGGCAAAGGTAAGACTTGCCAGCACACAGCATCCTTCGCCACCAATTGCTCACCGAAAGGGTTCTTTCCTCAAGAAATTGCTGAGACACAAGGCACTACTGAAGAGTAAACAATCATGTCGTGTCCTTGTTATATAAAGGAAATTTATATATATATTATAATATATATATTATAATCAGGGTCGTTTCCTCCTAGGAGGCAAGGGAGGCAGTGTCTCCTCAAAAAATTGGATGAGAAAATAATCGATATTACCTTTCGGTCCATAGACTTTCTACAGAGACCCTAAAGCGTGCCGTGACTTTTCTAGAGGCTCTTTGAGATGAATGGGGGAAAGTCACGTGAGAGGAAGCAATGCCTCCGTCGTGCTATAATTGGATATGATCAGTTGTGATTGGTTCGTGTGATAAATCCTGCCTCTTGTTTTTGTGCAAGCTCTTGACCTGAATTAAGAAAATTATGGTGTTGACTAATTATAAAGTAAGTAAACAATTCTCCCGCTTAGATACCACTACTTTGTCACGTCAAAATAAAATTTGAAATGGTCTGAAAATGTGATGACTGCATCAGTTTTTCATGAGCATTCAGCGTGATGAAATGAAAGATATATCTTCGTCTCTGTGACAGTGTTTGCAGAGCTTTTATGACAATGAACTGAAAATAAGTTGACTATTAAAAAGAACAGCTGAACATCAGTTCAAAAATAAAAAAATATGGGTTACATTTTACAATAAGGTGTCATTTAATGAGTTAACTAACATGAACAAACAATGAACATGTATATACAGTCAGTGGCTGTCTTTAGCGACGCAGAACCCGTGCGAGGTAGGGAGCGGGGCCCCCCTCTGTCCATTCGCGATCGAGTTCCGTGGGGGAGGGTCCCTCAAGCGTTGGGCCCGGTGCGACCGCACCAGCTGCACCCCCCCTACGGACGGCCCTGATACGTAGATATTCCTCTTTGTTTACATTAGTTAATACAAATACAGTTGTTCATTGTTCTTCAATTAGTTCACGGCATAAAACTAACACAGGCACAAACAAACTACAACTTTTGATTTTACTATGCATTAGTAATGTTTAAAATTAATATTAACAATATTATAAATGGCTGTAGAATGAATAATGTTTATTTTTAGTTCTGTTAACTAAATTAGTTAACCTAAGTTAACTAATGAAACCTTATGAAACTGTTTTCCAGATATTGTTCAAATTGTTACTGCTTTAGTATTATTTGGGAATAAATATAAAAATGCCCAAATAAAAATACTACGCGATGTATAAATTTGTAATTAAAATGTTTAAATAATAAAACAATATATAAAATACAAAATATCATTATTTGTAGTTCTCTTTTTTTATGTAATATGTAACAATTTTATGTAACATGGACACACACACACACACACACACACACACACCACACAGTTTTATATATAAAACTGCCTCCTCATTTTAAAACACCACAGCACGCCACTGATATACATTATATATATATATAACGTAAGTAAGAGCACAAGGAAATTGGAGGAATAGTTTTCAGAGTTCTAGACTAATATGAAGTACAGTATACAACTACTGACCTCATTTGTCTGAGGATCTTTTGATGTGCTATTCAACAGCTCCTCAGGACCAACAAGCAATCATTGACCTAGACAGCCAGTAGATAAAGCCGAAGCCTGAAAAAGATTCATAAGCTTAAAATTTGCTTTTTTGTGGAGATGCCGTGGCCTTAATTAAAATATGTTTTGTTAACGTGTAAAACATTAAGGGCTTTTCAGTGTGTCTCCTGCAATCAGCCAACCAAATAATCAAAACAATGCACTTCAAGGTGTTTTTTTTTCTGGTGTGTGTCTGTGTTTAAAGCTGCATGGGCTCTGTTTGTATAATTGAATGAGCCCTTTAATTGTAATTATAGGCACACCACTGAGCACCCGAGCAGAAAATGAGGGATTTTTCTTTCCTCTGGAATTGTTATTTGAAAGTTTTAAAAGCAGTATTAATTGTTCATCTGTTTTTCCAAAGGAAAGGTTAATTACAAGCACAATGCAAGGTGGTGGATGGGAATAAGAAAGTCCTCACCCTCGCTTCGTTCCTGAAGCAATCCTGTGCTCTGCATGAAGCCTATGCAATGCCACAACAAGTAATTAACAACACAGTGATTTCTAACCTTTGACACAACAAATTTGCATTAACTCTGATGGTGTATTTATGGCACACTGTGTACTCTGACACACAGGGGTTGAAATAAACACCAGATGCACGGTTATGGGAATGTAGTTACGTGATAAAATAAACATTTGGAGATCCTCTGCAAAAACTGAACATCATAAATGTCAATACCCTGATAAAATTCCTAATTAATGAATTAGGCATGTTCAAAGTCTCTGAAAGTAAAATTGGCTCATAAAAGCTGCCCATGTTACTTAAACATAATAATACAAACTATTGAAGATTTTTATTATACTTTTTTCCCACTTACAAATGGAGTTACTTTTTAATAGCCATCAGCCAAATACAAAACTCACTCTAAAGTGTGCTACTAAAAACTACTTGATCATGTTACAATCTTTAAGTACCTTTGAATAAGACATTTAACTAAACACACACACACAAAAAGAAAGAAAGAAATGAGGGTGAAACTGGGGAGAGAAATAGCAGGGTCACATGCTTGTCTCTGTATGGCTTCTATACAATTACAGCACAATTACAGTAATGAGTTTTTAGTATACACCCACACAACGCATGTCACACTGACTCTTTTTTTTTTTTTTTTTACACCATTAAAGCACAATATGCTATTTTTTTGAATGGAAATTTTTCTTATCACTCACTCCTTTATTTCCCTCATTAAAACCTAAAAAGGAAATAAAGGTCTGCATTGTGTGGAAGGGAGTGTGAAAAATAGAGGTGGAATTATTAGCGTATTTATGAGCGATTAAATAAATAAAGAGTAAATATGTTAAACATTGTTTGTTTTCTGTAAGTTGGCAGTTATTTCTAAATGCATGGGAATACAGTATATATGTGAATTAAAGTAATTTTGGTCCTGATGGTGTATCATGTCAAGCTCAATTTAAAACTGTTTTTAAACTGCATTTTGCTTGTTATAATATACATATTGCTTTGAGACTTAATTAATCAAGAATATGTATACTTTTAAAAATGTATTTATTTCACACCATTGGAACATTTAAAATAAACTGCTGAACTGCTGACCAAATAAATGCAGTACCCTTTCCCTAAATTATTCACTGAATCTATAAAGTATCTAAAATATAGTAAATGTGGTATAATATCTATATGTATGGGCTGCTATTTTCAAGTGATTCAATCCAATTCCAGTACATATAAAGATTTTTTTTTTCCTTGAAACGTATTCGATTTTTCCTCTTTTGAGTGAAACTACACCAGTGGATCAGCTCAGAGTAGTCTTCAGAATACTTAATGACAACCAATGAATGTAATGTCCTGTGAAGGGAATCTGGATTACTGGCCAGATAGAAGCAATACAGCGGAACAGAGAGAGTTTAATCCTTTTGTCGGAATTAGTGTTTAACATAGTCTTCAATTAAGACTCAGTTCAGATTTTAACAGACATTAACGTGCTCAAATATGAGCCAAGCTTTTAAAAGCTGGAGAGATTCAATCACACTAATGCAAAGATGATTTGACTCTCAATCAATGAACACATTAGCCACAAAGTGTGAGCCCTCCGCTGTCTCATAACTAGTTGTAAACAAAGCTATGGTATAATATTAGCTACACTTTTCACATTAGCTACAAAATGTTAACGATGTTTGAAACAGTCACATTGTGTGTCGATGTAAAGCAGTACAAGTGCTCTGACTGACACAGCCCGCAAATGTCCTCAAATGCTCTCCAAAAAATGCATCATGGATTACATTGTGCATTATGAATTTGAAAGCACTATGAATTATATACTGATCTGCTCAAGAAGCGTTCAAAAGGTTAATATATAGTGCACTGACTTGACACACTCCCACACATGAAACATTCAACAAGACTTCAGTTTACATATGGATGTAAAGTAGTAAGAAGAATTTCAACAGTATAGTAATTCAGCTCCTTTTATGGCCCCGGCTCAGGGCTTGCAGGAATAACCTAATCAGTTTCTGGTTTATCTCCATTGTCTTTTAGCTGTTGCTTCTAGGCTTGCAGTCAAGAGCCTGACTCTGATGGATGGGTGGAAATGTAGTTTGGTTCAGCACTGATTTATTATTGATCGATGCTATGTTATGAGCTATGCTATTCAACTTTGGATATAAACATAAAAATCTTAAAATAGACAGTATTTGTTTCAGTATACACTGAAAAAAAAATTGTGCAGAAACAATTTTCAAGAATAAATTATTTGTAAATTTACAACTAAATGGCAAGTAACAGAAACGTCTCTAGGTTACGTATGTAAACATGGTTCCCCGAGGGAACGAGACGCTGCGTCGAGTCGCTTTGGGAACGCCCTTGCATGACCGCGTTCTGAAGCACGTGTCAAATCCGTCCAATGGAGCAGCGAGACGTCACGAGCAGGGTGACGTAAGCATAAAAGCATAAAAGCGCATCCGGCCGGGCGCAACCCAGCTTCAATGCAGTAGCGCCTGCAGGGCTGCAGGGAGTATGGCAAAGAGACGCAGCGTCTCGTTCCCTCGGGGAACCATGGTTACATACGTAACCTAGAGACGTTCCCCTTCAGGAACTCGAGCTGCGTCGAGATTCGCTTTCGGAACGAGAATACCAACTGCGCCATTCTACCAAGTCCCTGCCTGTGTGTGTATTCTATGAGCACATCACGAAGAGAGAACTTGAGAACTTGGGAACCTGGGGTAGATGCAAGGTGTAGGTTGTAAAAGCAGACAAAAGTGTGCGGAGAGGACCAGCCCGCTGCAGCACAAATGTCCTGCAAGGCCACACCTAAGCTGAAAGCCTTGGAGGCCGCCATTCTCCTGGTCGAGTGCGCTCTGACCCCATAGGTGATGGGAGGCCAGAGGACTCGTAGGCTAGTGAGATGGCCTCGACCACCCACCTACTCATAGTCTGATTGGTCGCCAGAAATCCCTTCTTTGGCCGACCAAAACAAACAAAAAGCTGATCTGACTTACGCCACGAGGCAGCTCTGTGTGCATAAGCGTCCAGTTCTCAAACTGGACAGAGCAGATTAAGCCTTCCTTGGCCTACTTCCTGGTACGGAGGAGAACAGAATGCCTGAAGTACTATGGTCCCTGGTGAAGAAGTGGGCACCTTAGGGACATACCCGACTCTCGGGTGAAGGAATGCCTTAACCATGCCTGGAGCAAATTCCAGGCATGAAACAGAAAGTGCCTGAAGATCCCCGATCCTTTTAAGTGAGGAAATAGCGAGGAGAAAGATGGTCTTGAGCGTGAGCAACTTGACGAAACTTCTTCTATGGGTTCAAAGGGGGCATTTCATAAGCCCTCCAGAACCACAGCCAGATCCCATGAAGGCATCTTAGTGTGCTGTATGGCTCAGGGTGCCACGAAGGAAACGAGTGACAAGTGGGTGTCTTCCCAACGATTGACCACCCAGAAGGGCGTGGTAAACAGCTAAGGACGCCACGTATACCTTCAGAGTGGAGGAAGATAACCCTGCGGAGAATCGCTCCTGCAGAAACTCCCGAACTGCACCAATTGGGCAGTTGACTGGGTCTTGCAGTCACTGTCTGCATCATGAAGCGAAAAGTTTCCACTTCAAAGCGTACTGTTTCCTAGTGACGGGAGTCTCTGAACTGGAAGTATAAAAGTCGTCAACACTCAGTTGAGATACCAGATGCGAGGCGCTTGTGCGTCCCCTCAGGGGCCACACCCTCAGCTTCCATAACTCCGGGCAGGGGTGAAAAATGGCACCCCCCGCCTGAGAGAGGAGATCCCTCCTGATCGGAATCTCCAGCGGAGAGCCGTCGAGGAGGGACACCAAGTCCGAGAACCAGCTTGTACAAGGGGCGCGAACGCAAACCCCCATGCCGATTGATGTAGGAGACCACCGAAGTGTTGTCTGTGCGGACAAGCACATGATGCCCCATTAGGTCTGGAAGGCAGTGTGTCAGAGCTCGAAACACGGCCAGCATCTCCATGCAGTTGATGTGCCAAGTGAGATGATGGCCTTCCCACAGACCCTTGGCAGAGCGGCCACTCATGACCGCTCCCAGCCCGTGAGAGAGGCATCCATCATTAGCATTACGCGACGACAAGGAGCCCCTAACATCGGGCCTTGAACCAGGAGCCAACGTTTCTTCCGCATGTCTAAGGCACGTAAGCATCGCTGCATGGCCTTGATCATGTGAAGCGGGTTTCCCCTCAGGGAGAACTTCTTGGTCTTGAGCCACCACTGCAAGGGTCTCATGTACAGCAGGCCAAAAGATATCACGTTGGATGCCGCTGCCATCAGGCCCAACAACCTCAGAAACTGTTTGACAGTGGGTGACTGGCCTTCTCTTACTCTCGTGATTGTCGTGAGGATTGACTCGATTCGAGCATGAGACAGACGTGCCTGCATCGAGGTTGAGTCCCACACCACGCCTAAATAAGTGGTTCTCTGTAGTGGAGAAAGAACACTCTTCTTGGCGTTTAGTCTTAACCCCAGCTCTCTCATATGGGCGAGGATGACATCTCGATGCCGAGCCGCCATCTGCTCCGATTGAGCTAGTATTAACCAATTGTCGATGTAATTGAGTATGCGTATGCCCTGGAGTCGCAGAGGAGCCAGAGCAGCATCCACACACTTCGTGAAAGTGCGGGGTGAGAGTGACAGGCCGAAGGGAAGAACTCTATATTGGTATGCTTTGCCCCTGAAAGCAAACCTCAGGAACTTCCTGTTACTGGGAAGGATGGAGACATGAAAATAAGCATTTTTTAGATCTATCGTGACGAACCAGTCCTCGGACTTGATTTGAGATACTATCTGCTTGATAGTGAGCATCTTGAACCGAAGCCGTTTGATAGCGCGGTTCAGAAGACGGAGATCTAAGATCAGACGCAACCCCCCCATCCTTCTTCGGAACGATGAAGTAACGGCTGTGGAACCCGGACACTCTCTCGAGAGAGAGGCTGAACACATTCTATGGCCCCCTTCCTCAAGAGAGTATCTACTTCTTGTTCCATTACCAGAGCCTGCTCGGGGCCCACTAGTGTGGGGATGACCCCGTTGAAACGAGGCGGACTAGAACCGAACTGGATTTTGTAACCTTTCTCTACAATCTGCAGGACCCATTTTGAGATAAGGCAACCTCTCGAGGCTGGCGTCTGGTATTATTAGAGGAGCCAGTTCGGTGCCCTGAAGCGGATGTCCGGCAGGGAACGACCGACCTGACTGCTGTAGCACCCTCACTTGAGGGGGCGAGCTCTCCCGTGCCGTACCGTTGCCGGGCGGCAGCTGGGAATTTCGCTCGTCGGAGCTCACTGAACTCTGAAGCACTGAGGTGGCAGGGGTATCAATGAACCTCCATGAGGGCACTGAGGAAACAACCGACCCGACTGCTGTAGCACCCTCACTTGAGGGGGCGAGCTCTCCCGTGCCGTACCGTTGCCGGGCGGCAGCTGGGAATTCGCTTGTCTGAGCTCACTGAGCCCTGAAGCGCCGAGTTGGCAGGGGTATCAATAAGCCTCCGTGAAGGCACTGAGGAGGATTGGGCACCGTATACTGAGGTGTTATCCTTTCCTCTCCAGTTGGGCTGCCCTCAGGGACCTGACAATGTTAAGACCATTTCGCCGAGGTCCTCTTAGACAAATACCGGTCCGCAGATCCGTTTTCGGTCTAAAAGAACCCAACTGAGAGCGTCGCCCTGACCCCCGAACTTTCTGTGGAGGGGTGCGGGTTGCAAAGCTCTGTTTTTGAGACTGGCGATATGAGAAGCTTTATGGCTTGGGCTGCTGCCGCTCAGCAGCCCCACTCCTGAGCAGGTCAGCCTGGTATGCTTTTAACACCGCCATGGTGTGCAAACATGTGCTAGCCTGACCTGCCGCCGTATAAGCTTGCCCAACCAAACTTGATGTAAGCCTAACCGGCCTGGTGGGAAGCTTCGGGGCCTTCAGGACCGATGCTGAGGATGGGGAGAGATAGCACGAAAGCGTCTGCTCCACCACTGGCAACGCCCCATATACCTTATCATTCAGCCCAACGATGTTCTTTTGAATAATTAAAGACTGTGGGGCTGTAATACAGAATGAGTACGGTTTCTCCCACATTCTTGACACCTCAGCATGGAGATCGGGGAAACCGGAAGGCCCTCGTCGTGAAGGCTGTGATCTGGATTCAGAACATGCTCGTCTAATTATTTTTAGGACGATTGTCCTGTTTCTAGGCTGGCCAAACTATGTTTTATTTTGGCGAATGCACGAAACACACAACATAATCACAAATCACACCTCATACGCGAGGGACTGTGGTGGCGAGTCCACAGTCTCCTCTGTCTCAACACTCATCACACAGGAAGATGGATGAAGCGTCTGGCTCTCTCTCTGTTGCTTCCGAACCGTGAGAGAGAGAGCCGCGGATCTAGCGGGTGAGGACCGAGAAAAGTACAAGCCCGTCTCGATCCCCGCCGCTAATCCACCCCGAATCCCACCCCCCGCTCTCATCAAACACAGCAGGCCCGAAAAAAAAAGGAAAAAAAGGCTGACAGCGCAGCGAGAGTAACTCGCAGTGATGACAATCAGCTGCTCGAAAGCTGACCGTGGATGCTTCGCTCCTAAACAAACGACACACAAATCGTGTGTATCCCACGCCGCCAGATATCGTGGGCAGGGAGAAACACAGCGTTTGTAATGCTGTTCGCTCGCCATAGACTTTCGTATAAAGTATAACATTCACGTTATTAACCCCTTACAGTCTCCCCATTATACATGTGTCCTCAAGACATGTAAAATGTCAGTTAACATACCATGCTGTTGCATTTAAAGCATGCTGGGAGCATGATTGTTTTTTTGTTTTGTTTTTTGTATTATTGTTTATTTTATTAATATCTGATTCTACTTGCAACTAATTAACTTTATTGGAATGGTTTACTTTAAAGAAAGTTCACTCAATGTGCAAACCACACTTGGTTAATTTTATTACACTAGTTGTTGAGCCATTACTACATTGAGGCAATGAACTCAAATAGCATTCCTGTTGCTCAAACAGTAAAGCAATCTGCTAACAACACCAGGATTGTGAGTTTGATTCCCAGCCAGGGAATACAAAAAATGCACAGCTTCAATTCAATGTAAGTCAATTTGGATCAAAAAATCAAAATGCATATATACTATGTAAAACACTTTCAGTGTTGTACACGTAATTAATACGAAGTCCGACTAAAGCAGTGCACATAAAATTCACAAAACGTTGACATTACTTCTCCACATAGTTTTTCAGAGCAAAATAAAAAGTGTAATTTCAAACGTCTCAAGCTTATGTATGTAACCATGGTTCCCCGAAGGGAACGAGACGCTGCGTCGAACGCTTTGGGAACGCCCTGTCGAGACCACGTTCTGAAGCATGTGTGAAATCAGTCCATTAGCGATGCGTGACGTCACGAGCGGGCTGACGTGAGCAACCAGGAAGCATAAAAGCACATCCGCCAAGCGCACATGTTAGCTTCAGCGGAAGCGAGTGCCTGCAGGGATGCAGGGAGTATGGCAGGGAGATGCAGCGTCTCGTTCCCTTCGGGGAACCATGGTTACATACGTAACCTGAGACGTCCCTCTTCAGGAACTCGAGCTGCGTCGAACGTTTTAGGAACGAGAATACCCACTGCGCCATACAACCAAGTCCCTGCCTGTGTGTGTATCAGATGAGCACATCACGAGAACTTGGGAACCTGGGAAAGATGTCAGGTCCAGGCTGTAGAAATGGATGAATGTGTGCGGAGAGGACCAGCCTGCCGCAGCACAAATATCCTGGAGGGCCATGCCCACTGATAAGGCCTTGGAGGCCACCATACTCCCTTATCCTAGAGCGCTCTGACCCCTATAGGTGATATGGAGGCAGTAGGACCCAGCCCCAGTGTGGTGCTCCAACACCCACCGACTCAGTTTTGCTTTCTCGCTAGAATCCCTTTCGTAGGTGGCCACAGGCAAACCGAACAATTGTCTGCCTTACACCACTGGGCATCGCTTTAACATAAGCCAATGGACAGAGCAGAATTGAGTCGCCTTTCCTGGCCTGCGTCCTGGGGGAGGAGGACCAAAGGCTTGTAGCACAATGTGACCCGTGAGTAATGGTCCTGTTAGGGACAACCCCGGGTCCTCCCGGGTACAGGAATTCCCTAGCCATTCCCGGTCAAACTGCCCCCCTCCAGGCCAATACACAGCGAGTGCCTGGAGGGTCCCCTTATCCTCTTCAGTGAGTAAAATAGTGAGCAGGAAGATCTTAAGCGTAGGACCTTGTCCTAGATATCTTTTGATGTGTTCAAAGTGGGCTTTGCACAGAAGCATCCGACCCCGCCAGGTCCCTGAGTGCACCTGGTGCGGCTCTCCTGGCCTCAGCCTCCGGGGTGCCACAGATGAAATGTGTAAACAACGGGTGTCTTCCATTGACTGGACCACCCTGAGGGTGTGTTTTAAGCAGCTTGCCGCCATGTAACTTTCAAGTGGATGGAGATAACCTGCGGAGAATGCTCCTTCAGAAACTCCATAACTGAACCACTGGCAGTTTTGACTGGACCTTTGCAATTCGCCTCTCCGCACCAAGATGTGAACAGTTTCCACTTCCGGAATGCAATTTGTCATGAGTGGCTTTTGCCTGCAACGCCAAATAGAATCCACTTCGCCTGGCCAACCTCCCTCCCAAAGGAGGTCGCACCACCTACTGGATGTAGCCTCCATTCCCCGGTCCTCAGCCACTTTCCCGCTACAGGATGGTCTGCTCCCTGATTGACTGGCCAGGTATTGTAGACTGCTCTTTAGTGAGATTAACTTTCCTAAGACCACAGGAAGATATTTTGCGCCAGCCTGTACGGCGCGAGCGCAGACCCCCCTGCCAATTTATGTAGGAGATCACCGATGTGTTGTCTGTGCGGACAATCACATGAGGTCCCCTTAGGTCTGGAAGGAAGTGTTTTAATGCTCGAAACATGGCCAGCATCTCCAGGCAGTTGATGTGCCACGTGAGATAGTCTTCCCACCGATCGTTGGGCAAGTTGCTACTTATTACCCCCCCAACAAGGAAGTGTCTGTCGTTAGCGTTACACGATGACAAGGAGCCCCCAGCACTGGGCCTTGAGACAGGAACCAAGGTTTCTTCCGCATGTCTAAAGCACGTAAGCATCGCAGCGTGACCTTGATCATACAAAGCGGATTCCCCCTCGGGGAAAACCCCTTGGTCTTTAGCCACCACTGTAGGGGTCTCATGTACAGCTGGCCAAAAGGTATCAAGTTGGACGCAGCTGCCATCAGACCCAAAAGTTTCTGAAACTGCTTGACAGAGAGTGACTTTCCGTCTCTCACGCCCCTCACACTGTGATACTCAATTTTATGCAAGCCGGAGACAACTCTGCCTGCCATTGTTTTTGATCCATAAGTGGTTCTCTGTATTGGAGAAAGCACACTTTTCTTGGCATTCAGCCGTGACCCCAGCTCTTTCATATGGGCTAGGATGACAACTCGATGCCGAGCCGGCATCTGCTCTGACTGAGCTAACATCTGCTTCGCCCTCGAAAGCAAACCTCAGGAACTTCCTGTGAGTGTGAAGGATGGAGACATGGAAGTAAGCATATTTTAGATCTATCGTGACAAACCAGTCCTCGGAGCTGATTTGAGACACAATCTGTTTGATAGCGAGGTTCAGTAGATGCAGATCTATGATCGGGCACAACCCCCATCCTTCTTCGGAACGATGAAGTAATGGCTGTAGAACCTTGATTCTATCTCTCTCGAGAGAGAGGAGGAACACGTTTTCTACAGTTTCTACTTTGTGTTCCAATACCAGAGCCTGCTCGGGGCCCACTAATGTAGGAATAACCCAGTTGAAGTGAGGTGGACGAGAAACCAACTGCCGTACCTCACTGAGCCCTGAAGCACCGGGGTGGCAGGGGTATCAATGAATCTCTGTGAGGGCACTGAGGAGGATCGGGCACCGTATACTGAGGTTTGTACCTCTCCTCCCCAGGGTGGGCTGACCTCAGGGTCCTGACGATGGTATTGTCAGGACTGCTTGGCCAAGGTCATCTTAGACATAATAAAGGTTCACAGGTCCGTTTTCTGCTTCGAGAACACTGACCGAAAGTGCAGTATATCAAGTTTGCACGCTATATCAATATTTTCTTTATAAGCGATTTGATATGAGGCAATACCGT
Source organism: Sinocyclocheilus anophthalmus (assembly GCA_018155175.1). Lineage (NCBI taxonomy): Eukaryota > Metazoa > Chordata > Actinopteri > Cypriniformes > Cyprinidae > Sinocyclocheilus > Sinocyclocheilus anophthalmus. Next base: position 292,579 of record JADLZN010007694.1, on the reverse strand, counting down.
TTATATCGATATTTCGATACGAGCGCATCTGAAAATATAGCAGAGGACACAGACTAAGCTGCTGCAGAGAAAGTGCGTAATCCAATTTGTTCTAAATATGTGACAAGCTACAAATTAAATCCTTTAAAAACTGGTAAGACATAGTTTACTGTATAGTTTTGTTTCGCATATTAGTTTAAGCGGCTCTGCCCGTCATATGCTCTGACAGAAAGGCTGCATGTGCCGCTGACAGAAACGCTAGGCTACTTGCTCCGTTTAATGTGTTTGAGATGTGCTGTCTTCCTGAATGCATAACTTACATTTTGCAGGTATATTCTCCATCTGTAAATGTTAGAAAGCCATGGAAATATTTCCATTTTTCTGTCAGAAGTGCATGAGCCTTCTGCTTTGGGATTCTCCACTAAAACTTCACAGACTTCAGTGAACGAGCGCCGCAGAGCGCATGCGCGCCAAATAGACAGTGCTCATTTAAATAGGAGCGCAATAATTCTGACTAAAATAAACATTTCGCTGAAATATTTGTAGTTGGACAATAATTGTGACATGTAGAATTTTAAACCTACAAGTAAGTTTGTTTTATGATAGCACTGACTGTAAAGTGACTGCAATGGATAATCAAAATAGCCTAACACAACGCTGTGCTTTTTTTCTCATTTATTTAAATTTTTAGTTTAGTGATTTTAACTTCTGCTTTAAAAGCATTTTTGTTTTTAGATTGCAGTGTTACAATGTTAGAATTAAATGTGATTTTAACCCTTTTTTTGCACATAGTATAAAGGCTTACATGGTTATTCACTTTATTTGTTTTCATAGCCTGTATTTTTGGACAACATTGGGTGGTAAGTGAAATATATACAGTATAGATATATATTAAATACAGATTTTTTTTAAATACAAATACAAAAACAAAAATACAAAGATATATACCGTATATCGCAAATCGCCCAAAAAATACAGAGATATTAATTTTTGCCCATATCACCCAGCCCTAACCGGTTGCAAAAGCTTTGTTTGCTGGGTCGGGCGAATATGAGGGGATCTGGCTGCTGGGGACTTGCTTCCCTCCTCAGCAGTCCCAAAGACCTGGGAACTGCTAGGGAGGAAGCCGTGGAATGCCCCAGGCGCCTGCTCTTTGCCTCCTGAAACCTCTCACGACTGTGACATTGAATTTTCATCATGTACAAATGTTTCCTGCATCAGCACCCTTTTGATCCTGAAACAACAGTCCTATCAACCATCAAATTGAGGATAACCTTTTCGCCAGGAAAAGGTATCTTTTTAAGCTTACAATCAAGGTAGGTGCTTTTTCTACACCTTGGTAATCACTATCCTTCACACTGTTTTTAGGAATCCATTAGGGTAGGTTTATGTTAGGGTAGGGATTGGGTTACGTCTATATTTTTGGACAGTTATGTTTACCAGGATCAACAAAAGATGTTTTGATCCAGGACCATGTCCTTAGTTGGCACATCACGGCGACCTCGACGACATTGGTCTACTCACACCCAAAGAGCCAGAAGACGATAAGCGGGGCATCCAGCAGGAAAGAAGCTGTCCTTGTCCTTTTAATCGGACTATCAACCATAGGTGTCACTCCATTGCTATGAGTTCTGCCATGGAACAGCCGATGGCTCTGGCCGTTTCCTTGGTGGCCTGAAGCGACAGGTCTGTGGCCCGACACAGTTCAACGACGGTTTCCTTTTCCTCCCTATCATTCCGGTCTATTTAGCAGTCGGCCTTGTACGCCTTCAACACCTTCATGGCCTTCAGGTGCAATACTGAGTACGAGGAGTGATATCCCTCAGCGTCTGCTCCACTGCAGGCATCGCCCCATAGCCCTTCTCATTCAGCCCCGTGATGTTGGAGTAGTTAGATGCTGTAGGGCTGAAGAGTCGGGACGAGTATGGTTTATCCCACAATCTTGTAACCTCAGCATGGAGATCAGGGATAAATGGAAGGCCCTTCCATTTTCACTTCGTGAAGGCTGTGATCTAGCTTTAAGGAAGCGCTCGTCCATCTTGCTCTTTGGACGAGCATCCTGTTTCTCGGCTGGCCTTTCGATGTTCAGTTTGGCTACAGCACAAGTCACAACCTCCACGAGCTCCTCATATGTGAGGGACTGTGGTGGCGAGTCCACAATCTCCTCAGTGATGACGCTCATCACATCAACCTCCTCGGAGGAAGATAGATGAAGCGTCTGGCTCTCTCTCTGAGGGGAAGAAACCACGGGGCGGGCTTCCGATCCCTGAGAGGGAGATGTGGATCTAGTGGGTGAGGACCGAGTTAAGGACGAGCCTGTCTCGGATCCCTCCACTAAATCCACTTGCGATCTGGACCCATCAGGATTGCGAACCTGGCTGCTTTCATCGAAGACGGCCAGGCGTGAGCGAAGCACACGGAGCGGGAGAAGCTCACAATCGTGACAGTCAGCCCCCTCGAGAGCTGACCATGCATCCTCTGCTCCCAAACAGACAATGCACAAATTAACTTTGAAGACGACTTGAAATTTGCTATTTGCTTGCCACATTTGATTTGGTTTTACACTTAGGCATTGTTTTCGCTTGCTATACAGAGTATTTTCTAACTGACTGAGTGCTTTTGCATACACACACATGCACACACCACAGACACGCTCCCTGAAGAGCATGAAGCTAACATGTGCGCTTGCCGGATGTGCCTTTATTCTTCCTGGTTGCTCACGTCACCCTACTCCTGACGTCTTGCTTCACTATTGGACTGATTTCACACATGCTTAAGAGCATGGTCATGCAGAGGTGTTCCCAAAGCGTTCAGACGCGCTCAGTTCCTGAAGGGGAACATCATAGTATATGTCTGGATTAGGGTTGTCCCAGACTAAGGATTTTCATAGTCAAATCGGATTTTTCAAATATTGCCGATAGTCGACTGATAGCCGAATAATATGTTTGGGGGTGGGGGGCAAAATACATTACCAAGAGTCGAGTCAGAAACTCAACAGTCATAATTACTGATGTTGACGATGTTACACAGGGAAAATGTGTAACGGACGCCTCGCAGATACAAAAGTAATGTTTTATGTTTTGATTAAAAGATATGCTAGTTAACATTAAACATCCTGAAACCCTAATAATTCCATTAAACAAATTTTTTTTTTTCAACAGTGCTCTCATTATAACGTTGTGTATATGACAGTAGTTATTAATCTTCTGCATTTCTGTTTTGAGCTGCGCACGCTGAAGTTGACAAGTAGAATGAAGCATTTGATAGCAGGTGTTTAATCAATGGGATTTAACTCATAATTTATCTCATATAGAATACGCTTCGTTAATTATACAACATAACGTTATATTACGACTTATAGGCTATCTGCACAAAATGCCCCGAATGCATGAACGTGTCTGTGTGGCTCTGAATGAACTCTTTTTGTGGACGTGTTCTTCACGCAACAATGTGCAGAAACACGGTAACTAAACTCTAAAAATTCACAACATTTTATTATAATAGTGTTCTCATTTTAATGTTATGTATATGACAGTCTCAGTCATAGTTGTTAATATTCTGCATTGTTGTTTGTCCTGCTCACGCTGCGCGCTGAAGAGATAATCACCATAGTACTACAATAAAGTGCTTTACTGCAGCGCAACTCAACCAAATGCATCTTATATGAGATAAATAATATATACACGATATATAAACCGGCTGAAATGTTTTGAAATCACCCTACCTGATCGAAAAAATATATATTATTGCACTCTGCCTGTGTCAATTTGAGTCTTGCTAAAGATTTAAATTGCTGCCGCCAAGATGCTCCTCTGTCAGTCACGGATTGTGGAAAGTGAAACTTAAATCTATAGGGGTGGTTGGATTTATTCACGCACATTAAAATATTTATTTAAAGCGTCTTTCTTTTCAAATTCGTATTTACAGCATTATCTTAATAGGCTGCATATTAACTTATTGGGAGAAAACCAGTAGTTCTATGTGAAATCAGACATTTGAGCACCCCCTTATAGCCAAAATAGCATGATCATAACACCTGCGAATATTCGACTGTGAGATTGGTAATCAAATCAGGCTCCTCCTATCGAAGCATCGAATCTTCAACTATTAGGGGTCACCCCTAGTCTGGATTGTACTGGTGGAGCTATACTGCACAGTCCCTGCAAAACACAGTATGACAGATTTCAGCTTTATCTTTTTAGCATTCACAATCAACCTGCAAGATGGGAGATTCTGCACAAATTTTGGTGGTCGTTTCGGTGATGTTACCTGATTTGCATAATTACATTAGTGAATCTACCACAAAAACAATGAAAACAGCGGGTGCAAATATACAATAGTAACAGTGGGTGCAATTCATTTGTAGCGAATTGCACTCACAAACAAACAGACTAAACTTCCTTCTCGCAGCATCTGTTTAGCAAAGCATTTGTGTCTTATTCAGTAGAGCCTAAGGCATATCATGTTGCCTCCTAGACTGTCCATTCAGCAGGAGAGGCTGTTCCATCTCCATCCAAGCCCCTCTGTGCCGCCCCGTGGGACTTGATTCCTGGCATTTCCTCAAACATCAGGAAAGCAGACCCAGGCAACAGTCAGTCCCGCACGTCTTTATGCCTAGAGTGAAAAGCAGAACATTGTTTTCATTGGACAGCAATGTTAAAGAGTGCTTGAGGAAGAATGTTTGCTGAATAATGCATGTGTAGTCATTTGCAATGAACACAATCATACATTTACATTGCTTTCAACATCCCACACGAGTTAAAGCCATAGCTTGTGTTTATTCATGTCTCTGCAGTTAAATGTTTCTCTTCATTATTATATAAAAAACTGATAAAATAACAAACTTTGCATAATGGTTTAACTACATACATCAAAGTAATGTGACACCCTGTTCAGTTTTCTGAAAAAACATGGTAGGATCTGATGACATTTTTGGTACTAAAATCAATACTGTATGATCCATGTGACAACATTCACTTTTCTTGCTGCAAGTTAGTATGGTCTTTAATGATACAAAATTAAAAATAAACTTTCTATAGACTTTGCAGATTAACATTACAGACCTTGCCAATACTTGTCAAATAACTTATTCTACTGATGGTCATCTTAAGATTTACAGCTGATTTAAATAAGATGAAAGACAGCACAGAAAGGGAAAATAGAGGAGAGTAAGGATGTGAGAGAGACAGATGCATTTTCTGACAGACAGGACAGTCAGAGCATATGTTTCAAAAAGACTGCTACAGGTTGAAAATGGCTAAGCAATCCCTGTATGGAGCTCTCCCATCATGGGAAACATCCATTTTCAATTCCATTAAATGTGTGAAGCATCTCAGGCAACATCACATCTGCTAGCCAATGCCTCTGACATGTGGAGATTTGAGGCTGATAAATTCTCTCACCTAGTCTAAGCACTCGGAGCAAGTGTGCTGATCTGAGCAGCTCAGTGTTCGGTGAGAAGTCCTCATCTTTCTTGATTTATGCTGGTGTTCAATTCAAATGCAAGTCACTGCAGGCTTATTTATTTCCACACACTTAAAAAAGATCTTCATGATCTAGAATTAGAGGAGAGGTAGCAGCTGCAGCAACAAAGAAAAACAGAAAAACAAAACAACAAATGCATGACGCGTATAGTAGTAATAAAAATTTCAAGCAAATACACATATGTTCCACTGCTTTAAAGAGCACTGGTAAATAACTTGATGCAAGAAAAAGGCAAATGACGGGACTACAAAAAAAAAAGATTCTAAATATATATATAAGCCTTTAAAATATAAAGCTTACACTGTAACAGTAAAAATGTTCATTGTTGGATGAAATTGTGGAAATGTTTACTCCAGCCTGTTCATCCTGGACCATAAAAAGGTGCATACAACTAATCGGAAAGGCTGGGCAAGGTGAGAGCAATATACTTTATTTAAAAAAAAAAACATATCAAGGGGTGTGTTAATGTAGTATGGTTTGGCAGAGGAAGAGGTGGGTGTGGTGGTTAGAGTTCTGGATGATAGATCGCACCTGACTGTGACAACAAATGGTGTGCGTGTCGCTCACAGCTCACAACCTATAATCATCAGTGCCACTGCAGCCATAACATATGGTTTTACAAACAATTATTGAGTCTCACAACTGCAAAAAGGGTTCAGCAAAAGCTATCTGGGTTAAATTTTGTAGCAGCATTTAACTATCACTAAACATATTTTACTTTGATCTCTCAAGTCAAACATTAAAATTAATGTATATGATATATATAAGCAAATGGTTTAAGCAATGAGTTTTGGTAATGAAGTACAGGAGACCTTGGAGTGTTGTGACATATTTATTTATATTTATAAAAGCTGTAGCATCTGTCTAATTGTCACGCCCCATGGACTGTTTGTGTGTGTTTTGCTCCCCTTGACCTAGTTTTCCCATGTGTTTAATTGGTTATTGCTCCTAGGTGTGTCTCGTGATTCCCGTGATTAGTCCTATGATTTAAGCCCTGTGTTTTCCTAAGTTCTTTGTCTGGTACTGAATGTCATCTTTCCCCGCTACATGTGATTTCCTGGTTCCTTGAATATTATTAAAGTCTCTGTGTTTGAGGTCAACTCCTCATCTCCTCGTTCCGAGCTCCGAGCTCCTCACAGTAACGGAGCATGACACTAATGATCATGGGGCATTGTATAATGCAGCAAATTTTCTCACATATACAAATATAAATAATTTACTAATGTGCTGTACATGAATTTGTTTAAGAAATAGTTCACCCAAAAATGTAATTACTAACCTCAGCCGGCCTGCCTCCAAATTGGGATTAATCCCTTCCTGTTCGCCACGTGTTTTTGAGGTTTGACATCTCCGTCAAGTTAATTATTTATCGTCTATTTTTTATCTAAAAAAAATCAATTTTATAGTCCCGCTATCAGCTTATAGCCCGTTAGCATTGCAGGGTGGCTTTACCGCCTAATCTTGCTTACATTGCTAACTACTCTCATTCAACACACATTACCATTGTTTTACTCACTGTTACTTGCTTTAACGGTGGATGTGTGTCTACATTTGAGTGTAGGTGAGGACACATTCGAGCTGCATTCGGTGCTCAGGCTCAGCTGAGAGAGAGCGGAGAGCCGTGCTGGAAACATCCCGGGCTGACGCTCACAAGTCCGGGGTAAGTATACAGCACGGTGCTATCTCTCCCACCACCTCTACTCCTGTGTTTCTCTGCACAGGCCCGGTGCAACCAGGACGCAATCTACCCAGATGTCCTTCACTCCGCACGATCCGGCGCCCGGGAACACAACCACTGACCCTGGGTGCAACCCCCAGCGAAGACGTGAGTCAGGCCCGGTGACGACCTCCCCCCTCCGCCGCCTCCGGTTCCTTCTAGATCGCTCACCCGAACACGCTTCGCTTCCCCCTCCGTATCCTGAACCGACGCTGGATGCAGATAACTCCATCGTCCGGCACGTCCGGCACGTCCGTGCTACGTTAGCTGGAGGTAAGGTGCATACTCACTGTTTCCCTGGTGCTCATGTTTTCGATGTTTCTGCGCAGATAGATCATCGTGTCAGGACCCCTTCCCACGTATCGACGAGGATACAAAAGGTTCAGTAGACTTTTTGCTTTAAATTTATGGTTATTGTCATGGTGTAAATAACAGAAACTGCTCTTTGTTAATAATTGGAATCTTTTCTGAGAGTGTCCTAGGCTTTTTCGCGCTGATGTCCTGCACCCCAGCAGAGTCGGAGCAGAACTCCTGTCGGACAACATCCCGACATCTTCCATTATTCAGTAAGCCAATTCTGAAATAACTGCTATGATGGCTTTTGTTATACCCACTTAAATGATAGAAGTACTTGCGTTATTATTAAGACTGTGTCTGTTCCCCGAATAGTGAGGTCAAAATATAAATTTAATGCAGGTTCTAGAAAAAATCGGATGAACTTGATTGACCTGAAAAATGCTAAATAAATGAACAAAAACAATTTTTAAAGTTTGGGCTCCTAAACATTAGATCACTCGCATCTAAAGCAGTTATTGTCCATGAAATTATCAAAGATAATAGTTTTGATGTACTCTGCTTGACTGAAACCTGGCTCAAACCAAATGATTATATTGGTCTAAATGAGTCTACTCCACCAAACTACTATTATAAGCATGAGCCCAGTCAGACTGGACGTGGTGGCGGTGTTGCAACAATATAAAGTGATATTATCAATGTTACTCAGAAAACGGGATACAGGTTTAACTCATTCGAAATACACTGTCAGATATGCAAAAGAGATCTCTCCTATCTCTTGTTTTGGCTACTGTGTATAGACCACCAGGGCCATATACAGATTTCCTAAAATAATTTGCAGATTTCCTCTCAGATCTATTGGTAAATGTTGATAAAGTCCTAATTGTCGCAGATTTTAACATTCACGTTGATAATACAAATGATGCATTAGGACTTGCGTTTACTGACCTAATAAACTCTTTTGGAGTCAAGCAAAACGTCACCTGGCCCACTCATCGTTTTAATCATACGTTAGATTTAATTATATCGCATTGAATTGATCTTACTGATATAGATATCGTACCTCAAAGTGATGATGTTACTGTCCATTTCCTTGTATTGTGCATGCTGCTTATTACTGATATTAACTATATGGCTCTGCGTTATCGCCCGGGCAGAACTATTGTTCCTGCCACCAAAGACAGATTCACAAATAACTTGGTTATACACATAAACACATATGAACTAGACAAAATGACTAGCAACATGGGCACTATCTTCTCTAATACATTAGAAGCTGTTGCCCCCATCAAATTGAAAAAGGTTAGAGAAAAACGTACTGCGCCATGGTACAACAGTAATACCCATTCTCTCAAGAAAAAAACTTGTAGTCTTGAGCGAAATTGGAGAAAAACTAACTTGGAAGTTTTTTTAGAATTGCGTGGAAAAACAGTAGTCCCGTTTAGGATACAGGCCTAAAGTGCCAGGACAGATCATATCTGCAAACATCATAAAACACAACAAAACAATCCAAATTTTTATTTAGCACAGTGGCTAGATTAACAAATAACCAGACTCCATCCAATCTAAATATTCCCTCACAGTTTAATATTTGTAACTTTATTACCTTTCTTCACTGATAAAATAGATAACTCAGAAATGCAATAACAAATTTAGACCTACGCATCTAGAACTTCAGCTTCATTCACTGCACCCCACAAAATGCCGTGCTTTACAATAGAGTTGTACCTGTACAGAATGAACCGCTTCTCAATATTATTAACTCTTTGTTGTCTTTAGGTCACGTCCCAAAATCATTCAAGCTGGTGGTTATTAAGCCTCTTTTTAAGAAACCACAACTATATATATATAAACTGGCAAATTACAGACTCATTTGCTTTGATTTCAAATCTTCCGTTTATGTCTAAAACTTTAGAAAAAGTTGTGTTTGCTCAATTGTGCTCCTTCTTGCAAAAAAAAAAAATATCTCTATGAAGAATTTTCAGGTTTCAGGCCCCACCATAGCACAGAAACTGCACTTGTTAAAATTACAAATTGCTGCATCTCATTGCTAGTTTTACTTGATCTTAGTGCTGCGTTCGACACTATAGATCATGACATACACATAGATCAATAACAAAACTATACGGGTATTCAAGGGCAAGCTTTAAGATGGTTTAGATCTTATCTGTTCAATCACTACCACTTTGTGTATTTAAACGGGGAGTCATCTCAATTATCAGCAGTAAAGTATGGAGTGCCTCAAGGATCTGTCCTAGGTCCTCTGCTTTTTTCGATATACATGTTGCCCCTTTGTAATATTATTAGTAAAATACGGAATTAGTTTCCGTTGTTATGCTGATGACACTCAACTATATATCTCAACAAGACCAGATGAAACTTCTAAATTATCTCAGCTAACAGAGTGTGTTAAAAATAGAAAAAAAAAAGATTGGATAACCAATAATTTTCTCCTATTAAATTTGGATAAAACAGAGATATTACTTATTGGACAAAAAAACAGTACACAGAATCTCTTGGATTACAATTTGCAACTAGACGGATGTACTATTACTTCCTCTACAGTCAAAAAATCTGGGTGTTATATTAGACCGTCTTAAACTTGTCTTTTGAAAATCATATTCCCCATGTTACAAAAACGTCTCAGGTTACGCATGTAACCATGGTTCCCTGAGAACAGGGAACGAGACGCTGCGTCCTCTAGAGGGCGCTAGGGGAACGCCTTCAGGGTGACCGGTGTCTGAAGCATGACATGAAAAAAACGACAATGAACTTGACATTGGCAGGCGGCAGCCTATGACGTAAACAATAAAGTGAAAGCGGGTATAAAAGAGCATCTGCGGAAAACGTCATCCACTTCTTTGTCTGAAGGAGACGCAGGCAGGAATGCCGAGGCATGGCAATGAGACACAGCGTCTCGTTCCCTGTTCTCAGGGAACCATGGTTACATGCGTAACCTGAGACGTTCCGTTTCGAAAGGGAACTCAACGCTGCGTCCTCTAGAGGGCGCTAGGGGAACGGTCTACCCACGCCGCCATGCTGAGGGATGAGTGCCCAAAACTGGATTCCTTAAGTCAAAGACTCAAGGAACACCATCCCTGCCCCAGCCAGATCACTTCTGCTAGGACCCGAGCCACAACCTCTACAGGCAGGCTCAAAAACTCGCCAGCGCTCACCTACCAAAGTCGGAACTCTAAGAGTGGAGGTCTCAGCATACCGACTCTCTAGAATGAGAGGAGACCTGGCTACACTCAACGCCAGGGTCAGTTATTGAGGCTCAAGAGCCTGCACATTAATACTTCCTAAACGGAGCTATGCAAAGTGGAGGCTTCAGCAGAACCACTCTCTTAAACGAGAGGAAGCCTAACAACACTCAACCATAGTTGAGGGGCTCTTAAGAGTGGAGGTCTCAGCATAACGACTCTCTAAAGCGAGAGGAGACCTAGCTACACTCAACGCCAGAGGCAGTTAGGGAGGCTCAAAAAAGGCAGAGCCTACAAACACATATAACTGCCAAAGACGGAGTTCTAAAGAGCGGAGTCTTCAGCAGGATGACTCTCTTAAACGAGAGGAAGCCTAACGACACTCAACCATAGCTGGTAGGGGCTCTTAAGAGTGGAGGTCTCAGCATAACGACTCTCTAAAGCGAGAGGAGACCTAACTACACTCAACGTCAGAGGCAGTTAGTGAGGCTCAAAAAGAAAGAGCCTACAAACTCATATTACTGCCAAAGACGGAGTTCTAAAGAGTGGAGGCTTCAGCAGGATGACTCTCTTAAACGAGAGGAAGCCTAACGACACTCGATCCTGGTAGGGGAACTCTTAAGAGTGGAGGTCTCAGCATAACGACTCTCTAAAGCGAGAGGAGACCTAGCTACACTCAAAGCCAGAGGCAGTTAGTGAGGCTCAAAAAGGGGAGCACCTACGAACCCATATTTCTGCCTCAGCGGTGCTCTGGAGAGCGGAGGCTTCAGCAGAATGACTCTCTTAAACGAGAGGAAGCCTAGCAACACTCGATTCTGGTAGAGGAAATCTTAAGAGTGGAGGTCTCAGCATAACGACTCTCTAAAGCGAGAGGAGACCTAGCTACACTCAACGCCAGAGGCAGTTAGTGAGGCTCAAGAAAGAAAGAGCCTACAGACTTATATTACTGCCAAAGACGAAGTTCTAAAGAGCGGAGGCTTCAGCAGGATGACTCTCCTAAATGAGAGGCGCCTAACAACACTCAACCCTAGTTGAAGAGCTCTTAAGAGTGGAGGTCTCAGCATAACGACTCCCTAAAGCGAGAGGAGACCTAGCTACACTCAACGCCAGGGTCAGTTATTATAAGGCTCAAGAGCTGACATATTAAAATACTGCCTAAGCGGAGCTCTGGGGAGCGGAGGCTTCAGCAAGATGACTCTCTTAACCGAGAGGAAACCTAACAACTCTCAACCCTGGTAGGTGGGCTCTTAAGAGTGGAGGTCTCAGCATAACGACTCTCTAGAGTGAGAGGAGACCTAGCTACACTCAACGCCAGAGGCAGTTAGTGAGGCTCAAAAAAGAAAATGCCTTCAAACTCATATTACTGCCAAAGACTGAGTTCTAAAGAGCGGAGGCTTCAGCAGGACGACTCTCTTAAACGAGAGGAAGCCTAACAACACTCAATTCTAGTTGAGGAGCTCTTATGAGTGGAGGTCTCAGCATAACGACTCTTTAAAGCGAGAGGAGACCTAGCTACACTCAACGCCAGAGGCAGTTAGTGAGGCTCAAAAACAGAAGAGCCTACAAACTCATATTACTGCCAAAGACGGAGTTCTAAAGAGCGGAGGCTTCAGCAGGACGACTCTCTTAAACGAGAGGAGCTTAACAACACTCAACCCTAGTTGAGGAGCTCTTAAGAGTGGAGGTCTCAGCATAACGACTCTCTAAAGCGAGAGGAGACCTAGCTACACTCAACGCCAGAGGCAGTTAGTGAGGCTCAAAAAGGGGAGAGCCTACGAACCCATATTTCTGCCTTAGCGGTGCTCTGGAGAGCGGAGGCTTCAGCAGGATGACTCTCTTAAACGAGAGAAAAAACCTAACAATGCTCAAACCTGGTAGGGGAGCTCTTAAGAGTGAAGGCCTCAGCATGACGACTCTCTAAAACAAGAGGAGACCTGACTACACTCAACGCCAGAGGCAGTTAGAGAGGCTCAAAAAAGAAAAGAGCCTACGAACCCATATTCTGCCAAAGACGGAGCTCTAAAGAGCGAAGGCTTCAGCAGGATGACTCTCCTAAATGAGAGGAGCCTAACAACACTCAACCCTAGTTGAGGAGCTCTTAAGAGTGGAGGTCTCAGCATAACAACTCTCTAAAGCAAGAGGAGACCTGATTACACTCAGCGCCAGAGGCAGTTAGTGAGGCTCAAAAGAAAGAGCCTACAACTCATATTACTGCCTAAGCGGAGCTCCGGGGAGCGGAGGTATCAGCAAGACGACTCTCTTAAATGAGAGGAAGCCTAACAACACTCAACCCTGATAGGGGGGCTCTTAAGAGTGGAGGTCTCAGCATAACGACCCTCTAAAACGAGAGGAGACCTGACTACACTCAGCACTAGAGACAGTTAGCGAGGCTCACATAAGAACCTACAAAGTAATGGTACTTCCTAAGCGGAGCTCTGGAGAGCAGAGGCTTCAGCAGGATGACTCTCTTAAACAAGAGGAAGCCTAACAACACTCAACCATAGCTGAGGGGCTCTTAAGAGTGGAGGTCTCAGAATAACGACTCTCTAAAACGAGAGGAGACCTGACTACACTCAGCGCCAGAGGCAGCCAGTGAGGCTCAAATAGAAAGAGCCTACAACTCATATCACTGCCTAAGCGGAGCTCTGGGGAGCGGAGGCTTCAGCAAGATGACTCTCTTAAACGAGAGGAAATCTAAGAACGCTCAACCCTCATAGAGAAGCTCTAAAAAGTGGAGGTCTCAGCATAACGACTCTCAAAACGAGAGGAGACCTGACCACACTCAACGCCAGAGGCAGTTAGCAAGGCTCACAATAGAGCCTACATACTAATAGTACTGTCTAAGCGGAGCTCTAGGGAGCGGAGTACACTGCCTAACGACTCAAAGCTGGAGTACTAAGCTAGGAGTACTGACCATGCTCCTAAGTGCCGAACAGAGCTCTACTGGGGAGCAGAGTGCGCAGTATAACTCATTTTCCATGCTCAACCTAAATATTCACGTCCTGGCTGAGAGGATGAGGAGGCTCAAAGGAGGCTCAAACAAGAGCCTAACAACTCAAAAACGTGCCATTACACCAAGTCAGGAGCCTCCTTCACCAATAATGTAGATATCTCACATTATACACAGTTCCTATTCTGTAAAATAAAATAAACCCAAAATGGAATTCTGAAAGAGAATGCACTCCTCGTCAGATTTCTTCCATGCCCTGCCTACAATCCCCGTGATCGGTCTGATTAACTGCCTCAGCAGTCGCGAGACCCGAAACGCGGGTGAGAGGTGCTCAATTCTCAAAGATAATCAGGCATAGAGGCATTCTCAACGCGATCTCAAAAAAGAAAAGATCTCGCAGTGTGGCTAATCTCTGTCGAGAGCCAAACACACTCTGTTCAAACACTAAATTCTCTCAAGAATCAGGCAAGAACAGAACCGCTGTGAATGCATCGCATTAAGCTTGTTCAACTCCCTTGAGAGGCGAACGCGCTCATGCAAACGCTGACAGAAAACTCGAGTACAGACCTCTGCTCTAGTAGTTCCGCAAATGCAAACAGTGAGCGCATCCTTACCCCCCGTGAGTCAAACGCATGTGCTTCCGTACACAAGGCTTGAATACAAAGAAGAGGATGACGTTTTCCGCAGGTGCTCTTTTATACCCGCATTCGCTTTATTGTTTATGTCATAGGCTACTGCATGCCAATGTCAAGTTCATTGTCGTTTTTTCATTTCATGCTTCAGACACCGGTCAGGCTGAAGGCATTCCCCTAGCGCCCTCTAGAGGATGCAGCGTTGAGTTCCCTTTCGCAACGTAACCAAAGAGCATTCTTCCATCTTAGAAGCATTGCCAAGGCTAACAAAACATGTTACCTGTATTCTGATGCAAAAAAGCTATTCATGCTTCATGACCTCTAGACTGGACTATTGTAATGCACTGCTGGGTGGTTGTCCTGCATCTTTAATAAACAAGTTACAGGTAGTCCAAAATGCAGCAGCTAGAGTCCTTACCTGGTCAAGAAAATATGATCATATTACCCCAATTTTACAGTCTCTGCACTGGCTACCTATTAAGTTCCGTATCAGTTACAAAATATTATTACTTACCTAAAAGGCCCTTAATGGGTTAGCTCCTGTTTACCTAACTAGTCTTCTTCCATGCTACAATCCATCACGCTCCCTGAGGTCGCAAATCTCTGGACTTTTGGTATTACCTAGGATAGCAAAGTCCACTAAAGGAGGTAGAGCTTTTTCGCATTTGGCTCCAAAACTCTGGAATAGCCTTCCTGATAACGTTCTGGGTTCAGACACACTCTCTCTGTTTAATCTAGATTAAAGACACATCTATTTGGCCAAGCACTCAAATAGTGCATCTCACAATCTTGTGCTGCATTTATATCTGATCAAATGCACATTATTATGCCTTAGCTTGTGTTGAACAAATCATTTTGCTTGGTTGGAACAGTATACACTAATTATGTCACTATGTGTTTCTCTGTTTCTCTGATTGACATCCCGTGGTAACTAGGAATTACACAAGCTTCAGTCTGGATCCAGAACACCTGAGAAGAGATGATGCCAACCCCTCAGAGGACCTCAGATGATGCCAACCCTGAAACCACATAATCTACCAAATTTTGCTATAAGTTTGATTGCATCATTTAATAACTGCTGTTAATAGTGTTCATAGTCTGTTTGATTACGTCATTAACTGAATTTTACTGTATATTTCTGCCATATGTACATAAATTTGACAGTCACCACTGATAAGCTACTACTAAATATATTGTAGAAACAATTTTCTGTAAAGCTGCTTTGAAACGATTTGTTTTGTGTAAAGCGCTATACAAATAAGCTTGAATTGAATTGAATTGCAGATTAGTTGGTTTCTTCTTTGGAACAGATTTGGAGAAATTTAGCATTACATACAATACACTTGCCCACCAATGGATCCTCTGGATCACAATAATCGTCTCGGGTTACTTATGTAACCATGGTTCCCTGAGGAGAACGAGACACTGCGTCCTCTAGGGGTCGCTATGGGGAACGCTCTCGTCGTGACCCGTGTCTGAAGCCTACATTGAAAAAACACCAACTTGTTTGGCCGGCGACAGCCATGACGTCACTACCGCCGTGACTAGTACAAAATAGGCACCGGTAGCACACATCATTCACTTCTTCGTCTAAAGCTTGCGTCCGCAGCATGGCAAGAAACATAGAGGACGCAGTGTCTCGTTCCCCTTAGGGAACCATGGTTACATAAGTAATCTGAGACGTTCCCTTTCATGGAACTTCGAACTGTGTCCACTAGGGGTCGTTATGGGGAACAGTATACCCACGCCGCGATGCTGAGGGGAGTGCATGCCAGAACCATGGCGATCACTATACACCAACTACACCATATCGCTATGGGAGTTGCCCTGTCCTGGACTTAGACTGCTGTCAGTGACATTACTCCCTACGGCCAGAAGCCTAGGCTGCCAAGGGACATTACTAGAGCCTCACAGTGTGCAGGTCCCACTGGGACAAGATTGGTAATATAACCCAGGCTACCAATAGTCTACCACGGGAATCAGTTTCTCGAGATTGACCTCTGGTGTAATGAGGGCGGCTGGCTTGGTGCCCAGCTGCGGGACGGCAGGGGCCACCATACCAGCTGTGCCAAGAAAAGCCTCCTCAGAGGTGGCGCCAGGGCCTAGAATCATGAAGGATTTCTTCCAGGGAATACGACCAAGAGCCTATTATTGGATCAATTACTAGTCTTGGCTTGTCACTCAGGGCTACCTCACTTTGCAGAAGGACCTGTCTCAACAGGCCTCTAGTGGAAACACCCTGTCAGAGCAGGTATTCGAGGATACCATGAGGAGTGGGTCCCAGGCGGAACCGGGGTTTTAGACCACTCAGAAAAAGATAACGAAGCTGTGCGCGTAACTCTTACCATAGGATTTTAGAGAAGTGGGCAAAGTAGAACGTGTGCACTTACCACTTTCGTGGAATTTTAGAAAAGTTGGCAAAGATACCGTGCCCACTTACCATCATGTGGATTTTATAATGTCCATATGTAGATGGATACAACTTTTCTAGGGGGTTCTCGTGGCACTTCTGGAGGGCAGCCTATAGATGGAACTCTGAGTAGTAATCAGTCTCATCTACGGCTAACATGCTGGCATGGCTAGCCGCGAACCTGTAGCTGAGGGAGCAGACATCCATTCAGCGGGAGCTCGACCTACAGAACGTTCCATTGGTGGAACGGCTAGCAGTTATCAGCTGGGGGAGCACACGCCCAATTCTCACTGAGAAGGGGACTCAACCTGCAGCACGTTCCAACTAGCGGAACCAATTAGTAACAATTCCGGTGTGGGAACACACGCCTGGTCCTCACATGCCCAGGGGGCTCGACCCTTACTAATACCGGGTTTTCCCCGGCTGGCAGTAGCACATTCTAGCTGGGGGAGCCCAACCCAACTCTCACCGAGAAGGGAGGGCCCCCAACCAGCAGCATGATTAAAAATCAAAGGGGTAGCATACTGCAGGCTAGCCACACCGCCAGTGCATCAGGGAGGCGGAGGACGGCCCAACCTACTGATGCAGCTGGT
>JADLZN010007694.1:0-270625 GCA_018155175.1 Sinocyclocheilus anophthalmus | reverse complement strand
GGGTTTTGGTTCTTTTGCTGTTGTAAGCTGTAACAGAGATTGTCTTACTATTGAGAGATGAGAGGGTCTGCATTACCAAAGTCCCTTTAAGGCAAGTAATTTTACATGGCGGCCATCTTTGAAACGCCATGCAAGTGCAGCTTCTATCTCTATGAATGGGGAAAAATCTAATTCTCCAAAACTGTTCGCCAAGCGTCCATCTGTGGTGCGCCACAGCTCAGCTGTTTCACCAGAGGAAAGGCCCTGCCCCTCATCCAGGTCTTTCAGCAGGTCAGCCTGGTATGCCTGAAGCACTGCCATCATGTGCAACGAAGCCACAGCCTGACCTGCCGCTGCGTATGCCTTGCTGTTCGTGCGAGATGTGGCTTGAAGGGGCACGGATGGTAAGGAGGGAGTTTTGAGAGATGACATCTCCCCCAGAGAGAGATAGCTGGCTAGCGTCTCTTCCACCGGGGGCATCATCTCATAGCCGCTTTCGCGCATCGACTCAATGTTTGCATAACTCGTATGCTTAGCCCGATATATGCGTGAGGAAAACGGCCTCTTCCGTTCCTTCTCGATCTCAGTGTGGAGATCAGGAAGGGAAGGAAGGCTCACTTGAGCTGGAGGTGTGTGGCCGGAGAGATAACGTTCGTCGAGGCGCCCTCGTGACGTCACCTCCTTGGCTTGTTTCCACGGTAATTCGAGCCTTGCCATGGCCCGATTCATCACCTCTAACAGCTCATCATACGCAGTGCAGGTGGATTGGGAAAGCTCAGCCTCGGCTTCTTCACTCTCCACATCCATTCCCTGCTCTTGTTGGGCTGGGCCCAACTGAGCACTGGCCCCTGGATCAGATGATATTAGAGAGAGGATATCATCATCCAGCGGCTTTCTCTCGCCCGACGCTGATGCGCGGAAGAGGAAAACCCCCCCTTCAGCCTCATCGACTAGGTCCACCTGAGATCCCCACGAGCCCATTCTCCACCTCCGTGCCCAGCAGCGGCGGGTCCCTGACTGCATGAAACAGATGGTTGTCCCTCTCCCCTCAAGAAAAGAAGAGAGACAACCGGAACGTAGCTTTTCAGCGAAACGTTCTCACAGTGCACGCCGATTTCCTCCTCGGAGACATCGCGTGCGTGCTCCTCGCCCAAACAAACAACGCATAGATCGTGTGAATCATCGGGTGTCAGAAACCGCTGACACGGATGTACACACTTTCTAAACGCTTCGCTAGTGCTCGCCATAGTAGGAAAAGAAAGCTCTTACTTTGCTTTTTGGAATGCACGCTTCAAACAGCACGGTCAGTGAAGACGAAGAAGTGAATGATGTGCGCTACCGGCGCCTATTTTGTACTAGTCGCGACGGTAGTGACGTCATGGCTGTCGCCGGCCAAACAAGTTGGTGTTTTTTCAATGTAGGCTTCAGACACGGGTCACGACGTTCCCCATAGCGACCCCTAGAGGACGCAGTTCGAAGTTCCACGAAAGGGAACTACAAGTAATCCACAGAATTCCAGTCCATCATTTCTGACGGCACCCATTCACTGCATAGGATCCATTTGATGAAGAAACAAACTCACCTACATCTTGGAGGTCTTGGGGGTGAGTGCATTTTCAGTTTTTCTACAAAAGTTTTTTTTTACATTTTTCGTTTTTAGGTAGACCTAACTTTTTTCATCAAATCTACTTAGAAAAATTATCATTTTTAATAATATTTTATAACAGTCCCCATCAAACCAACACTCTCAGCCATATAAAGCATGTAAATGTAAATAAATAAATAGGAAATTTCCCAGTCTGGTCAGTTACAGATCAAAGATGTTACATATCATTACTTAAACGAGAATCTGCTAAATCAGATGCTATACACATTTTGTCATTAGCCAATACATTGAATTGTTTCGTAATCAAATTATAAACTAGAAATGACTAGAAATTACATTGTTATATTCACAAGTCATGATGGAGTTATATTTTTATACACATATTTTTTTATGTCTGTTTAGTACATTCTCAAAATCAGCACTTTTGTACAGAATGAGTGAGCTTATCAAATTCATCAAGATGTTCCTTTGTATGAGTGAGATAATCTGTGTGCAGCAGCAGAACAAAACATTTACACTTTACAGCATATGGTGCTCAGTCAACGACTCCGTTATGTAATGTCCATTGTATTATGTAACAGCATTACATCTGCAAGGGATAAAGATCAGCTGACGGTATGTTATCCCAACTTTTTACACATCTACTTACCAAATAAATGAATAAATAAATGTGAAATGTTGATTATATGTTAATAAACAGACCACAGTTGTATGGGTGGCATGACACTATCACAGCTATTGAAGAAATTTTGACAATGACTAGATATACAATTGAGTGGTCATTTAATAAAAATATCTCACCACAGAATGAAGTGATTGACCAATCAGTATCAAATTTATCATACAGCCATTTAAAAAGTGGGAAAATACTCTCTTTACTATGCAGCAGCAGTCGGCACAGTCTGTTCTTTTGTATACTGTATTTGCTCTAAAGTTGGGATGCTGGTTTGATCTTTCTCCCTTTGTCTAGAAACACACACACACACAGTGTAGTGGTCTGTGAGTGAGATGTGCGTTGTGTGCCACTCTTCAGAACTCAATTCCAGAGTCAATAAACATGCTGGGTCGTATTCCTTATCTCCAATCTAGTTTCATCTGGGTGTGTACTTACTTTTATTTCTTTTTCGTGCTTGGGGCCCAAAAAGCTCTGCCTCAGACGTGGTCCTTATACTCATTACATCTCCACACATTTATCTCCCATCAACTGTCAGATAACAGATACGCCGACCCAGCCATACTGTGTTTTCACTCGACAGTAATAATGGGTAATGGGGTTGGTGGATGTTTGGTTATATTCACAGAATAACCCATATTGCCTCAATAAAAGCTGCATATGGTGTTGTGGAGAATACTTTTATTTCTCTTTAATTAAGCCAAGAATCCTAACAGAGTGTGATGATGCAACGCTTTGTTTGTTATGAGCGCTCTCATAAAACTGGAAAACACTTTCTCGATCTAGTAAGATTCAATCTGGTTTTATACAGTGTCCAAGAATAATGACATTTTTCTGTTAGTCCATCTGGAAATAAAGTTGTGTTTACAAGCTACAGGGATGAAATAACCACTGGATTTGCAAAAGTCTGCAAGGTTACCAACATCAAATCTTTGAAAGTTATTCATAGTTTTGTTTGAGACTGCCACACAGTTGTTTAAATTATTTTTACACTAGTGTGGTATAATATATTTGAGAATCAATCGTTGCTAAATGATGTGAATAACAAAAACAAATGTAAATGATCCTTTTATATGTCAGTCAAGTTGCTTTTTCTAAGTAAGCGGTGCTTGATCAGAATATGCCATAAATTTAAAAAATGGACAAATGAAAAACATAAAAATAACTGCAAAGAAAATATATAGATTTTCAAATGTATTCTTCAACGCAGAAGTAAGCTATGGGCGAGACTTCCAGGTCATTGCCGCTATAGGGAAATAGCGAGAAGAATTGCAATGTGCAGTAAACAGTAAAACGGTTTGCACTACAAACCAGTATGTTCATAATTAAGATAATACATTACAATACAATTCAAGTTTATTTGTATAGCGCTTTTCACGATACAAATCGTTGCACAGCAACTTTACAGCAATTTAAGTTTCTACAATATTTAGTGGTAGTTTATCAGTGGTGACTGTCAGTTAATGTACATATGGCAGAAATGTACATAAAAAACAATTAAAGACGTAATCAAACAGACGATGAACACTATTAACAGCAATTATTATATGATGCAATCAAACTTATAGCAAAATGTGGTAGTTCTGAGGGGTTGGCATCATCTCTTCTCAGGTGTTCTGGATCCAGACTGAATGTCAATCCCCTTGGCAAAAAATAGAGAAACAAATGAGAAAACTGAGAAAAAAAGAGACATACTTCGCGTAGCTGCTGTTCCAACCAAGCAAAATGTATTTGTTTAACCCAAACTAAAGAATAATAATGTGTGTTTGATCAGCTATAACTGCAGTACAAGAATATGAGATGCATTATTTGAATGCTTGGCCAAAGAGATGTGTCTTTAATCTAGATTTAAACAGAGAGAGTGTGTCTGAACCCCGATCGTTTTCAGGAAGGCTATTCCAGAGTTTGGGAGTCAAATGCGAAAAAGCTCTACCTCATTTAGTGGACTTTGCTATCCTAGGTACTACAAAAAAAAAAGTTTTGCGACCTTAGGGAGCATGATAGATTGTAGCATGGTAGAAGACTAGTTAAGAACGCAGGAGCTAACCCATTAAGGGCCTTATAGGCAAGTAATAATATTTTGTAACTGATACAGAACTTAATAGGTAGCCAGTGCAGAGACTGTAAAATTGGAGTAATATGATCATATTTTCTTGACCTGGTAAGGATTCTAGCCGCTGCATTTTGGACTATCTTTAGCTTGTTTATTGAAGATGCAGGACGACCAGCTAGCAGTGCATTACAGTAGTTCAGTGTAGAGGTCATGAATGCATGAACTATCTTTTCTGCATCAGAAACAGGTTTCATGTTTCGTAACTTGGCAATGTTTTCTAAGATGGAAGAATGCTGTTTTTGTAACATGGGAAATATGATTTTCAAAAGTTAAGTTGCTGTCTAATATAACACCCAGATTTTTGACTGTAGAGGAAGTAACCGTACATCCGTCTAGTTGCAAATTGTAATCCAAGAGATTCTGTGTACTGCTTTTTGGCCCAACAAGTAATATTTCTGTCTTATCTGAATTTATTAGGAGAAATATTGGTCATCCAATCTTTTTAAATTTTTAACACACTCTATTAGCTTAGATAATTTAGAAGTTTAATCTGGCCTTGTTGAGATATATAGTTGAGTTTCATCGGCATAACAGTGGAAACTAATCCCGTATTTACTAATAATATTACCAAGGGGCAACGTGTATATCGAAAATAGCAGAGGACCGGACAGATCCTTGTGGCACTCCATAATTTTCTGGTGATAATTGAGATGAGTCCCCATTTAAATGAACAAAGTGGTAACGATCGGACAGGTAGGATCTAAACCATCTTAAGCCTGCCCTTGGATACCTGTATAGATTTGTAATCGATCTATGAGTATGTCAAGAGCTACAGGGTGGCCACCCTGCTCCCTGGCGATCGACTGTCCTGCAATTAGCTCAACCTAATCAAACACACCGAGCAACTAATTGGGTCTTCACATCACTACAAATTAAAGGCAGGTGCTTGATTAGGGTTGGAGCTAACTTTGTAAAAGCACAGTCCGTCGCCGGAGCGTGGCCCCTGATCTAGAGTGCCGAACAGCAGCCACTAAGATCAATGTAAAACTAGCAATGATATGCAGCCTTGGTCTGATGCAAGAAGTATGTCATTTGTAATTTTATCAAGTGCAGTTTCTGTGCTATGATGGTGATTGAAACCTGACTGAAATTCTTCATAGAGATCATTTTTTTGCAGGAAGGAGCACAATTGAGCAGACACAACTTTTTCTAAAATTTTAGACATAAAAGGAAGATTTGAACTCTTTCAGTAATTTAGTGGGTACAGGATCTAACAGGCATGTTGTTGGTTTAGATGCAGTGATAAGTTTATTTAGCTCTTCCTGTCCTATAGTTGTAAAGCACTGCAGTTTTATCTTTTGGTGCGATGAATGAAGTTGAAGTATTATACGCTGTAGAATCTACATTTGGTATTGTATTTCTGATGTTATCTATTTATCAGTGAAGAAATTCATAAAGTTATTACTATTAAAGTGTGAGGGAATATTTATATTGGGTGGCGTCTAGTTATTTGTTAATCTAGCCCTGGCAACTTTTAGAGCCAGTCTATAGCTGGACATACTGTTTTTCCATGCAATTCTAAAAACTTCCTAGTTAGTTTTTCTCCATTTGCGCTCAAGACTACGAGTTTTTTTCTTGAGAGAATGGGTATTACTGTTGTACCATGGCGCAGTACATTTTTCTCTAACCTTTTCAAATTTGATGGGGGCAACAGCTTCTAATGTATTAGAGATGATAGTGCCCATGTTGCTAGTTATTTCTTCTAGTTTGTGTGTACTTATGGGTACACAGAGCAGTTGAGATAAATCAGGCAGGTTATTTGTGAATCTGTCTTTGGTGGCTGGAACAATAGTTCTGCCCGGACGATAACGCGGAGCCATATATTTAATATCAGTAATATGCAGCATGCACGATACAAGGAAATGGTCAGTAACATCATCACTTTGATGTACGATATCTATATCAGTAAGATCAATTCCATGCGATATAATTAAATCTGGCGTATAATTAAAACGATGAGTGGGCCCGGTGACTTTTGCTTGACTCCAAAAGAGTTTATTAGGCCAGTAAACGCAAGTCCTAATGCATCATTTGTATTATCAGCGTGAATGTTAAAATCTCCGACAATTAGCGCTTTATCAACAGTAACCAATAGGTCTGAGAGGAAATCTGCAAATTCTTTTAGGAAATCTGTATATGGCCCTGGTGGTCTATACACAGTAGCCAGAGCAACAGATACTATAGATTTATTTTGCATATTTGACAGTGTAACATTAAGCATAAGTATTTCAAATGAGTTAAACCTGTATTCTGTCTTCTGAGTAACATTGAGAATATCACTATATATTGTTGCAACACCGCCGCCACGACCAGTCTGACGGGGCTCGTGCTTATAATAGTAGCTTGGTGGAGTAGCTTCATTTAGACCAATATAATCATTAGGTTTTAGCCAGGTTTCAGTCAAGCAGAGTACATCAAAACTATTATCTGTGATAATTTAATTTACAATAACTGCTTTGGGTGAGAGTGATCTAATGTTTAGGAGCTCAAACTTAAAAAAATTTTTTTGTTCATTTATTTAAAATTTTTTCTGGTTTAATCACGGTCAGATTTTTTTCAGACACAGTCTTTATAGATTGTACAGCGCAAGTACTTCTATCATTTAAGCGGGTAGAACAAAAGTCATCAGGGCAGTTATTTGAGAATTGAATTACTAGTCATAATTGGTGCGTATCCGCCTCCTCCCCCCGAATGTTGGCCAACGTTCCGCTCCGACTCTGCTGGTGTGCAGGTAGTATATATGAATCTAAAATGTGTATAAAGTTAAAGAAAGACAATATTAAATCAAATGTGCCAGCTGTACTTTACTGTCTGGAAGCAGCATTGGATGTTCAAAATGTTTTTGTTTCAAATAAATGCCGTTTCTTTAACTTTAAACTGATACACTTATTTTAAAGGGGTCATATGATGTTGCTAAAAAGGCTTTTGTTTATTTTGGTGTCCGAATGTGTTTATGCGTTTTAAGTTCAAAAAAACCTTATTTTTCCACATACTGTACTTATTGTCTTCTCCTCTATTCCCGCCTTTCTGAAACGTAATCATTTTTAAACGCTCATCGGTCTGAAAGCTAGGTGTGCTCTGATTGGCCGCATACCGCTAGCGTTGATGGAATGTTTACGCATCTTACGTTAAACACCTTTACCATACTGTGATGCCCTGTCAGGCTGGAGAGATGATTCAAAAACATGAAAACCCATAAAAAAAATTAGGAAATAAAATTCGAACTAGGCATTTGTTGTCACGGTTCATGGTCCGGACGGTCCTTTTGTGTCTTGTCATGTGGTTGTATGTGCGTACGTCATTCATTAGTGTTTGCAGCTGGCGCTCAATCAGAGCGCGCCAGCTGCAACTCGTTTACGAGTCCTATATAGGGCACTCTGTTCAATGTGTGTTTGTCGGTTCGTTATTCTCATGTTCTCTGTTTCCAGTTCTCGCTCAGTTAGGGTACGGATCTTCAGCCTTCTCCTCGGTTTGGTCAAACGCAGTGGTTGAAGGGATTTCTCTGTGGAGCTCTGATTCAGACCTGGACCCGAGGATTATCCTTATTGTCTCCGTTGTTTTGTGATTACAAACCATTTTTTTTTTTTTTTTTTTTTTTTCTTTTTTTTTTAAAATTTTTTTTTTTTTTTTTAATTTTTTTTTTTTTGTTTTTTTTTTTTTTTTTTTTTAACCTTTTTTTTTTTTTTTTTTTTAAAATTTTTTTTTTTTTTTTTTTTTTGGTTTTATTTTTTTTTTTTGTTTAATTTTTTTTTTTTTTTTTTTTTTTTTTTTTTTTTTTTTTTTTTTTAATTTTTTACCTTGTTGGCACTCGCACTTGGATCCTGACTCTTCTCTGCCGTGACAGAACGAACCGACCCTACTCATGGATCCAGCGAGTGCGGCAGAGCTCAGAGACTTTTTGGCCAAGACTAATATTCGCATGGAGCATCAGGAGGATCAGATGATGGCCACGGGTCGTGCTGTCCGAACCCCTGGTGAGTCACTGTCTGAGCTCCCAACACCACCCACCTCCACAATCTGAACGGCTGAGCGGGGTTAGCTCAACAACCAGCCGTGCTCATCCACCGGTTTTCGTGGGTCCGATTTGTCCGCCCCCCACGACCCTCGGTACCACCTCCATCCTTTGATTCCGGGGACCCAATTATGTCGTTCTTTTGTGGGCAAAGTGTTTCCACTCTACATTTCCCGCCAACCACTGCGTTTCCCACTGAAAGGCTAAAGTGGCCGTTCGTCATAACGCTGCGCTCGGGTCGAGCCGCTAACTGGGGAACCACAGTGTGGGAGCGGAGATTACCTTGTTGCTCGTCCTTTCAGGCTTTTTCCGAGGAGCTACGGAGGGTTTTCGATCATGCAGCTTCGGGCAGAGAAGCAGCACGACTTCTTGCCGAGTTACGTCAAGGACAGAGCACGGTCACTGACTATTCAATCGAGTTTCGCACATTTCCTGTAGAGTGTGGGTGGAATGCAGAGGCACGGTGGGACATGTTTCGGTTTGGCCTGTCTGATAGGATTAAGGATGAGATAGATTCTTCGGAGTTGCCGTCTGGGGTGGATGAGCTCGTGGCTCTGGCCATTCGGGTGGACAACCGATTGCGGAGGCGGGATCAACGACAACTCCGAGAACCGTCGTTCGCCTCACAGACGCAATTACCTGCACTTACCACTAAGACTGTTTTCTCTCTTCCAGAGTCCGAGCCCATGCAGGTGGGAAGGTTCCGTCTCTCACTACAGGAGAGGCAGAGACGCAGAAGGGAGGGAGTGTGCTTGTACTGTGGCGGTCCCGGACACATCGCAGCACGGTGTCCGGCAAAAGACAATGCCCGTCAGTAGGTGGGAGGTTATTGACGGGTGCCATTAAGGGACACAAATCCTCTTATTCTAGCACTCATCTTTCTGTGAGGCTGGTAATTCGGTCTTTTAATCATGACTGAGGTTTTAGTGGACTCTGGAGCAGAGGGGAACTTTCTGGACATTGGGTTCGCTCGGTCCCTCCAGATTCCTGTGGTGGAGCTTTCTCAGCCGGTCACCATGCTTGCACTCAACGGCCAGGCATTACCTGCTGTCACTCACACCACGGCACTCTTAAGACTCATCACTTCGGGGCAACTGAGGACTGAGGACATTCACTTTCTCCTCACCGACACTCCTACTGCTCCGTTGGTTCTGGGTCATCCCTGGCTGGTCCTCCATAATCCTCACATCAGTTGGAGTAACGATACTGTGCTGGGTTGGAGCGACTATATTGTCATGCCACCTGTTTGTTGTTCGCGTGTTCTCCTGTTTTCTGTTCTGTGTTTCAGGAGGATCATTCGGACCTGTCTAACGTGCCACAGGAGTACCTTGATCTGAGGGGAGTGTTCAGTAAGTCTCGGGCTGCTTCTCTACCTCCTCATCGTCCCTATGACTGTGCTATAGATTTATTGCCAGGTACGTCTCCGCCTAAGGGCAAGTTATATTCACTCTCCAATCTGGAGAGGGAGGCTATGGAGAAATATATTTCTGATTCTTTAGCAGTCAAGATCATCCGCCCCTCTTCATCTCTGGCCGGTGTGGGGTTTTTTTCGTGAAAAAGAAGGCCGGCTCTCTTCGTCCCTATATTGATTATAGGGGCTTGAACGACATCGCGGTGAAGAATACTTATCCTTTACCGTTGATGTCGTCGGCTTTCGAGCGTCTGCAGGGGGCGTCATTTTTCACGAAATTAGATCTCCGCAATGCTTATCATTTGGTTCGCATAAGAGAGGGGGATGAATGGAAAACCGCTTTTAATACCCCCAGGGGGCACTTTGAATATCTTGTTCTTCCTTTTGGCCTTTCCAACGCTCCCGCGGTTTTTCAGGCACTCGTTAATGACGTTCTGAGAGATATGCTAGATCAGTTTATTTATGTTTACCTGGATGACATACTGATATTTTCTCGTTCTCTCCAGGAACATGTTCAGCACGTCAGACGAGTGCTTCAGAGGCTGTTAGAGAATGGGCTTTTTGTCAAGGCGGAGAAATGCGCTTTCCATGCACAGTCTGTTCCTTTTTTGGGGTACATCATCTCGGCCGAGGGGGTGCGCATGGATTCTGAGAAGGTTCAGGCTGTGGTGAATTGGCCAACCCCAGATTCCCGCAAGGCCCTGCAGAGGTTTCCTGGCTTTGCCAATTTCTACCGGCGTTTTATTCGCAATTTCAGCCAGCTAGCTGCACCTTTGACGGCCTTAACCTCCACCAAGACTGCGTTCAGGTGGTCTAGTGCAGCGGAAGCGGCATTTTCCAAACTGAGAGGCTGCTTCGTTTCAGCTCCCATCCTTATAGCCCCTGATCCCTCCAGGCAGTTTGTGGTGGAGGTTGACGCGTCAGAGGTGGGAGTTGGTGGGGTACTATCCCAGCGTTCCCCCACGGACGGCAAGGTGCACCCCTGCGCGTATTTTTCTCACCGGTTGTCCTCCGCCGAACGTAATTATGATATTGGTAACAGAGAGTTGTTGGCAGTCCAGTTGGCCTTGGAGGAATGGCGTCATTGGTTAGAAGGTTCGGGGGTTCCTTTTGTCGTCTGGACAGATCACAAAAATCTTGAATACATCAAGTCCGCTAAGAGATTGAACTCTAGGCAGGCTCGGTGGGCTCTTTTTTTCGGCCGATTCGATTTTTCCATTTCTTACCGTCCTGGTTCTAAGAACATCAAGCCGGATGCGTTATCCCGTATTTTTGATCATTCGGAGCGTCCGTCCCTGCCCGATCCCATTGTGCCAAGGAGACTTTTTATTTTTTGCGGTCACATGGGAGATCGAGTCAAAGGTTCGCACGGCCTCTCAAGGGGTAACGCCTCCGCCCGGATGCCCATTGAGTTGTTTATTTGTGCCAGAAGGATTACGGTGCGATGTCATCCGTTGGGGTCATTCTTCCAAGGTAGCCTGTCATCCGGGGGTTAGTCGAACACTTTTTCTTGTTAAACAACGGTTCTGGTGGTCAGGTATGGCTCGGGACATTGGTTCATTTGTTTTGGCCTGCTCCGTCTGTGCTGTTTCTAAGTCTTCCAATCGCCCCCCCGCGGGTCTTCTTCAGCCGCTGTTGGTTCCTTCGAGACCCTGGTCCCATGTTTCGCTAGATTTTGTCTCGGGTCTTCCCCCTTCTCAGGGGAACACTGTGGTTTTGACCGTGGTGGACCGATTCTTGAAGGCAACTCATTTCATTCCTCTGCCTAAATTACCGTCTGCCAGAGAAACAGCGGTTGCTGTCATAGATCACGTCTTCGTTTACATGGCCTCCCGGTAGACGTGGTCTCTGACAGGGGGCCCCAGTTTGTGTCCAAATTTTGGGGAGAGTTTTGTAGGTTGTTGGGGGTGACGGTTAGTCTTTCTTCCGGGTTTCATACCCAGAGTAATGGTCAGACAGAGAGGGCCAACCAAGATTTATAACGAGTGTTGCGATTGTTTGGCTTCTCAGAACCCCTCCTCGTGGAGCCAGCAACTCTCATGGGTTGAGTACGCACATAACTCATTACCAGTCTCTGCCACGGGTCTGTCTCCGTTTGAGTGTAGCTTAGGGTACCAGCCACCACTTTTTCCCAGTGTGGAATCCGAAGTCGCGGTCCCCTCTGCCCACTCATTCGTCCAGAGGTGCCGACGCACCTGGAGTAAGGCCAGGTTGACCCTCCTCCAGGTGGGGGCGCGCGCCAAGGTCCAGGCCGATCGCCACCGTTCGAAACCTCCCGTTTTCGTCGTCGGTCAAAAGGTGTGGCTTTCATCCAAGAATATTCCTCTCTGCACCGTCTGTAATAAACTTGCCCCTAAACTTGTCCACCAAGATTATTAGTCCGGTGGCAGTCCGCCTCAGACTTCCTCCAGCGTACAGGAGAATTAATCCGTCGTTTCATGTATCCAAAATTGAGCCTGTTTTTCATTCAGCCATTAATCCGCCAGTCCGGGTTCCTCCACCGCCGCGTCTCGTAGATGGGGGACCAGCCTATTCGGTAAAGCGTATTCGTATTCCGGTAAAGCGGATTCTGTACTTGGTGGACTGGGAGGGTTACGGTCCGGAGGAGATAAGTTGGGTACCTGCTAGGGACATACTGGTTCACTCTCTTATCGATGAATTCGATCGACAGGTCGGTCTTCCTGGGAATGTCAGGAGGCATTCCTGGGGGGGGGGTACTGTCACGGTTCATGGGTCCGGACGGTCCTTTTGTGTCTTGTCATGTGGTTGTATGTGCGTACGTCTTTCATTAGTGTTTGCAGCTGGCGCTCAATCAGAGCGCGCCAGCTGCAACTCGTTACGAGTCCTATATAGGGCACTCTGTTCAATGTGTGTTTGTCGGTTCGTTATTCTCATGTTCCTGTCTCCCTGTCAGTTTTCTGTTTCCAGTTCTCGCTCAGTCTGGGTATGGATCTTCAGCCTTCTCCTTGGTTTGGTCAAGCGCAGTGGTTGATGGGATTTCTCTGTGGAGCTCTGATTCAGACCTGGACCCGAGGATTATCCTTATTGTCTCCGTCGTTTGTGATTACAAATAAACCTTACCTTTTTGCACTCGCACTTGGATCCTGACTCTTCTCTACCGTGACAATTTGTTCATCAGTGGGGACATAATTACGTATTATATGATTTATACTGTCTTTTTACGCGTTGTATCGTGCCGTGTAATCATAAAACCATGTCTGCATTTGTTATCTGAGAAATGACAAACAATAAGCGCTTCTCTACACTGCTCAAACTCGCGTTTGTATCATCAGTGGCAAATCCTTTAAATATACAAACGACTTACAGTCTGTGAGTCAGAACAGCCGGCATTGTATTGTAGTCTACTCTACCAGGATCAGAAACAGTCCTCCATAAAATGCGCTACACACATCTTAATATTTGGGTTAAACTGTTCTGGAAAAGTGTTGTAAATAAAACTTAACCACTGATTTCTAGCTGTGCCCTCCTTTGGAAGACCAAACAAAGTACTTTTGCTTTCACACGAAACGACAGCGTCACCCGCGGCTTGATTGAGCAGCAGTGGCCTTCGTGAGCAGCGGCGGGCAGGCTTGTGAACGGCGCGGCCGACGAATTCGGCGAAGGAGCGCCCAGCAGGTTTGCGGCAACCACATGTGACAACCCCGTGCTGTACGCCGCTTCGTCCATGGTGAAAGCTGATCCGGCGATCCACAGTGCGAAGTTGATGTATTTCCTCAGCAACCAGCACGGATCAGCTCTAGGCATGACGAAGCAATATTGTCCTCTTTTTGGAAGGCCAAACAAAGTAGTGTTTTGCTTTCACAACGAACACACAGCGCCTTCACGACATGGCAGCGGCGGCAACAACAATACTACAGCGAGAATAAAAGTTACACCTTCTTTCTTTGAGTGAACATTTTGGCGGTGTTATGCAAATCTTGCGTGGTTGACTTTTTTATAAAGAATCTCTCTTTGGATTTGAGAGACTTTAGTCTCTGCAACTTTACAGATCTTCTTTATGCACCAAGAGCCTGTAACTCTTCAAAGAGAAAGGAAAAATTTTAATTGCATCAAAATACCCCTTTAAAGATCAATTCGCTTTCGCACAAGCATGCATATTACTAGTATATTGGCTGCTTATTAGTACTTAAAGTACATATCAATTCCTTATTCTGCATGACCATATTTTAGATCTCTTATTCTTAGCATATACCTAAACCAAGGTAGCGAGTACCTTACTAACTATAATAAGCTGCAAATTATTAGTTTATTGAGGCAAAAATAATAGTTAATAGTGAAAATTGGACCTTAAAATGTGACCCAAAAAAACTGCTTTTCCACAAGGAAACTGTAAAAATTACCTTGCATTCACAATTCTCTGTATCACACAGCCTTGTATAGAATCATTTTCCTCACAGTCGATCCACTCAGCCTCTGCCTGTGAGACCCATTTGTTACACAATGCAGCTAAATGATTGGGTGTGTGAAACTTTTTGTGGCTGCTGCTCTCCAGTCACCAACTAAGACTCGTCTGTAAAGATTTTCAGGACCAAGTGAAGAAGTCTTTGATGAAGCACAGTGCAATTGAAATGTGGTGCACAACAACCTACAGTGCCTCATCTTCACTGAAGACTTCACTGGAGCATTTCAAACAGGACCCGGTTTCTTTTACAGTGTACCACTCAATGCCAAAGCTGGACCTGACTAGTGCACTATAACCTGAAATATCACTCATCCGTTGGCTTGACATCCTTTTTTTACTCCTGTTTTTGTTATAAAGGGAGCTCCCAGAGGCACTTTATTGCCATTCTACCATGTCTCTCCATCACTACAACACTGTAATCAAGCTTCTTTGAATTTACAGGTAACCCTGTCAAGAAAGCCTCCTTGGTCCAGTTGTTTAAAGACCGTTAAAAAAAACACAACAGCTCATTATACACACTTCACTGCCGTAATGAAAACAATGAATGGCAGCTTGTTTTGAAAACGTGTCCATAATAGCCTTTTAACATTTTTATTATTTGCGCTAAAGATGTGACGGGAAGTGTGGGCCACTTCCTTTTGCTGACATGCCTTACAATATTCTAGCTCAGGTTTGCTAATGTTAATTAGCACAGAGAGCCTCATCAATCAGCCCCACCCATCAATCTCTCTCTCTCTCTCTCTCTCTCTCTCTCTCTCTCACGCACATGCACATGCACATGCACACGCACACACACAGTTTTTATTTCCAGGAGAAGATTGAATTTTTTATGAGAAGCAATTGCGAAGCAACAATCCACACTCAAGTGTATCTATGAGGAGCTAGATATGTTTGCATGAGTACAAGAAATAATGAGAAAGATGGATATACAGAGAAATACAGGGTAAAGGAGGTAAAGTGAAAGATGGGGGTCTGAATCTGAGGACTTAAAGAAAGTCAGTGACTCAGAGACTAATAAGACAGAGACTGGTATTATGTTTTAAAAAAAAGTCTCTAAGTTGAAGTTCACTCTCAATAAGTCAAATTTACAGAAAAAAACAACAACATGCCTCATTGATTTAAAGATGACTTGTAATTAAGACTAATAATGTTAAGAAGTGAGCATACATTAAGACAGAACAAATTAAGCTGATTTGTGAGTAATTTTCCCTTAGAAACCTCATTTATAGCCTTCATTTCATGCTCTGCCTTTTACATACACACACAGAAAGAAAATGAGGTGAAGCACTTTTTCTCTTCAGGAACTTTTCTCCTCTTTCCCGAGGCAAACCCTGATGATCAATCACACAATTCAGCAAAAGTGCTACATAAGATGTTTACGCCAGCAAACATCATATTAATTTTTCATGGTCAGCAGTCATGTCACTTTACTCACTAGATCCCACCCATCCACCAACCCTAAAAACCTCCCTTCACCCACTCCTCAGAAAGCCATGCTAAGGTTAAATGTAAGGATGTTGTTGTAAAATGGGTGAAATATATGCTGTGAGCTGACTGTCACATACAGCTGGTTCCAGACTGTAAATTAGACTCCCTCCACTGCAGGGAGACTAAATAATTTGCCGTACATGCCATTTGAGCAACTTTTTAAAGTAATTATTGTTCAATTGGACCACTTTATATAGTGCTGAGTGGACTGGGAGTTTACACAGACCTGGGAATACTGACAGCTCAAGTAAATGAGAGCACTGGACAAGCGAATCAAAGGGTGATGAATGGAACATTTGCTTTTTAAATAAGCCGTTAGTGTGGCAACTCTATCTATTTGCTGCAGTTACGTAAGCCATAAAGATCTACAAATGAGATGTAGTCAATAGCTAT
Source organism: Sinocyclocheilus anophthalmus (assembly GCA_018155175.1). Lineage (NCBI taxonomy): Eukaryota > Metazoa > Chordata > Actinopteri > Cypriniformes > Cyprinidae > Sinocyclocheilus > Sinocyclocheilus anophthalmus. Next base: position 254,527 of record JADLZN010007694.1, on the reverse strand, counting down.
ATTGATTTGACTCTTTTTTTGTCCTTAGATATCCTGCCTCGCATAACCTCTTCCAAAGTTTTATTTTTTTTCCTCCATATTTTTCTAGTCGGGCTATGTTCCTTGCCACTTCTAATGTAATTTGGTTCCCGCAGGACCAGAGAGAGATTTATGAGAAATATTAGTGCATTAATATATTAGTTCTGTTCTTTTTTCAGTGGTTCCATTAACTGTGTACTGGTCACAGCGTTAACTGAATGTCTGAATTAGGTCTGTGAATTTGCATACAGGTCCTTAGAGAGACTGTAAATGTCCTCGCTACTCAAATGAAGTAGGAAAAGAAGAAGCGAGAGAAGAGCATTTCATGTATGTCTCTGAGGTACTATATATATTTCATCCAGCAAGCAAAGTCAAAGTTTAAGCATGCTTTTTTGTTTCCTCCAAGGCAGAATGATCTCACATCAAAGTCTGCTTTTGTTCTGCAACTTTGCTCATCGGTTTCAGGTGCACATCAGTTGTGTTTTATGGGAGATTCTAAAAATTAACAGCTCTATCAGCAGAATTTTATATGGAGCGAATCAGTGTCGCTTTCCACCATAGTAATAGTATCTTAATCTGCTCTGCCGTCTGGTCACATCCAATTCTATGATCTGTATCACAGCTCTTATGCTTCGATGTACGCTGTGCTAGCATCTTGTTACCTGGTTTTTGGCTCAGCCGCATCCCCTGATCCACATTTGCATGACTATGCTGAACTGCCAAAGTTGCCATCCAAAGCCTGTTCCAGTGTCTCATCTCTCCTTGCCAAAGCTCTTGCCACCATAATACACTGTGGGAACACTTCCTCGTTTGTTTACAGAAGAGTCTGGGACAGGGGACAGTTCTAGGATTGCAGTTTTAAGGGGGACTCAGCACCCTGACTGGAAATAAGCTGTGACTAAGGACTGAGGATGGTCTGTCATCATTTACTCATATTTATGATGTTCCAAACCCAAATTACTTATTTTCTTCTGTGGAACCAAAAGGAAGAAATTTTAATTAATTTCTTACCTGCTTTTCAATAATAGTCTTTCAAGCTCCAAAATGCAAAATAAATAAATAAATAAACACAACACTTGAGTTTGTAATGACATGAGGGTGAGTAAATGACAGAATTGCTTCAAGTGTGATTTATTGGTGTTGGTCTGCTGAGCTGAATCTGTTCTAACATTATGTAAATCCCTGGGCTGCACTAGTGATCCAGACAGAAGAAGAGTTTGTCGTTCAAACCCCCAGAGGCGAGTACCACAGCTTAAACTCACAGTCGGGCATAAAGGGTCTGTGCATGCATAAATAGGCACACATATATGGATACAACCTCGATTCACAAACAACTAGCGTTATTCTTTGCTTTTTTTAGTTACGTCTCTTCTCCAACTTAATAAACTCTGAATTAATAAAAGTTTAAAGAATACTGATCCATAAATATGTTTCATTCTTTAGTCTCGCTCTGAGCTATCAACATACAGATATGTCATTAAAGACATTTTTTCAGTTCTCCTCACTTTCTCTTCTTATCTCCCCACAGTACAACACCAGGAGAGAGTGGAGATGGACCTGGTTGTGCACTGAAGGACTTTAATGATCATTTCAGTCACAGGAATAAATTATATTGCCACTTTTTCTTTGTGATTTCAGAATTCAGGTGATATTGTATTTCAAAATGATTTAAAAATGTTTCAAGTGTGTACCTACTATATGTATTCTGATCAATCGCTCATCACAAATTGTGGGCTCTCAGTAAAAACCAAGAGTTTCAAGTATGTTATTTTCATATTCATATAGAATGTATGAAAGTTATGTTAAGTATGTTAAGTTTACAGATATTTCCATTAAACTTTCAACAGAAAATGTATAATTTAAAATATAAGCAAAACACCTGTTAAAAAAAAAACAATAAGGAAAAGGCCTTCATACTCACACAGTACACTGTGCCCTATTTTTACAGACTTTTTTAGAGCACACAAGCAAAAGCCACTTTGAATATGGGTGTGTCCAGCCTATTTGTATGTGCAGTTATTTGCATAATTATTCATAGTGCATGTAGAATTTTTCTAGTACAGCCCACATAGCGAACACGCAATGGTGCAAGCAAATTTGTACTCTTTATTTAGGACCTTAGTAAATCAGGGCCTTTTGACAGTAATATTTCTATTTTAACAGCTGCTTCTGATCATTTTAAGCTTACTGGGAAAGGAAAAGATCAATGAACAATGTAGACAGCCAATAAACGTAATTGTCAATCTCCCCTCCCTTTTTAGGACTGTTTCCCACCCTACCTCTTTTCTGCCATCTGGTTGCATCCTGAGTTATGATCAGCACAATGAAATCAAATTAAATTAATCAAACGTTGTTAGTCTGAGCGTTCAAATTGATTTACAAGCCTCGCTCTGAACTATAAACATAGCTGTGTCAATAAAGACATCTTTCTCATTGTGTCGGAGTCGGTATGCCTGTACTCCTTTCACTTCCTCCCCTCTCTCTCTCCCTACTCCTTTATTTTGTTCGCTCATTGACAGGGCTATTAATTAACAAAGTCCATTAATGGTGGCTTCCTTCATTTGTTTTCCTGTCATGAGTCCTGCCATACTGTACATGCTCTGGGAACAGAAAATGGCATTAATAATACCATCTGATCTGCATGCAGAGGTCATTTTTAATTATTATAAATTACCTCTGCAGCTTAAGAGGACAGGAGTCAAAAACCTAGCAAATAAAATAAAAACTTGTCTTGGAGTGTGTAAATATCAGATAACAGAAAAACAATGTAGCAATACATCTCAATCACAGATAATAAATCCATTCTCCACATCCGACATGGGTGATGTCAGCCAGAATGCATGAGAACTATCAGTACAACCAACAGATGTTTGGAGACACCTGAGGCAAATTATTAAAAATGATGACGAGAGAAAAACAAACAAGCTGTATTATGGAAAAACCCATTAAAGGGGTCATATGATGCTGCTATAAAGAACATTATTTTGTGCATTTGGTGTAATGAAATGTGTTTATGTGGATTAAGGTTAAAAGGTTTCTCCTCTATGCCCCGCCTTTCTGAGACGCTTCAATTTTTACAAAGCTCATCGGTCTGAAAAGCGAGGTGTGCTCTGATTGGCCAGTTATCCAGTGCGTTGTGATTGCCCGAATACCTCAAGCGTGTGACGGAAATGTTACGCCCCTTACAATATTATATGCCCTGTCCGGCCGGAGCGACGAGACAAAAACATTAAAACCCATTATAAACGAGGCATTTGCTGCATCCAGTGGGGACAAAATTATGGATTATAAAGACTTATACTGTCCCTTTTTTAACACGTTGCATGCACCGCAGAAGGAGCGGCCGGCGGGCGTGCGGCAACACCATGTGACGACCCCGGGCTGTACTCCGCTTAGTCCACGGTGAAAGCCAATCCAGCGATCCACAGCGCGAAGTTGATGTATTTCCTCAGTGACCAGCAAGGATCAGCTCCAGGCATGACGAAGCGGATATTGTCCTCTTTTGGAAGACCAAACAAAGTAGTTTCGCTTCCACCAAAAAACTAAACCAGCGTCTTTCTTCACGACATGGCGGTGGCAACATTACTACAGCGAGAATAAAAGTTATGCCACATAACATTTGGGCGGCGTTATGCAAATCTTCCCACCCAGTGACATAGACATGTGGGGGCGTGATAGAACAAGCCATTTTTGGTAGACGTGGTTGACTCTTAACTTTGATAAAGAATATCTCTTTGGATTTGAGACTTTAGTCTTTGCAACTTTACAGATCATCTTTATGCACCAAGAGCTTGGAACACTCCAAAGAGAAAGGAAAAATTGAAATTCGCATCATATGACCGCTTTAATATTTATTTTTATTTTATATTTATTTGCACTACCCAAAAGTTACACTAAAAAATGTTGGTTATAAAGATTTTCAGCAAGGATGCATTAAATTGTTCAAACATAACAGTAAATATATTTATATTGCGACAAAATATTTATATTTAAAAAGAAAAATGCTGATTTATTTAACTTTTTATTAATCAAAAAGGAAAAATTCCTTAAAAAGGAAAAATGTATCATGGTTTCCAAAAAATAAAACTAATTAGGCCATCTAAAAATGCTGTTTTAAATATTAATAATACATTTTTCTTGAGCAGCAATTCAGCATATTTGAATGATTTCTGAAGTATCATGTGACCCTGAAGACTGGAGAATTGACGCTGAATATTCAGCTTTGTATCACAGGAATAAAATACATTTTACCATTTTAGTACATTTTAGACATTTAGTTATTGTCACAATCGTTTACCTATTAACTGTTTTACTGTATTTTTGATCAAATAGATGTAGCCTTGGTGAGCATAAGAGACCTCAAAAAAATCTTACAGAGCCCAAATCTTTGAGAAAAGAGTGTATGTTGTAGCGTATGGACCAATCAAAAACACAATTTTTGATTTGATTTAACAAATCAGTTATTCATTAGATTAACACAACGTTCACAGACCCCTCACCCAATAAACATACAGGGTGCCAGGATGTCTGCGAACGACACCAGGCCCCCCTGGTCCCCATGGCATCTAATGCTGATATCACTGGTTTTATGACCCAAAGGAATGTGAGTAGAGAAAATCACCAATCCCCCTCCTTTTCTTCCATGGAAGAGACAACAATGCCAGTAGAAATTGACTTTTCTACTAATTAATTCATAGGAAAACCTTTCTGTGAATGAACACACATATCCTTCAGGTCATTGTGTATATTATTGCTGTCTTGTATATTGTCTGTTGCATTGTAGACTATTTTATGCATGCTTATGATATAACCACTCATTCATGTAACCTTACATATACCATGTTTGGTCTCTATGAATTCGTATTCGGATTATCTAATTGAGAGTGTATATTGTGTGTTTATATCTATGCAACATATTAGTGTTCTAAGAGCATTTAGTAATCTTTCATCACGCCCCCACTCGAGTTCCATTTGCAAATTACCATGCCCTCACACAAAGGGTCGTAAAACCCTCCAGCAATTGCAACCTCCCACTTGGGATTTCAGCCTTTCTCATTGGACAAGCCCATCTTGAGAGGCGTGAATCTTCTCGGACCTTAAAGGCCTCACATCAGTGACCCGCCCCGGAGTCGGTGGTTTGGTTTAATTCTGGTAAGATGAAAATGTGATCTACAATGCTCCAGGACACCCTAAGTTTTGTGCCAGGCCTTCGGCCTTGACTTTTCCATTCACCAAGATTCTCTGACGCAAACTGGTTCTTTTTTTTATCAACCAACTTCAGCAAAGATCCACATGAGCTTTCAGATTGCATCAAGCCTCTCTTTCAGACAGACGAGACGTGCAAGTATTCAAACTTAGTTTTATTAATTGATACATTAAGTATCATAACGCACCTTTTTACAAAGGTGCATTTGAACTAAGAATCTGATGTTTCCTTCAGGCTGTAAATCTGCTGAATATCAAATGGTTCCATAACTTCATATTTTTATTTCTCTGCTCTTTACTGCTTAAGCTTTAACCCTTTCATATACCAACTGTATGCGTGTGTGTGTGTGTGTGTGTGTATGTGTATGTGTATGTTAGACCCGTTTAAGTGTTTATGTAGTATGTTAGACTAGTTAAAGTGTTTATGTAGTTTTATAAAATTTTACTTGTATCACACTTGACGTGTTCGTTGTTTGCTCATAACTGGAGTCCCTAATCATGCAGATTTATGCTACAGGCTCTGTGTAGAGTTGTACAGTAAGAAAGTTATTTCCCTTAACCAGGAAATTAACGTTCTTAGAATTGACAGACAGTTGACCCTGAGAGGTCAAGTAAATATCTACAGTGGATCTAAATATTTATAATTAATTATAACTAGTTATGATTAATTATTCATTTTCTCATGAAATGTGATTTTGTGTTCTACAATGTGTGGAAAATGTATAACATATGTATTTTAAACATTATATCTAAATTGAATACATATATTATTTCTACCCTTGTCACCATTTCCTTTTATTTTTTTATTTAGTCGGATTTGTGGTGAAGTGACTCATCCAGCCTTTCTCAGCACACGGCTGTGAATGAAAGGCTTGGTGTGGCTTAATAAAGCATTTCCATCAGCAGGGACAGACGAGTGTGCTCTCTGGTCTCTGCACGTGCCGCCGCTTGGATCAAGGCTGTTATTTCACTCCATATCCCCCTTCTGGGACTTAACACACTCTGAGCTGGAGCCTCCACCCGTCTGCTGTGGCTAGCCATGGCCTCAAATGGGAAACGCATGCAAATTAGATGATGAATTAAAGGTGACCGATTGAACCCATTTCGTCCAGTTTTTGCCTCCTCATTTTCATCTTTTTCGTCTAGTTCTTGCCCTTCCTGACTCTCTCCCTTTCTTTTCTCTTCCTCGCTCACTCAGTATTTCTGTCTGATAAGCATACACAAGGACCTGATTTAGAACAAAAGGCATGCCTCGTTAGCCCTGCAGCCTGCCCTCCCTCTGTAAATCGCCCTATTCTGGTGACATAAAGGAAAGGATTGATAGATTGAACGAATTAGAGCTAAGCACGTCTATCTGAATGGACAGAGGGAAACGGGACAAAAAAGAGAGACACAGAACAGGAGACACAGTTGGAGAGATAGTGGAAACATAACAGCTGTGTTTTCTCCACGAGGAATAGGAGGCAGTGCCTTTTAAACAAGGAGAAAGTAATCGACAGTAGAAAAATAAAACAAAAAGTATTACAAAATGTTAGATCCAATGATGTACTGTATAAACCACTCACTTTTATGAAATAACACTATTTCTGTCAGAACCACTATCATCAAAGATGATTGACAATTAGCATACAGTTTGAATTGGCGGTATGGTTCTGTTCTGGGCAAGAACTCCCTGCGCATCCATGCAGGCTAACGATGAGAGCAGTGAGAGCAGCAATAAGCCCCCAAAACATAACCATATGCTGATATCCCCTAACACAAACTGATAGCAAAATCTCAAAGCCTTAAGCAACAAGCAATTAACCAATGACCAATCAAATATGTTTCCAAAACCCACATAACCTGTAGCAACAATTATTTTTCCTTTAATAGATGACCTAATGAATATGTTGCCAATACCTTAAAAGCATAAGCAACATGTTCTCAATAACACCAGATAGACTGGCTAGACTAACAACCGAGCTTAAGAACAAGCATGTGTCTGATGCAGGAACAGAATCAACGCTGAACTGACGGCTGCATCCGAACCTGGAAATGCTGCCTTCGGAGGACACATTTCAAGGTAGGAAGGCATCGAGACATGTCGAATCCAAAATTAGCTTCAATTCCTGCCTCCTGCGATACCTCATCTGGTCGATATTTAAAGGCAGAATAGATACATCCTTCGCTGCCTTGATGCCCACAATCCTGTGTGTTCTATCCCATGATGGTTGATCAAATAATTGTCATTTATAATATTCAAGTCATTGAATATTTGCTTAGTTATCACCAAAGCTTGTTCTATTTTGTTGTAGATCATTGAACCGTTAAGCTGCCTCAGAAGCATGTCCGATATCAGTTTCATGAGTTACCTTCATGAACAAACGCTGCCTGCGAAGTCATTGGCTGATAGGTAGCATGTCAGCAGCCTAGGTTTTCGGATGCAGACGACTTCTGAACTGAACAATGACCGTTTACTATTTTCTCTTGGAGCTGCGCTGCAGCAGAAATTATTCCATTTGCACCATGGTCGTTATTTCCTGCTGCTTAAATCTGTGCTGTAGTGCTATAAAAATTTGTCTCGCGTAGCCAGACCTTCAGACTGACGGCTGTTTAGTTTTGTTTTGCACAAGTCAGCATGACATCAGAGCAAGTCGGACATAACTCGGAAACTTTTCTAACCGGCATGCATCTCGCGGTGATCACCGGTGACCGGTTCTGCCAGATTTTGCTCATCTCAAACAAGCCTACTGCGAAAGCCTTTATGACGACACACTTTATTCTCATTGGTTAGATTTTGTGATGACAAGCACGACTTGTGTTGCGTGCTTATTCGAACAATTCAATTCCAATGATGCTCACAAATCTGTGTTTTTTATAACAGTAAAAGCATATTTTGTAGTCACACTGTTATATGAGTCACGATTAAAATAAAAAACACTGATAAAAGCATATACCCCATTATTGGTATTTAAATAGCATATGCTAATGTTGAACTTATTCATGAACAGATGGCGCTGTATTAAGCAGTATATAAAAGTGTTTCTGTTGCTTTATGAAAACGTTTCTGAAACGTCTGTGTATTTGACAAATATTGCATTTAATTCACTTAATCTGTGATAGAGTATGCAAACACTGCGAGAGCGTCATTACCAGGAGCAAGTGGCTTCTCTCTCCAGCCGGAGGCAGGCTAGTGCCTAGTTCCTCTTGAAAATCCTAGTCTTCTCGAGCAAGTAACTGCAGCGCTGCCGATGACTTCCGTAACATGGAAGAAACACGTTAAGCGGCGCGCTTTTGCTCTCGCTTGGGTCGCTGAGTGCACGCGTGCATAAGAATCCAACTCTTAACAGTGTAACTCAGAATGCATGAAATTACATTAGACCCCCATTAAGCGCAGCATATTGCAGCAAAAAGCGTGTTGCCAGTGACAACAGATAAGTACCGCACATTCGCATAAACTAGCACAAGCATTTAACTGAAAACAACTAAATGAGCGTAAACAACACGGATAGCCTTAGCAACATGCATGTTGCAGTCGCAGATTACCTGAGAGCATTAAATGGACCTTAGCTTGTGAAGACGTTCGAGAGAGTGAAACATAGCAGCTGTGAAGTGGATGCTTGATCTCTTGATATCCTTCTTGGGGATGAAGTTCCCATCTGAACTTGTTCTTGAGTCAGTCACATAACTTGTGGAGTCCATGACAATAATGTAGTGATGCGTGAAGTAATGCTAACTCAGGCAGCTTCTGATCAATGCGGTGAATTCACGTGTTCAAGTTAACGAACTTGAATTAATCGGAGGTGAGACCATTGGGGAAATGAATTCCACTTCTCTAAATTCCCGATTCCTAGTGAAGATGGTGTTTTGCCTGCCGAATTCGCCATTTAATTAGCTATTGAGCAATGCGAAAACTGCTGATAATACTGAAGGACCTTATGTATGAATGCTTAGATAGGTGTCGCATTCCCATAGGTAGATGGGAATCAGCTGAAAGTCAGCTGATGTGAGCTTGACTAACGTGACCTGCCAGAACTAATGCTACGCTTGATTTAACAGCAGCACCAGCACAGCTCAAATCACATTGTCAGCATGATAATATCCACTTGTGATGTTTGTAACAAGTCTCCAAATCAGCCTGAATGCATCAAACTGGAAATAAATGAACTAATTACAAAGTTAAAACATTGGCATCAGCATTTTTGGTCACATACAAAACAAAATTAAACGGATAGTTTAAAAATGAATCATTTGTCACTGTTGAACATAAAATATGGTATTTTGAAGAACGTTGGTTGACAGTGGCCACTGACTTCTCCATGTTTTGTTTTGTTTTTTTTTGTTTTTTCAATACAGTGGAAGTCAATGGCTACCGTCAACTGTTTGGTTGCAAACATTCTTCAAAATATATTTTTCTGTGGTTGAGTAAAATGATGATGGAATTTTAATGTTGGGGTGAAATATCCCTTTAACTGGAACATACATGAAACATAAAATCTGTGAGTGAGCCAGTTTTTAATGAATAAAGTAGGACAGAAATGAAAGGCATAAATTAAACCTTGACCATCAATACACCTGCAATATTTATCAAGGGTTTGATGCTTAATGAGCCAAAAAGAAAGTGACTATTAACTAAATATTGGCTTTAATAAAAAAAGTGTTTTCTTTAAACATACAGTAAGCAGAGAATTATAAAATTACTGTTTTGTAATAATATTATTTCTTTGGTTTCTCATTGATAGTGTGAGGCTCCATACTTTTAACGCAAAACTGTGTAACATCAAATGGAACTGGAATGTGAATTTATATTGGGGGGAATATTAAAATGAAAATAAGAGACTTTGTCTTTTTATTTATTAAAACCACCACATGCAACTCAAACATACCCGTCATAGGTAGAGAAAGGAATAAAATGAGCAGGTGAATATTTTGGTTGCTATTCTTCAGCAGATCTGTTAAAACTAGCAATGCCCTGCAAGAACAGAAACACAGTGAGCGTATCATACACAGAGAATCAGGAACATATCATCTTGCTAGGCAGCACTTTGCATCAGCAGGCTGGTCATTTTTCAGCAACACTGCTATCAGTTACAAACACCATCAATATACTGTTTCATTCTTCCACAGTCCATTTATTCTCTTTCACAATCTTTAATCCTCACTGGTTTGCCCTACAGATGTATGTAGTTACATGCATCAAGTCCCTGGAAACAAATAATGCCAACTCAGGTTGCATAAGAATACTAACAATAGAAAAAACAGACAGTGATCTTCTTAATCCTATATGTAAAGCACTGCATTTTTATGAGCAAATATTGTAATGAAAGGCGCACAAGAAATGATCACAATGGATTTCTAAGGCTTTGCTTTATGATTATATGAGTTAACAAATCTGTCAACTGAGTAAACTTGTATAATGAATGTCTTGTAAATAATTTAATGGGATTGTTCATCCCAAAATGGAAATTCTGTCATTGTTTAATCACCCTCAAGTTATTCCAAACCTGACTTTTTGGAGATATTTTGGAGAATGTTTCATTATATTGAATTGTATGGAAAAATAAAATGGCAAAATAATGGTAAACAAAACAAAATAAAATAAAATATGAATTTATTAACTGTATAGCTCTTGTCCTTGATTATGATTTGCTGAGCCTAATTTGAAGAGGTTGTAAGATATTCCATGAACACATACACTACCTGTGACCTCATTACACCAGCATTACACCACAGCTGTGTTTGTGTGTTGTTGTGTTTTTCACTTCTGTAGAAATACATTGCTTAGCAGAAGAATTTGTATTTTGTCATCAAATTATTAGATTTTTGTTGCTGTGTGTTTACATTGGTGGCCAACTTCTTAGACCCTAGACTACATTCATCCCGCTAAAAAATGGTTTCAAGTCAGTATCTTTTGCTGTATTGTGTCAGTAGGAAATGTCAGTTTACAATTCCAAGCATTCATTTTGCCATTAATTGTAATAACAGCCAGTACTCCACACAGAGATCTCTTCATCATCCAATCTGTCTGGAATGACATGAAGAAACAGAACAAACTGAGACAGACTAAATCCAGAAGAACTGTGGCAACGTCTCCAAGATGCTTCAAGAGACCTACCTGCAAAGATACCTGAAAAACTATGCGCCGTGCCACCCTTAATGTCCATAAGCTGCTTTAAACACAAAGGATGCTCACACCAAATGTTGATTTAATTTAGTTAATATAAGTTAATTGAAAAATAAAATCTATTTATGACATTATTTTTGACAGCATCCTCATTTTACAGCATTTTTACACAAGTGCCTAAAACTTTTAACAGTACTGTAGCTTTGCAGGTAGGTCTCATTAAGCATCTTGGATACTTTGCCACAGTTCTTCTGGATTGAGTCTGTCTCAGTTTGTTCTGATTCTTCATGTCATTCCAGACAGACTGGATGATGATCAGATCAGATGTCTGTGTGGAGCACGTTATCAGACTCCTTGTGCAAACAAAAATCTCACTGCATTATTACGAAGTAATGGCAAAATGAGTGTTTGGAAATGTAAACTGATATTTCCTACTGCCACACTACAGCAAAAAATTGAAAACTGACTTCAAACCAGTTTTTAGCTGGTGAAAATACTAGTGTTCTAATCATTTTGGCCACCACTGTATTTTATTAAATCCTGCCAGTATATATAGTAACTGTGTTATAAAAGCAATAATCGCTGTGAAGCATTTTTATTGTATAACAGCAATATCTGCATTGTACACAACAATGCTCCTTAGCTGTTCTAAAACCTTGGCTTCAGAGAGCTTATTGCTTTATTATAGTAATAGTATATCAATGCACACTATGTTCAATGAAAAAAAAAATCTGATAAAATCTATATCAAGAGGCCAAAAAAGGGTTTAGCATGGACACCATAGCTCTAAATGTCATTTTTTTATGTTTTCTTAACATCATAATTTAATTATAAGAACCCTTTTCATTTCCTTAAATAACTGACAGTTAATTTTGAAATAAACAATTTTTTACAGCATCAACTCTCCAGAAGTAGGTAACACAAGGTAATCAAACAGGTGATGCCCATGAGATTTCCATCAGATAATCAGCTCTCGTTCCCCTCTAAAAAATGTATTGTACACACAAGCAACAGAAAAGCATCTCCCACACAACACGTGAGGGCAAATACTCTCAATACACTGCAAACATGGCTGTCTTTTTCAATTAGGTCCCCCTGCTCAGGGGCAGCCAAGCGCAGCCATGCTGCGAAGATTACTACAGCAGTCGCACTGCATCTTAATCTCTCTACTCACCCACAGCCCAACCAGAGAGGGCCAAACAAAACAACACCACACAGAAACCAATAATTGCATGGCAATATCTGTGCGGCAGCGAGGCGTGATGACGAAGCGAGAAAATAAAAGGAAGAGAGGCAGGCAAAGATAGTGAGAGACCGGTGTGTGCAGTAGGGGAATTGATGGCCAATGAGCTGTGATGGATGATGGTAAATGTGGTCAAATCTAATAAATCTGAATAATTTGGCCATTTGTATGAGGGGGAGGTGAAGGGGAAAGAATGAAGTCTGACATTTCAGGCTGTACTATTGAGGCTCATAGTGATGACTTCCTGTTCGACAGAGCTGAAGCCGTGATAAAGCGTTTCTATACCGCCAGGAACAGAGCTGCCCTACGGACTGATGTGAATGTCTCTGGGTTATGTCAACCTAACCCGAGATCACTCTTTTTCCCACTACTCAAAACTTTCTGTGAACAATGCAATCTCTTCCATGCCTTGGCGAAAATTCGAAGTCTACCGCATAATGGAAAATGTATGGGCTCCCTAGTTATTTCCACAAAGTCGGCTGCTTGACTATAATACTTGACTGTGGTGTTAGCTAGAGGTGTGTAGTTTCAGCTCAGCATGTCCTCTTTGTCACACCGACAATGTTGACAGAGGCACAAAGGAGCCTTATCTGAGGATAGGCAAATATTTTAAATCCTCTACTCCCTTTTCTGTTTAAGCATCAGATAGCTTAAATGAAAGAGCCTGGGTGCTGAGGTGGCAGGGCTTAGCAAGATACAGTAATTCTCCATTAATCAGGATGCTTTTTTCATTATTAGCCTTTTGCTTCATGATTAATATCACACCCCCTCATTAAAGCGGATTAAATATTGCCTCTGCAGCTCTAAAAACTGAATTTCCCCAAACTAGTGGGAGAGAAAAAGGGGGGGGAAAGAGGGAAAGAGAGAGACTTTGTAGCCAATCCTTTCACATACAATGTCTAAATGTGAGTGTTCACAACCACTCAGTAAAGGTCAGAGGCTCTGCCCAACTTTCTATGCCATACATTTACATAAAACAACTGAAGTACCTGGCTGTATTTGGTGTTCAAAACCTTTATAAGAAGCATTTGCAATGCAAAGCCCTCAATGTTTTATTATTTGAAAAGTCAACATATTTTATTGTCTAGATAGGAGTAAATAACTACTGTATTGTGTTTCTGGGGACACTGCCCTTTGATAATCAGCCATGTATTCTGTTGGTTGTCTAAATCGATGTATGAATGTGAAGACTGTCAAATTTGGATGACACCGAGCTTGAATGAGACAAATGAGATTTCCATTCCCTGTTGCTATGCTTTTAAATACCAATTGTTATGCAAATGTCTCCCAAAGCTTCATAACCTCACTTTCATTATTCCGAGATGTGCAGTGTTTTGCGTAGAGGTTCGCCATGGTTGTCTGGCTTTTTCTTTTTGTTTATGACTAGTCTCTTTTAGGTGCACAGAAACAAGTCAGAAACTTTTGGGGTCATGAGAAATATAGTAGCCTCCTGGAGGCAGTTTAATAAAAACTGAGATGGTTCCTTTGCTGTGGTGTTTCTCTGTTGTGTAACTGACAGTGCACATTTCTTGAGTGCTGAGTAGTACTTGATCTAAAATCAAAGAGAACTAGATATTTTGTACAAGTCACATATATATATACACTAAGAATATAATATAGAAGAATAATTATATACAATATAATTGTTTTTATATTCAGCAACGATGCATTAAATTGAATATCTCAAATTGATAGAAGCACTTTACTTGCATACAAAAACAGCTTAAACAATAAACAACCCAACATCTAGAGGTTTTACATTTTTGAAAGTTTCAAATTCACACACACACACACACACACAGCAAATTACCACACCAAAATAAACAAGTTCTATAATACCTATAGCATAGTGGATTCTTTGCCGTGAGGAAGACTAATATGTTACTATAATCACCTAATACTAAAATAGCCTTTGAGATTCAGCTGTTTCAGTGACACATTCTTTTTGTTTGGTACAGATCCAGATCGTCAATTATTTGTGGATCTCTTTTGGAGTATGAACGATTAAATTATAAATCAGCAATTCACTTCACAGAGAAGACTCTTATCTGAAGTTTGACTATCAAATGAACACATACCCCTTGAAACACTCACAGGCTCTTCACCAAGATCTCAAAGTGAAACTTAAGCACTGAGAGAATATGAGATGTAATCTCTAACAACATGAAACCTTTAAATCAAACATGCCCCTGCTTGTACTAAATATCTCGGCAGCACACAATTATACCATATTTAGCTTCTGTCAGGAGATTAGGGTTAAATATTCTAAATCAGAATTTACCTCACACATTTTGTCTCTTGAAAGAGACATTGACACGGTGCCAGAACAGTCATTATTATTGTTTGCTATGTCAGTTATTCAGATTTCTGGATTGGCAACAGTTGTGAAAAGATTTATTCTTACAATAAAATAAAAAAATGTATCTTGTCTGATATGGTGCGCTGTAGCAGGACAGAATGGTGCCTTTACTTATCATCACAGCTTGTAGGGATCAGCACTATAATTGCCAAATTCTGTACAGCGATAAGAGAATATTCTATTGACTGGCTCTCAGCAGGCTTGTCCAAGTCTGTGAAGCTCATGCTGACTGCTGTTATGGCCTAAGCAATGTTCCTATAGTAAAGAAAATGCGTTTATAATGACTTGGTAAGTGACATTATGAGTTAAGGCCAAAAACATGACAGTTTAATTAGCATTCATTATTATTTAATATCTGTAATTTTAAAAGTAGTCAGGCCAACTATTATAATTAATCAAATTAAAAATTAAAAAAGAATAGTCAACCCCAAAATGAACATTTACACACTCTTAGGCCATCCAAGGTAGAGATAAGATTGTTTCTTCATCCGAACACACAGTATTTTGATCAAATTTACCATCACGTCACTTGCTCGCCAATGGATCTTCTGCAGTGAATGGGTGCCGTCGGAATGAGAGTCCAAACTGCTGATAAAAACATCACAATAATCGCTTCCTCGAGTGAAAAATCATTCTCCTGTTGTCCTCTCACATCAAAATCCACTGACATATTTGTTTAGAACAGTTTTGGATTGTTTTCACTTGTAAACAAGATCTGTGCATAATTTGTTTCATGGTTCAGACAAGGTGACTCTTTCACTGGAGAGAGCAATATTGTAAATAGAGAACTTGAAGTTAAAAATGTCTTGATATCATAATCTCTCATTCTGACAGCACCCATTCACAGCAGATGATCCATTTGTAAGCAAGTGATGTAGTGCTAAATGTCTACAAAACTACATCTTCACTCTAAAAAATGCTGGGTTGTTTCAAGCCAACTTTGGGTCAAATATGGACTAACCCAACTTTTGGGTTAAAAATTGAATGTAACAATTTAACCCAACGGTTGGGTTAGTCCATATTTGACCCAAAGTTGGGTTGAAACAACCCAGCATTTTTTAGAGTGTTGGATGGCTTGAGGGTGCATACATTTTCAGCAAATGTAAATTTTGGAATGAAATATTCTTTTAGGAAATTCTTTTTAGAAATATGTGTTTAGGAAAATAAAAAATAAACATTTATGTCTATTTGGGAGGGATGGGTTACGGAGGCAATTATTAAGTTGTCTTAAAGGTAAATCTCTAAATTTAGGAATTAATTCACATCAGCGGAAATTACCTAATGACAGTAACAGCTTTAATCCTTTCCACTCTAGACACTTCTAGTCTGAAAACTGCAGCAGGTGTTTATTCTGTGCAGAAAGTTTATTATTATTGTCAACAGTTGAGTACGCACTAAATTATTCAACATCCCAAAATGACAGCGAATCATTTATTTAAATATTTGGAGTAGATAAACAATCAGAAATTGCAGGGTGCCTGCAGTGACTGTCCTTGTCAGCTCTGAGGCTGCATCTCTAAATAAACAGTGACTATGCATTTAGACTGAACGTCAGGCATCATGTGGATGATAGAAACTGATATGGATACAAACTGATATTAATTTATATCTGTGAAATTTCCTCAAATGGCCAAAAGACCACAACAAAGAAATTTAAAGAGAGCATTTATGGATTAAAATGAGAAACAGTATAATAGGCGTTCAAACAATCTTCACATATCAGAGTTAATCACATTTCAGAGACTTAAAATGCAATGCTCATTCCATCTAAAAATTTGAATACAAAACTTATTTCAAGGTTAATCAAGTATTTTGAGCCATCAGTCTAAGTGGGTAGAGCTGCAGTAATGGGATAAGAATTTTCAAAAGAGTTTTATTTTGCATAACGCATTCTTCTCATAGCAGAAAAAACTAGAGCCATTACCTGCTATATGATTACGCTATTTATCATGTCTTTCCCCATCATTGTGCTACAGCATCTTTTTCATTTGCATTTAGACTATTCAAGCAAAACTCCACAGTTAATCAAAGAAAATGATTAAAGCAAAAATGGACTAAATGACCAGAGGACCAGGATACCACAAAGGCCGGAAAGTGAGGCCAGGTGAATGAAAAGAGGAAAAACACACATTTCACTCACATACATGCACATACACAACCTTTTTTCATTCCCAAGTGATGTACTGATGTACTTCATTCTCAAAAGGGATGAACTGATGCTTGCACGTACTGTAGACACCAAAGGTCTTTAAAGCGGCATGGCCAGTAATCTCATTACCTGTTTAACAGAAACAGCAGATTAAATGTATAGAATTAACAGCTTTTATCAAATTTATTTCAGTCAATACCTAGTAAACACCATGCTTTCTGTTGTATTGTACTCAGGCAACCAAAAAAAGAAACCCAGTCCCTGACAACAAATTACACTTCGACAGTAGTACAGAAAACACCAGTTTAAAAAGTAAAGACTAATGAATGTTGTTTTATATCCCAATTAGCACTACTTTTTCATATACAGAAACAAATGATTAAATGCATGATAAAATCAAAGTGTTGATGTCTTGTTAAAATCAACTGCCTAGTCTACATTACTATAAAGATGCTAAGGGGCACCACAGAATGATCCACATGGCTCCTGCACAAGTATTTGACCTTGGGAGAGAAGAGCCTGTTGACACTTAGGTTTTTTTTGCAGAGCCAGCATGAGTCCTTCACAGAAAATTAAGAACCAGCTTTAATCCTAAACTCAAAATCCAATAATCACAGATGCTATCTGCTTTTCCTTTTTCTGTCCACAATGTGATGTTTGCAGCTCAAAAGTTGTAGCGCTAATATCTAAAATATGTAAAATATGTAATCAAAGTCTATATTTATTGTACAACCACAACAACACAAAAAACATAATATATATTATAATTTTAGTTAGTAGATGCTAGAGACACCAGGGGTCATTTCAGAGCTCTACTTCTTGCTCAATTTTATTTGGATGAGAAGAAATAAAGACCCATTATGAATGGAAAACCAGACAGGATGAGAGGTGCTGAAGTTCATATTGGTTAAGCTTTTATCTCACCTGCATCTCAGCTTTGCGGTTTCCCAAACAATCAATAGTACTCATCTGTGAAGACTGGAACAGACTGAATGGGCAACATCGATAAGAAAGGCAAAATGTGGAATAAATTGCTGCTTTGTAGGCCTTCACAATTCACCAAATTACATGATAAACACCTACATCACATCTACAACCTTAATGCATTTGCTGTCAATTTCAAGTTCAGAACACTCATCATACGGACAACTACTTTTACTTTGCAGCATTCTTCAAAATATTCTCCTTGTGTGATCCAAAGAAAAAAAGGAAGTCTCAAGGGTTTAAAATAACGTGAGGGTGAGTACATTTCCATTTTTTGGTTGGACTATCCTTTTAACTTTTGCATCAATTCAGGTTTAGCACGCTTGACAGAGTTGATTCATATGCTCCCTAAAATACTCTCCCAATCCAGGGCAGTCATAAAAATGATAAAAATTTAAAAATATGCTCATATGCCTTTAAAAGCATCAGTTTTACCTTTCAGGTTTTCTCTCTTTCTCTTTGATTTATGCCTTCAGAAGAGGGTTATAACTGTATAAAACACTATGAGGCACTCTTCATAAAGCCAGAGAATGACCCGTGGCCCCACTGTTCTGCGCCTGAATGTCTGTTGGAGAGAGCAGTATTATCCACTTTTGCAATCAAGTCTAGACTGAAGTGTCTATGACTCCAGCAGAAAAGCGGCTGTGGCAGGGACGTCATCACTACCCGCTCTCATCTGCTCCTGACAAGCCTGTTTCCTTTTTTATCAACTTTATTGTGGTCTTGTGGAGAAATATGCCAGAGAAAATTAGGATGAGCGGTTGTGTTAGACATCTGAAAAAGAAGACTGTAGAAAATGGTTGAAAAATATAGATGGCACGGTTCATAATTTCCTTTTATGATTGCTGTGATTGTTGAGAGCATGCACAGTCACAGATTTACGGCAATACAAAATGGATATTCTATCATGAATAACTTGTGTTACTGAGAATGGAGCAAATTCCCTTTGTTTCACTAAAGTGTCAACCCCACCACCCCAATGGAAAATGTGGTTACAAATAGTAAAATTGTCCAGACTAAATAACACATTTAATAAAATTAAGCTGCACCGCATGTGCAGTTTGACAGCATGTTTATTAAACCACATATAAACTGCATTATTGTATAAATAACAAATGAAGGAGGAATATGAAACAGACTTTACTAGAAGAATGAGAACGAGCACAAATACATCCCCATACAATGTGCAAAAGGATGTTTGGAAATGGGGGGTGTGAGCCAGACGTACTGACAAATGAGCCACTCGGCCAAAACTTACACTGCAATAACCTAAAATAATGGAGGTTGACCTGTGGGCTGTCACCCTCATCCTTACATTGATTACACCAGCACTGTGGCCACACTCACCTGCCCCTATCTCATGCATACCAATACACATCATACCCCTGCTGTCAAAAATGTCTGTAACGGGAATGTCTACCTCCTGCTTGACTGCACCAGAAGCACAACATGTTCTAATATGGCACTCATGCTGTCTGAAATAAACATATTCAGTTCAATTCAATTCAAGTTTATTTGTATAGTGCTTTTCACGATACAAATTGTTGCAAAGCAACTTTACAGCAAATTAAGTTTCTACAATATTTAGTGGTAGCTTATCAGTGGTGATTGTCAGTTAATGTACATATGGCAAAATGTACGGAAAAATCAATTAAAGACGTAATCAAACAGACAATGAACACTATTAACAGCAATTATTATGATGCAATCAAACGTATAGCAAAATGTGGTAGGTCTGTATGTTGTTTCAGGGTTGGCATCATCTGAGGTCCTTTGAGTGGTTGGCATCATCTCTTCTCAGGTGTTCTGGATCCAGACTGAAGCTTGTGTAAATACTAGTACATCCCGTGGCAAAAACAGAGAAACAAATAGAGACATAATTAGCATAGCTGCTGTTGCAACCAAGCAAAATTGATTTGTTTAACCCAAACTAAAGAATAATAATGTGCATTTGGTCAGATATAACTGCAGTACAAGATTATGAGATGCATTATTTGAAAGCTTGGCCAAAGAGATGTGTCTTTAATCTAAATTTAAACAGAGAGATCCACATATAACCTGTGGAGTCAAGCCATTACCAAACTACTGGCTGCCACACTTATTTTTATTAACAAGACAGAGAGCTCATTGTGTGTCTATAGCAGTAGAAAACAAGACAAGCTCTATTTGGCCACTGGCCCACAGAGTGGAAGATAAGGTGTGTGCCATTTTTAATTAAGCCTACAAGAGAAATTAAGCAATCACATTTGCTCTATGTACAGGTCCGTCTGTTTTACAGCATAACTAATGGAATGTAATATAGACATTTTCAATTAATACAAGAGCTATCTAGTCAAGGTCACTTCAAAGAAAGTCTTTCATGGTGTATTTAAGTCCACAACTTTCAGAAAGAGCAAGTGTATTTAACAGCACAATGGCCTTTGTAATCCATAATTCCGGTCCATTCTAATGAAATAATTGTTTGGGGAAGTAGCATTGCAATAGTGTTGAGACCCGGAAATGGTTCTTCACAACCTGTTACATTATATATACAAAAAAGTATTTCTTACACTGGGTGGAATACCATACAAACATATTGTCTGCATGGCTTACAACGTGAAACAACAGCACGGCTATATGATTCTTATAAGCCGGTTCTTTTTAGTGAAACAAAATCACAATGCCATCTGTCTAGTCCGATGAATGAATCAAAGATTCATCTGAGATGTTTATTTTCAGTATATAACAAAAAGACTGATTCTTGAACAGTTCTTATTATTGAACCAAATAACTGGATTGCATTTATGCCACCTTTAAAAAGACTTTGAAAAGTAATTTACAAATCTGCATAAACAAATTTTGCTAGAACTATTTTACATTTATTTAGATTTAATTAATATTTATATATTTAATATGTATTCCCCACATACTGTACTAAAAGAACTGTTAATGGAACCATTAATGGAACTGTTACATTTGCAAAGTTGGGTATTCTATGTAGGATTTTACAAAAATAAAATGCACCACCTCTCTCTAAATCATCTGTGAAGTCTGTTCAAAGTACATCAGCCGCGGGGCGATCAATTATTCAGCAAATGCGTTTTCATGCATTTGGCTTATATCTCTGAGATATTGAGGAGCTTTAGTTTTTTTTGCATCAGTGGTCAAGAAGGAAGTCTGTCCCTATGGCTGAACTTCCTCTGAAGCATGTTTAAAGAGGATGGACAGAAAAAAGACAGAATTATGCAAGCAATTAATTCTGCTCTAACTTTACTGCCTGACCTCATTAGCGGCAATAGACCTTCCAGTGCCCCTTAAATGCCCAGTTAACTGGCTATACAGATGATCAATGTCAAATATCTCAATAGGGGAGGAAAAAAATGCTCAGTTTAAGACTTAGTAAAAATGCAGGAAGGGGTAAAAAGGGCATGAGTATAAAAAAAAAATCCTTTTCACCTGCACTCCCTTACTTCTTTTCCACTGAGAGGCATGCAGAGTGAGACCCTGACCATATGCTGTGAGATGTGCTGTAAGAAACGCTATCCACAGTAAACTCTAAGTGGACAGGTTCACTAGGGAGACACTGGAGAAAAAAACGAAGATGCAAAGTCATTGTTGGTATCTGACAGAAGGGAAGTTCATCCAGACATTGGCTCTATGGGCTTGCAGAGCTGCCACGAAGAGGCCATGCAATACATGATTAATTTTGGCTCAAGATGAGTCCCCTGCTGAAATCATTGGTTGAATCTTATCTAACATGATACACACCAACTGTCTTACACCGTGGCTACGCTTCTAATTAGAA
Source organism: Sinocyclocheilus anophthalmus (assembly GCA_018155175.1). Lineage (NCBI taxonomy): Eukaryota > Metazoa > Chordata > Actinopteri > Cypriniformes > Cyprinidae > Sinocyclocheilus > Sinocyclocheilus anophthalmus. The sequence continues at coordinate 232,682 of JADLZN010007694.1, read as the reverse complement.
AGGCTCCCTGAGGTCTCTTCTTGCTTTCAATGTGCCATGTTGGCTAATTGTTTGAGTTAATCAACCACTTGGACACTCATTTCAAAATGGTAAGAATTCGAAGACCAAAGGGTAAGGTGATGCATGCAGCGAGTACATAAAACGAAAGATCAACACATGAAAGCTAATTAAATGTTTGAGACATTTGTCTATCCCACACACTAAAGATTTTCTTGAATACTGAAGTTTTTTTATCAGCCACACAGCACTTATTTCTTGGTAAACGGCTCCAAGATAGGCGCCTGTGGCAATTCTCCAATAACGACCAAGTCTATAATGTTTCACACTAAATGCATTTCCACTACTACTGGCCCTCTGCACTTTCTTAATTAAGCCTAAGTGTTTACTCGGTCTGCGTATTTTAAAAAGGCAGCGACTAATAGTCCCTGTAGAATTAATAGAGCTATGAATCTGGAGCTTAGAGTTTAAAATCATATTATGTTTTATTTCTTTCAACATGTGGTACATTGACAATATTTGCAACCGATATTTATGCAAAGGACACATTTCTGTTGTGTTCAAAATAAAAAGAGTCAATGGTAGCAATCAGCTGAATCATGATGTCAATCAATACAATTCAGACACTGTTCAGTGAGGTCTTCTTAAAATACTGGTCTTAAAGGGTTAGTTCACGCAAAAATGAAAATTACCCCATGATTTACTTACCCTCAAGCCATCCTAGATGTATATGACTTTCTTCTTTCAGACGAATACAATCGGAGTTATATTAAAAAGGATCCTGGCTCTTCCAAGCTTTATAATGGGAGTGGATGGTAGCCCAAAATTTGAAGTCCAAAAAACTTAACCAATCCATTAAAAAAGAAGTGCACACGGCTCCGGTGGGTTAATAAAGGCCTCCCGAAGCGAAGCGATGCATTTGTGTAAGAAAAATATAAATATTTATAACTTTATAAACCTTAATCTCTAGCTTCCGCTAACTGTCGTACGCGCGTTCACGGGAGAGTGGCGTCCAGCGAATGATGTAGGCATAGCGTAAACTCCAGTGAGAATATGCTAGTCTCGAGAGGAAAAGGAAAACCAGTGTCCTCTTGGTTTACAGTATATTGAAATCCTCTGACATTTTTCTTTACAAATCCTCGTTTTTGTACTTCTAATTCGTGACCGTTTTTTTGTTTTGCTCTCTCCTCTGCGCTTCCACGTTCGTCACTTCCGCGTTCGTCACCGCTGGACACCACTCTCTCATGAATGTGTGTACGACAGTTAGCGGAAAAACTAGAGATTACGGTTTATAAAGTTTAAAATATGGATATTTTTCATACACAAACGCATCGCGTCGCTTCAGGAGGCCTTTATTAACCCCCTGGAGCCGTGTGGACTTTTTTTTATAATGGATGGGTGCAATTTTTTGGACTTCTAATTTTGGGCTACCATCCACTCCCATGATAAAGCATGGAAGCGCCAGGATGTTTTTAATATAACTCCGATTGTATTCGTCTGAAAGAAGATGTCATATACACCTAGGATGGCTTGAGAGTAGGTAAATCCTGGGGTAATTTCGTTTTTGGGTGAATTATCCCTGTTAAGTCAGTGGCTCGCAAGCAGGGGGCCCCAGCTTGGCCCCAGTAAGTCTTAAAATTAATTAAATTTAGTTACATTAATTAACAATCACAATTTAATCAAAAACAAATATGTACAATATTAAAATTACATTTTGGGTTTATTTTTATTACAACAGAAAAAGTACATATAAGATTGGAGGGCCTTTGTACGGTGGCCGTAAAGTGCAAAGCAAATCAAAATTCTGAAAACAAAATAACAAATTAAAAAACACAAATGCAAGTCTAAAAAACTAAATAAAAATTCAGAAAACACAACAACAATTCAAAAAACACTATAACAAGTCGGAAAACACAATGACAAATTCGAAAACAAAACAACAAGTCAGAAAACACAACGACAAATCAGACAAACCGGAAAAGGAGGTAATAGTTTGAGACATGCGCCATTGGTTGGGATTCACTTACCGCGTGCTGGACGATACTCTGTCAATCAACATATACAGGACGAACCATCCGAAGAACAATCAGAGCCTGGTAGAAAGTTCGGAGATGGTAGTAAAGTAGCTCAGTTTAAATGTATTGTATGACGTGTACAATGGCGCCGACGCTGATGGCTGCCTCCGTGGCGTGCTCCGCAGTTGTTTTTATGTTTTTGTTAGTTTGTCCTGTCTTTAGTTATATCCCTGCAATCAGTTTCACCAGAGACGAATTGCTGGACATTCGGAAGTACACACCACCCGATATTTCACCGGTTTTCGACTATTCGGATGTTTTGCTGGACATTGTTTTCGGGGGAGCTGTGGCGCTGATCAAATGCTTCAGGACGTGCAGACGGGGGAAGCGAGCCGGCACGATTGTGAAGCTCAGGCAGCGCGGATTCAGGACGCCGTTGCCGAGCATCCATCTGGCAAACCTATGCTCTCTACCCAACAAAACGGATGAATTCCTTCTGCTCTCCCGGACAAATAAGGGTTTTTCTAACTCTGCTGCTCTGTGTTTCATGGAAACCTGGCTGAAAGACGCCATTCCGGACAGCGCGTTGAGTCTGCTGGGTTTTCAGCTGTTCAGAGCAGATCGCGACGCAGAATCAACAGGGAAATCGCGCGGCGGCGGGACATGCTTTTACATTATTGAGAGGTGGTGTACAGATGTAACTGTTTTAAAGAAGATGTGCTGTTCAGATCTTGAAGTGCTCTTCATTAATTGCAAGCCGTTCTACTCGCCGCGGGAGTTTTGCTCGTTCATTCTTGTCAGTGTGTACATTCCTCCGCAAGCGCACGTGAGCTCCGCTTTACAGAAACTCGCTGATCTGATCACAGAGACAGAACAACAACACCCGGACTCTGTTTTAATCATTCTCGGGGACTTTAATAAAGCCAATCTCTCCCGTGAACTGCCAAAATACAGACAGCACATCACATGTCCCACCAGAGACAGTAATATATTGGATCACTGTTACACCACAATAAAGAATGCATATCACTCTGTCCCACGAGCAGCTTTGGGGCTCTCTGATCACTGTTTGGTTCATCTTATACCGACCTACAGGCAGAAACTGAAATCAGCTAAACCTGTATTAAGGACTGTAAAAAGATGGACTAATGAAGCAGAGCAGGATTTACAAGCTTGTTTTGACCTCACTGATTGGAGCGTTTTTGAATCTGCTGCCACCGATCTGGACGAGCTCACAGAGACTGTAACATCTTATATCAGTTTCTGTGAAGACATGTGCATTCCTACCAGGACTCATTTAACCTACAACAACGACAAACCGTGGTTCACTGCAGAATTCAGACAGCTCCGTCAGGCCAAAGAAGATGCTCACAGAAATGGGGACAGATTCTTGTATAAACAGACCAAATACACACTAGAAAAGGAGATCAAAATGGCAAAGAGGAATTATTCTGAAAAAAAAAATTAAATTCTCTTCCAGTGACTCGGCATAAGTGTGGAAAAGTCTAAAAGAAATCAACAACTACAAGACACCATCCCCCAGCAATGCGGAGAATCAACACCTGGCAGACGATCAGAACGAGTTCTACTGCAGGTTTGAAAAGACACCCCACACCCGCCCTGAACACCTCTCCACACTACCATTAACACCTCCTGCAACCCCCCTCTCTCCCACACCTGCAATTCAGATCAGCGATGAAGAGGTGCGCCAGGTCTTCCGGAATCAGAAAAGGAGAAAAGCACCAGGCCCAGACTGTGTTACACCAGCCTGTCTGAAATCCTGTGCTGACCAGCTGGCCCTTATCTTCACACAGATCTTCAACATATCACTGGAGCTGTGCGAAGTCCCTTACTGCTTCAAACGCTCCACCATCATCCCCGTCCCAAAGAAACCCAAAATTACTGGATTTAATGACTACAGACCTGTCGCTCTCACGTCTGTGGTCATGAAGTTTGAGAGACTGGTCTTGGCCTACCTGAAGGTCATCACTGGACCCTTTGCTGGATCCTCTTCAGTTTGCCTACAGAGGAAACAGGTCTGTGGACGATGCAGTAAAAATGGGATTGCATTATGTTCTGCAACATCTGGACAGACCATGGACTTATGTGAGGATCCTGTTCGTGGACTTCAGCTCGGCCTTTAACACTATCATCCCTAACCTCCTCCTGCCCAAACTAACTCATCTCTCCATGCCCACCTCCGTCTGTCAGTGGATCCACAGCTTCCTGACAGACAGACAGCAGCAAGTGAGGCTGGGAAAATACACATCCATCACCCTTACGATCAGCACTGGAGCTCCTCAGGGTTGTGTTCTCTCTCCACTGCTCTTCTCCCTGTACACCAACGACTGCACATCTAAAGACCCCTCTGTCAAGCTCCTGAAGTTTAGAGACGACACCACACTCATCGGCCTCATTCAGGACGTGACGAGTCTGCTTACAGACAGGAGGACGAGCAGCTGGCTGTCTGGTGCCGTCTCAACAACCTGGCGCTCAACACGCTAAAAACCGTGGAGATGACTGTGGACTTCAGGAGAAACCCCTCTGCACCCCCCCCACTCACCATCATGGACAGCACTGTGGCTGCAGTGGAGTCATTCAGTTTCCTGCGCACAACCATCTCTCAGGACCTGAAATGGGATATTCACATTGATTCCATTGTGAAAAAGGCCCAGCAGAGGTTGTACTTCCTTTGCCAGCTGAGGAAGTTCAACCTGCCACAGGAGCTGCTGAAACAGTTCTACTCCGCCATTATTGAATCTGTCCTCTGCACTTCAATCACTGTCTGGTTCAGCTCAGCTACCAAAACTGACCACAGAAGACTACAGCGCATAGTCCGGACTGCTGAGCGAATCACTGGTACAACCCTCCCCATTCTCCAAGAACTGTACTCGTCCAGAGTGAGCAAAATGGCTGGCAGAATCACTCTGGACCCTTCACATCCAGCACGCTCCCTCTTTGAATTGTTGCCATCTGGTCGACGCTACAGATCTCTGAGCACCAGAACGACCAGACACAGGAACAGTTTCTTCCCTCAGGCCATCCATCTCATGAACACTTGACAATAACTGTGGACACACACTATTTATTCACTCATACATTTATTTATCTAACACACATACTCAGTTTACATTTCAATTTGCAGATAATTTACCTGTACATACAACTGTCTATTGTTATATACCTGTACATACAATTGTCGATTTGTATATTTTTATTCCTTAGTTACTTGTTCTATTTTTCTATTTTTATTATCTGTGTTTTGTTCTGTCACTGTCATTCTGTTACACTGTGTAGCTTCTGTCATGAAAACAAATTCCTCATATGTGAAAACATACCTCGTCATTAAAACTACATTCTGATTCTTGATTCTGAGTCTGAATTGCCCTTACTATGGAATAAAAAACACTGGGTGTCTATTTACATTTAGTTAAACTTGGCTGTATACCATCAGTTCCAGTGGCGCAGATGGATAAGTGCTTGGCCTTGGCATTTTGACGTGATCGACACAGGTTTGATCCCACCTTTTGCCGAACTTTTTTTCCCTCCCTTTTCAAATCTCGTATTAGCAATAGATTCTATTTACACTAAGTGAAAATAGCAGTATTTTTTAGCAATATGCTATTTACACTAAGTGCGAATACCTATTTACACTATGTTAAAATATCAGGATTTCTACTATCAAGTATACTATTTGTTGCAAACAGTGGCAATTATCTGCACTTCAGTATTGTAGTACATTATAAAACAGTATGCAATAATAACGTATTGAGTGTAAATTATAATTTTAATTATTAAATGGATGCCATTTATTTTGGTACAATAAAGCCCTCCCTACACGTACCCTAACCCTACCCGATACTTTATTTTCAACTTTTTGATTATTTCCTTAATTTTTATTGAAAATAAATGCCTTTACGATGTGATACGAGATTTGAAAAGGGAGGAAAAAAAGTTCGGCAAAAGGTGGGATCGAACCCGGGTCGATCGCGTCAAAATGCCAACAACTAGTGCTTATCCATCTGCGTCACTAGAGCTGATAGTCTACAGTCACTTTTTACTAAATGTAAATATACACATTTTTGACAGATGTCTCGTCCAGTCAGAGGTGAGTAATCCCAAACCAATGGCGCTGTCTCAAACTATACCTACCTTTTCCGGTTTGTCTGAATTGTCGTTGTGTTTTCTGACTTGTTAATTTGTTTTCAGATTTGTCGTTGTGTTTTCTGACTTGTTATTTTGTTTTCGAATTTGTCATTGTGTTTTCTGACTTGTTATAATGTTTTCTGAATTGTTGTTGTGCTTTCTGAATTGTTATTTAGTTTTTTAGACTTGCATTTGCGTTTGTAATTTGTTATTTTGTTTTCAGAATTGTGATTTGCTTTGCACTTCTCGGCCATCGTACCTTTGAGTCTTAGACAAAAAGATTGAGAAGCACTGCCTCAAGCTGCCTACCATTAGCTTTTATAAGGTACGTCTCAACTCTGCTATTCATGAGACTCACGATACTTTTGCTACCAAATCGTATTTTTATATCAGCACTTACTATATCTGCCATAAAGCCAGATGAAGGTCAGCTCCTACTCCTAAGAAAAATCCCACTGAGTAAAATCACTGATTCAAACGACTCCCCATCTACGTCCAGAAAAGTCGATCCTTTTCACAACTCCAACTCCAATTCGTAATTTGTGTTCTCCTGTATGGTTTAAATGCTTATCACACAACTCATAATGTTATTTCTACAGCCTTCCCCAGATTACGGCATGCTTGTTGATTAATACTGATAATATGCCGCTGCTTGTTGGTGTTGTGGCCTAAATTCCCATAACAAAATCTTCATATAAATGTGAACAATTTGAGTGGAAATTATTTGCAGAGTTATGGTAATTACCTTTGGCTGGTGACGTGTGGTGTCCGTAGGCTACGGTTTTTGTTTTTCATTTTAGCTTTTGATTATCTATTTTATATGTTCATGATAAAAACCAATACAACTTATTTAAGAATAATCAGTGACTATTACTATATGAGTAATCAATGACAAAAAAACTAAATTTTTGTTCAAAGTATTTGTTCAAAAGTTTGCATAATAAGTTTGCATAATAAATAAATATTAAATAATAAAACAAATGAAATGTACTTATTTAATATATATTGATTATTCTTAAATTATTAGAATTTGTTAATATTATGTGTGATGAGTTATGCTGTTTTTGTTATGCAGGCTATGCAGCCAACTGTTTAATTATTTATTTAATAAGAAAATTAGCTGGTTCCAGGTGATAGGCTGTGTCGCTGTTTGTTTAACCATTGAAAAAGGGTGTATTGTTCTCTGGGATTTTGCACATTGTGAAACCTGCTTATTTGAATTTGCTGCTCTAAAGACCTAAGGGGATGCTAGAACAATGTTTATTCCTTTTAAGAAAGGTGAAATACCTAAAGCTGGTCATTTGGTTGGTCTCTGGGGTGCAGTTTACTGTATTTTGGTGCTTCATGCTTGTTCCTTAATTATTCCTCTGCTTGTTGCTCCATGGTGTGTATGCTTCCCCCAGTTGGATTCGTTCCCTTCAAGTGTCCCTGATCAAGGACTTCCAAATACATTGAGGTTTCTCCAACAGGCCTTTAGTGATGTGTTGATCAGTTTGATGGTTGAAGGATGTTTGCAGTTTAATATGGTTATATTTTGGGGGTTTCATTGCTGCTCTGTCCAGTGATGGCCGCATGAATGGGTGCTTGCCAAAACTAGCCAGATAGTCAATTATGATATAAAGTGGTTTTGTCTGAAATCAAGCAACCTGTGTCACAAGTCTGTGTGTTAAAGTATCTCATGTTAGTTATTTCAATGTACGTTTTGCAAGTAATTCTTATTCTGCTAGATCTTTTCTGTTACCAGTGGGGGAGTTTAATCACTGTTCTCCCCGTTCTGGCTAGACATGGCTGCATGAATGTACGGGGAGTTTTTGCCCAAAGCAGAACCATACCATGCCAACACTAAAAGAATTGCTACAGTACAGATTGTCAATTATGATATATATTTGGCTTAAGTGGTTCTGCACCTGATTATTTAAAACTCCAGATATTCAGATATGAAAAATGATCTTCTGGAGCACTGTATGAATACTCCACTTCTCCTTCTATCAATCACATTTTTTTTCTCAGTCTGTTGCTTGTCTTCTATTAATTCAGCTATACTATTGATAATATTGTTTGTGTAGTAGAAATCCTACCTTTCTTTTACTCCCCCACACTACAGCTATCAAACTGAGCTCCCCTATGCGATAAGAGATACAGTTTCGTAGTTTTTGTTGCTGTATTGTGAATGTCATTAAAACTGCTTTGGAAATTGATTTATCAATTTTACATGGCTATAATCCTTTCAAAACCATAATTTATATATACAGTCTATGTGAAGAGCATGGTGGAGATTAAATATGGGATACGTAAAGTACGAAGACAGCAAAAAAAAAAAAGAAGAAGAAGGGTCAACTTTCAACAATGATTTTATTTCAAGCATTTTTGTTAAATTGGGCTTAAGTTGTGAACATATTATTTAATTGTGAGTACTTAGGATTCTAAATATTAACAAGACTAACTCTTACTCATTTTGGACAAAGAGCCATTTTATTCCAAAAATGTGATGTGGTGGAAATCATGACTTATTGTATTGAAACAAAATATTGTTTATTTTAATGCACTGTAGACAATTTTTGCGATCTTTTGCTATCTGGGGCTTACACAATACATGGTTGCACTACTTCTCCTATTTAGTCTGTATTCAATTACAATACGGGGTGTTGTGTGTGTGTGTGGTGTGTGTGGGTGTGTGTGTGTGTTGTGTGTGGTAAGCCATTTCTCATAATGGTTTTTTCTTGTTCCTGTCCTGACCGAATGTCTCAGGTTACGTATGTAACCATGGTTCCCCGAGGGAACGAGACGCTGCGTCGAGATTCGCTTTGGGAGTGCCCCTGCGTGACCGCGTTCTGAAGCACGTGCAAAATCAGTCCAATGGAGCAGCGAGACGTCACGAGCAGTGACGTAAGCACCGGAAAGCATAACGCACATCCGCCGGCGCAACCAGCTTCGATGGAGTAGCGCCTGCAGGGATGCAGGGAGTATGGCGAAGAGACGCAGCGTCTCGTTCCCTCGAGAAACCATGGTTACATACGTAACCTGAGACATTCCCTTCTGAACTCATGCTGCGTCGAGTCGCTTTGGGAACGAGAATACACACTGCGCCGTACTACCAAGTCCCTGCCTGTGTGTGTGCCCTATGAGCACATCACGAAGAGAGAACTTGGGAACCTTGGGTAGATGCCAGGTCTAGGTTGTAAAAGCGGACAAAAGTGTGCGGAGAGGACCAGCCCGCCGCAGCACAAATGTCCTGCAAGGCCACACCCAAGTTGAAAGCCTTGGAGTTCGCCATACTTCTGGTCGAGTGTGCTCTGACCCCCATAGGAGACGAGAGGTCAGAGGACTCGTAGGCTAGTGAGATGTCCTCGACCACCCACCTACCCATAGTCTTCTTGGTCGCTGGAAATCCCTTCTTTGGCGGACAAACAAAAAGCTTATCTGCCTTACGCCACGGGGCAGCTCCATGTGTGTAAGCGTCCAGTGCTCGAACTGGACAAAGCAGATTAAGCCTTTCTTGGCCTACATCCTGGTACGGAGGAGGACAGAATGCCTAAAGTACTATAGGCCCTGGCGAAGAAATGGGCACCTTAGGGACATACCCGACCCTCAGGTAAAGGAATGCCCTAACCATGCCTGGAGCAAACTCCAGGCATGAACAGAGAGTGCCTGAAGATCCCCGATCCTTTTTAGTGAGGAAATAGCGAGGAGAAAGGTGGTCTTGAGCCTGAGCAACTTGACCTAACTTCTTCTATGGGTTCAAAGGGGGTATTGCATAAGCCCTCCAGAACCACAGTCAGGTCCTATGAGGGCACCTTAGTGCGCTGTACTGGCCTCAGCTTCAGGGTGCCACGGAGGAAACGAGTGATAAGTTGGTGTCTTCCCAATGATTGACCACCCAGAAGGGGCGTGATAAGCAGCTAAGGCCGCCACGTACACATTCAGAGTGGAGGGAGATAACCCTGCAGAAAATCGCTCCTGCAGAAACTCCAGAACTGTACCAATTGGGCAGTTGACTGGGTCCTGCAGTCGCTGTCCGCACCATGAAGTGAAAAGTTTCCACTTCAAGGCGTACTGTTTCCTAGTGGCGGGAGCTCTGGACTGTAGTATAGTCTCAACAACCTCCGTTGAGAGACCAGATGCTAGGAGCTGAGCCCCCTCAGGGGCCATGCCCACAGCATCCATAACTCCGCCGATTAATGTAGGAGACCACCGATGTGTTGTCAGTGCGCACCAACACACGGTGACCTCTTAGGTCAGGGAGAAAGTGTTTCAGAACTCGAAACATGGCCAGCATCTCCCCGGCAGTTGATGTTCACAATAGATGATGGCCTTCCCACAGACCCTGGGCTGAGCGGCCACTCATGACCGCTCCCCAGCCCGTGAGAGAGGCATCCGTCGTTAGCGTTACGCAACGACTAGGAGCCCCTAACATCGGGCCTTGAATCAGGAACCAACGTTTCTTCCACATGTAAGGCACGTAATCATCGCCGCGTGACCTTGATCATGCACAGCGGATTCCCCCTCGGGGAAAATCCCTTGGTTCTGAGCCACCACTGTAAGGGTCTCATGTACAGCAGGCCAAAAGGTATCACGTTGGAAGCTGCTGCCATCAGGCCCAACAGCCTTTGAAACTTTTTGACAGTGAGTGACTGGCCTTCTCTTACTCTCGTGAGGATTGACTCGATTCGAGCAGGAGACAGACGTGCCTGCATCGAGGTTGAGTCCCACACCACGCCTAAATAAGTGGTTCTCTGTAGTGGAGAAAGAACACTCTTTTTGGCGTTTAGTCTTAACCCCAGCTCTCGCGTATGGGCGAGGACGACATCTCGATGCAGAGACGCCAACTGCTCCGATCGAGCTAGTATCAACCAATCATCGATGTAACTGAGTATGCGGATGCCCTGGAGTCGCAGTGGAGCCAGAGCAGCATCCACACACTTTGTGAAAGTGCGGGGTGAGAGTGACAGGCCGAAGGGAAGAATTGGTATGCTTCGCCCCCGAAAGCAAACCTCAGGAACTTCCAGTGTTGAGGGAGGATGGAAACATGGAAATAAGCGTCTCTGAGATCTATCGTAACAAACCAGTCCTCGGACTGGATCTGAGATACTATCTGCTTGATAGTAAGCATCTTGAACCGAAGCCGTTTGATAGCGCTGTGCCAGAAGATGGAGATCTAAGATCTGACGCAACCCCCCATCCTTCTTCGGAGCGATGAAGTAACGGCTGTAGAACCCGTACGCTCTCGAGAGAGGAGGAACACGTTCTATGGCCCCCTTCCTCAAGAGAGTATCTACTTCTTGTTCCATTACCAGAGCCTGCTCGGGGCCCACTAGTGTGGGGATGACCCCGTTGAAACGAGGCGGACGAGAACCGAACTGGATTCTGTAAACTTTCTCTACAATCTGCAGGACCCATATTGAGATATTTGGTAGAAGTTTCCACAATACCAGAAAATCTACTAAGGGAACCAAACTCTCGAGGCCCCCACCCCTGGGGCGTCTGTATTATTAATGGACAGTTCGGTGGTTCCTGAAGCGGATGACCGGCATGAACTGACCAACCCTGACTGCTGTAGCCCCCCTCACTGTTGAGGTGCGAGCTCTCCCGTGCCGTAGCCGTTGCCGGCGCAGCTGGAATTTCCCTCGGCGAGCTCACTAAGCCTGAAGCACCGAGTGTCAGGTAATCAGTGAACCTCCATGGGTCAACTGAGGGAACAACCCGACCCGACTGCGTAGCACCCTCACTTGAGGGCGAGCTCTCCCGGGGCCGTACCGTTCTGGTCGACAGCGGAATTCGCTTGTCGGATGCTCACTGAGCCCTGAAGCACCGAGGGTGGTAGGGGTATCAATAAACCTCCGTGAGGGCACTGAGGGAATAACCGACCCGTGTGCTGTAGCACCCTCACTTGAGGGGTCGAGCTCTCCCGTGCCGTATCGTTGCCGAGCGGCAGCTGGGATTTTCGCTCGTCGGAGCTCACTGAGCCCTTGAAGCACCGAGGGTGGCAGGGGTATCAGTAAGCCTCCGTGAGGGCACTGAGGATGATTGGGCACCGTATACTGAGGTGTTATCCTTTCCTCTCCAGGTGCGCTGCCCTCAGGGACCTGACAATGGTATGACCGTTTAGCCGAGGTCCTCTTAGATAAAATAACGGTCCGCAGATCTGTTTTCGTTCTAGAAGACCCCAACTGGAGCATCGCCCCGACCCCCGATCTTTCTCTGAAGGGGTGCGGGTTGCAACGCTCTGTCTTTGAGACTGGCGATATGAGGAGCTTTATGACTTTGGCTGCTGCTCGCTCATCAGCCCCACCCCTGAGCAGGTCAGCCTGGTTTGCTTGTAACACCGCCATGGTGTGCACACATGCGCCAGCCTGACCTACCGCCATATAAGCTTTCCCAACTAGACTCGATGTAAGCCTAACGGGCCTGTTGGAAGCTTCGGGGCCTTCAGGGACGATGTTGAGGATGGGGAGAGATAGCTCGCAATCGTCTGCTCCACCACTGGCATCGCCCTATATACCTTATCATTCAGCCCCACGATTTTCTTTTGAATAATTCGAGACTGTGGCTGTAATACGTTATGAATAAAACCGTTTCCTCCCACAAGCTTGGCACTCCGAGGAAGAGCCGGAAAAACGGAAGGCCCCCGGCGTGAAGGCTGTGATCTGGATTCAGAAAAAGCTCGTCTAATTACGTTTAGGACGAGCGTCCTGTTTCTCGGATGGCCAAACAATATTTTATTTTGGCGCGAAACACCCCCCATAATCACGAATCACCCCTCATACGCGAGGGACTGTGGTGGCATCCCAGCCCCTCTGTCTCGACCTCAGTTCACATCCACCTCCTCGGAGGAAGTTAGATGAAGCGTCTGGCTCTCTCTCTATCGGGGGGGGGGAGAGCCGCTGATCTAGCGGGTGAGGACCGAGAAAAGGACGAGCCCGTCTCGGATCCCTCCGCTAAATCCACCCGCGATCCCCACGACAACAGTCTGCGCTGTGCCTCGGCAACAGCGGGACCGCTGCCAGCGGGATCGTGAGCCTGGCCGCTGTCATCAAACGCAGTCAGGCGAGAGCGGAGCGTGCGCAGCGGGAGCTCGCAGTGATGACAATCAGCTGCTTGAGAGCTGACCGTGCATGCTTCGCTCCTAACAAACGACACACAAATTGTGTGTATTCCCTGCCGTCAGATATCATGGGCAGGGAGGAACAAAGCGTTTGTAATGCCGTTTGCTCGCCATATACTTTCTCATTGTTTTATATATATGATTGCTTGTGCGGACAGACAACAGTAAATAGACAAAACAGTACATACACAGAGCGCTACTGAAGGGCAAAAGCTGGTTTGCGGCCGGCCGGATGTGCTTTTATGCTTTCTGGTGCTTACGTCACCCTGCTCGTGACGTCTCGCTGCTCCATTGGACGGATTTGACACGTGCTTCAGAACGCGGTCACGCAAGGGCGTTCCCAAAGCGACTCGACGCAGCTCGAGTTCCTGAAGGGGAACTCACACATACACCAAACTTAACCGTTATTTTTCTATTTATATTCTAAAGTATTTTTTTCCTGCCTGTTGACATTATTTGCTGGTTTATGGAGTGATAAAAACAAATATTGTTAGAAAACAACAAATTAAACTGTTTCTTTGAGTGTTTCTTTTTCCACAAGGCTAAGAGATCTATAGTTGAAGAAACACCTACATATATACATATAGTGTAGTGCACAGTAATGGATGTGTCCAGTAATACTTAGACATATCTTTTTAAGATTACCACTGGGCAAACAAAACAGGGAGATAATCTACAGAACAGACAGGCAGATTCAAGGGCAGTATATCGCACTAAGAAAATGACTTCTAAATCAGTAGCGTTATATTTACCTGGGGGCTTCTCCTCCAGATCACTGGGACTGAGTCTCTCTTCCTGCTTTTCTTACTTTGCTATGAAATACTGTCTGTATTTGTTATTGCATATCAGCCTTTGTGTTCCATTTTCCAGGACTGTCTGAAAAGAAAAGTTTAGTCAGACTAGGTTAATGGTGTGTCTGCATTTTAGGAAGTTACAACATAATTCTGCTATTTATCTGGTGCTTTCTCTCAACAACATTTTGCCTTTAGGTGAACCCTGTCCCCATCCATAGTTTCACACGCAAAAATGGCAATGGGTCTTGAAACACATGCCATAAGAGCGTGCTTTAGGTGAAAGCAGAATTCCGTTGCAGCGTTTACATTGAGAGAGCTGGGTCTCTCTGTTCCTTCTCACGTCCTAATAAAAAAGAGGATGATGGTAATGGGTCAGAGGATTTAGGCTATACACCTGTGGACAGGTCTTACATGAAGAGGGTTCACATTGCTCAGGTCTGGTCCGAGCTGAGACCTTGGACTAAAGCTCAGGAGGAGCATCTGAATATCCTTGTACTCTTTGACCTTTTTTTATTCTAGTTCAGGAGGGAGACAGAGAAAGTACCGTATTTTCCTCAAGTGTGCCGGGGATCGCAAGGTTAAACTGAAGCGGTACTCAGCTTGGAGAGAAGCACTCCAAGATGTTTTCAACACCACAACTGCTATAAAGGTCATGGTGAGTGTATGTTTATCTGAGTCTGAACTCTTCTTCTCTGCATGGTATTCTTCTTCTCTCCCATGGTGTTCTGCTATTTTCAGTGAAATCAGTGAAAACTAAAACCAAGTAAATTCTTCCCAGAATCTGCAGTTATTGGTGGTTTGAGTCAGAGGCATCACCTCAAAGTGCTTTTGAGAGTGGACTGCTGCTCACTGCCAGGTATGATTCTGTGATACAGTCTCCACTAGTGCTTCCTTTGCTTGTTTTTGCAGGTATATCAGAAGCTCCACAAGCAGGATGGTAGTACTTGAATGCCAGGTCAGTAATGACTGCCTTGTTTTCTCTCCCACACAGATGGGAAAAAAATGGTTCTGCTGTGTTTCTGCCTGCCAGCTCTGAGGAGGTAATGACAGGTCTTTTTTTTCCAATGACAGGTAATAAGGAGTATGAGCTCTTAGAGCAAAGAAAAGGAGAGTAGGACGTAAACAGGTGGATGGGGAAAAGGATGGTTGAAAGGTAAAACATTATGTAGCGAGGAGAGAGGAAGCTTTTAGCTCTCACAGTTGTGGGCAGGGAGTTTTGTCAGACTGACAGGGTGTTGACATCCCTTTGTATCGCAACAACATTCAATTCTACTCATTGTGAGATACAGATTGGTCTGCCTCAACACTATATAAGCTCCGAATTCGTGTTTAACTTTAAAAGTATAAAAAAGAAAAGAAAAAAAACAGCCCAGAACTAAAAGTATATATTTTTTCCTCTGAATTTGACATTTTATGTATATGCAGTAGGACAGTAATTCAGCAACAGGCTGCCAGGTGATCACAGAAGACTGTCATAATGTTCTATGCGGGTCAGACACAGCACAGAGAACATCATCTTTCCTTTATTCCACATAGCATGTGTATGATCCTTTCCTTGGATCACACACATGCTATTCCTAAAGGGTAAAACCCCTATTGTATGTTTATTCCTCCACCTTTGCATATGACATACTTCCACTCCGAGTAATGCTTATTATTTAATTTTTCACATTTTACTGCACTTTATTGTTGGCCTTGGCCAATACACAATTACCATATGCATGTACATAGCCCTCTGCAAAAGATGTTTGTTTATATTCCTGCAAGCCAAAAAATAACTGAAATTACACTAATTATCCTCTTCAAAAATGTATATACCCTTGGCTCCTAATATTGTGAGTTGCCTCTAGTGGCATTAGTGTATCTGGTGTTTTAGATATTTATGTTACTAAAATTGGCCTAAAACTTAATTAATGTTGAGCCACCACACTGAAGATCACAAAAGAGCACTAAAAATGTTTTTTACAGTGTCAGGGGAGAAGAAAGAGGCTAATTGATACTTGAGAGGATGTTTAATGAGTGATGTTACATTAAGAGGGGAAGAGTAGTGCAGAGGGAGATGTGCTTTACGAAGAAAGAGAGCCTATCATGAGATCTCATACATGCTGGGAAAACGGTAAACAAGAGTATATTAAGGCTCAAATCAACACTCCACCTAAAGTTCCCCACCTGTTTGATGGCCTAATAAAAATTCTGAAAATTGATATGCGATTTAAAATGATTTTTATCATTGTCCTGAAAATTAGTAACCATATAGAGGTACAGTTGTTTTTTTACTGACTAAGCTGTTGCAAAATTCTAAATTTAAGGATTCGCTCTCTCAATTCATGAATGTAAATTTGAATTGAAGTGGCCAAACCTACAGGAAATTGGATTTGTTGGCCGAGTACATAACACTGGTTTTAAATTGCAATTAGTAAATAAACATTTTTATGGTACCTTTGAACTGTGAGCGGAAATGCATGTTTGTAAGATTCCCATCAGTTCCTATAAACCAGTTTTGGTCTTTGGGGACTGTCTGGAGTAAAATAGAAAGATTCTCAACAGATGTGAAGTGCTTCAGCTCAGATGGAGGAACATGCCTATTTACAGCAGCTATAGTTGTTTTATCCCACTGGATGATTGTAAGCGGCTGAAATTGGTTGAAACAGAAGGTGGAAAACCAGGCTGAGCAGACCTTGGATTTCACTGGGATTGAGTCATCTGGCCTCTTGGACAAGTTTGCAACTGGAGGCTATGGATGATTAGGCTTTAGTGGGAGCAAAATAAATAATTTGACTAAATTGTTTTGTGTATAAACAGACACAAAACTGAGACTCATCAATGTGTGTGTGTGCGTGTGTGTGTGTGTGTGTGTGTGTGTGCGTGCGTGCGTGCATGTGTGTGTCCTTTCAAGTCAAGGCAAGGCAAGTTTATTTGTATAGCACATGCATAACAAGGGAATTCAAAGTGCTTACCTAAAATTAAATAAAAACAATAACGCACAAAATAAAACCGGTAGTTAAAAACTTTGAAATGATTAAAAAAAAATTGATTTAAAGAGTTAAAATAATGTAAAAACGATTATACATATAATATATTGCAATCAGTTCGGACATCGCACAGTGCTCATTCAATAAATGCACAGCTAAAGAGATGTGTTTTGAGTCTGCATTTAAATGTGACGTTTTAATGTTTTAGCACATCTGATCTCTTTTGGAAGCTGATTCCAACTGCGGGCGGTAAAATAGCTAAAAGCAGATTCCCCTTTTTTTTTGTGAACCCTTGGTATTTCTAACTTACTCGATCCTAATGATCTGAGTGGTCGGTTAGGTTTATATTCAGTGAACATATCAGCTATGTATTTAGGTCCTCGCCCATTGAGTAGATTTATAAACGAGTAAAAGTACTTTAAAATCATTCCTAAATATAACTGGAAGCCAGTGTAAGACCTGAGGACTGGTGTAATATGCTCATATTTTCTGGTTCTAGTCAGAATCCTGGTAGCAGCTTTCTGGATGAGCTGCAGCTGTCTAATTGTCTTCTTGGGAAGGCCGGTGAGGAGACCATTACAATAGTCTATCCTGCTGGTGATAAAGGCATGAACAATTTTCTCCAAGTCTTGACTGGAAACAACACCTCTAATTCTTGCAATGTTTTTGAAATGATAGTATGCTGATTTAGTCACTGCTTTGACATGACTACTGAAACTCAGGTCTGTCTCCAGAATCACACCAAGATTCCTGATTTGATTTTTAGTTGTTAGACCCCTAGGGTCAAGGTATGCATTCACCTTGAGAACTGCATCTTTGTTTCCAAATGCAATGACTTCGTTTTTTTCTTTTTTTTTTAACTGAAGAAAGTTCTCGCACATACAACTGTTAATTTCATCAATGCATTGGGGCAGAGGGGAGTCAGTGGCTGTAGTCATTGGAGATAAGCTAAGGTAAATCTGGTATCATCTGCATGCTGTGAGAGGCGATTTGGGTTCTTTCTATTATTGACTAGTGGAGCATATACAGGCTAAACAAGAGCGGTGCAAGGATTGAGCCTTGTGGGACTCTGCATGTTATGGACGTCCACTTAGACTTATGCTCGCCTGTATTCACATAATAACCTCTCCCTTCTAAGTTTGACCTGAACCATTTAATTACCATGCCTGAAAGCCCGACCAAGTTTTCCAGTCTCTTTAGTAGTATGTTATGATCGACAGTATCCAACGCAGCACTGAGATCTAGTAGTACCAGTACTGATATTTTGCCAGATTCTGAATTAAAGCGAATATCATTTATTATCTTAATGAGTGCTGTCTCTGTGCTGTGATGCGGTCGAAAACCAGATTGAAAATTGTCCAGGTATCCATTTGTTTTTAGTATTTGTTCAGCTGATTAAAGACTTCCTTTTCAATAACCTTGACTATAAAAGTAAGATTTGATATTGGTCTATAGTTGCGCAATATGGTGTTATCAAGATTGCTCTTTTTCAGAAGGGGCTTAACAACTGCAGTTTTCAGGGAGTTTGGAAAAGTCCCAGAAAGAAGTGAGGCAATGTGTGAAAATTGTCAGTCAAATAGAAGACCCTTATGTGAATCATTTGAATCATTTCAGTCAAATAGAAGATCCTTATGTGACCCTAAAAGGCTCTTGAAACGTCAGTGATTGAGATTTAAAAACAAAATAAAAAAACAACAGGATAAGAACTAGTTCTGAATAACAAAAAATATATTTAAAAAAAACTGAAAAAGGAAAATAAAGGAGAAATAAAAGGGGATCTCAGTCACATTTTCTGGAAAAAAATTACATTGAACCTCAACTGGAAATTAATATCCCTGTTCCTTTACTTTTTTCTTTCTTTCCATATAACAGCAATAAATAGTAGATAAAACCAGGCTAAAGATGCTAATTCTGTGCAATATCTTTGCGTCACTCAATTTCAGTGCAAATTGGTAGGAAATTGAGTACCATGGCAACACTTGTCTGAGGATGAGAGAGCAATATGTTTCAGAGTTAAATGCTAGATAACAGCGACTAATCATTATGGGCCTTGTCTCCCTCTCTCCCTTAGTCCAGACTTATTGTCTCTCTCCCAAAATAAATATAAATTTAAAAAATGCTGTAATTGGACAATTTCACAATCAACAGCCCATTAAAACCATGTTGCCTTTCATATTTGGAAAATGGCCATATTACATTATTGAATGCATTGAATGCACTGTTTTTTTGTTCTTTTTTCCCAGAATCACTTTATGTGCTTTTTCCAGGTTGGCAATATTCCAACCAAAGCTCTTTAGAAAAATGTGTCTCTACCTACAAAAACATACCTATACATAAAACTCCAGCTAAAATGACCACTAGTGGCAGTAAAACACTAACAACTTTTATTTATTTTTACACAAAGATTATGATTACAGGGACAGCTCACTGATTAATAAAATACTTATTTTCACATGGTTCCTTGAACAATACTATGTTATGACGTTAAAACACTTTCACCATAGTGCTATATTTGTACACTAATACATTTTGATGTTTACGTCACACAGCCAGCTCTATATGTATGGCTTTCGACAAGTAACCGTGCCAAGCGCCCCCACCTGAGTAGCCCACACTTGCAATGCTAAACACTCAGGTTTGAGTCCTGTTAAACACGAGTCATGCTTTATCACGTTTGCTTTTGTCAAAAGTATCACTTAGGTTTAGGGTAGGGTTTAGTGTAGGTGGCACATTATTTTCAAACACGATAGAGTATTAACCTTTTAGCACCGCACACCGGACACTTCATTTCCAAACTGCAGCATCACATACAACAAACAAAGTAATAAAATGTTGCCAGATTAATGTGTATCTGTTTTGGATAAAACTGCACACACTTTTAGTTCCACTTCCTGGACATTTCACTTTGCAAAAGTGTCGCCAAACATGCAAGAAGCAACATAAAATCATTTTGCAGAAATGTCGCCACAGGCACATTTTTCCAATGAGCCTTGGTTGCGATATTCCCTCGAGCAATGCTCTGGAAGCTCTTTTCAAATGCCATTTCCTTTTACATAGGTATTTCTGTCACCTACCATCCAAGTTTCCCTGTCACCTTTAGGAATGATGCTTCATGGCGAGGTGAGCTTTAGCAGAGCTGCCTGTCACCATCATCAATATAAATGCAAATGAAGATCAGGGTTCCGAGAGGCTGCAGAATGGTTTTGTCATGATAATATCTGGCTTGCAGTGGAGAGAGGTGCTGGATCAGGTATTGAGCTGTGTATGATGCCTTGGGCTTTGAAGATCTAAGGCACATTTTCTAAAGTGAGGCCATATAAAAAGGTGTGGGCATGTCTTCTGGTCAGAAAGATGCAGAGCCCCTTCCTTTTATTTGGCACATTTGAGAATAGAGGTGCGCACTAGGATCACCTCGAGCAAATACGGGCAAACAGAAAACAGCCCAAGGCAGGGTTTATGTATTCAGTTTGAATAAATGGGCATGTGTGTCAGTGTCTGTATTTACAAAAGCAGCAGAGAAGAAGCTTTTGAAGTTTGCAAGGAATGCAAGAGAAAGTTAATGGGATGCACTTTTTTTGTGCATATCCATAATTTTATATTTTATCATATTTGCCAGGTTCCATCATTTTCTTACTATAGCCTAAAACACTGCTTTCATCAGACTTCATTCAGACTTTTGAAATCATATCATTCTAGGATTTAAACAGTAATGAGCTCTGCCATTCAAACTTCCCTTTCAAACACTGTCAGGTACACACTGCTTTCAATTACTGTGATAAATTGATGTCCCAGGGAGCTGTACTGTTGTGCCAATCCAGGCAGTTTGATTAAAAAAAATCTTGCTGAAGGCCACCCCATTACCAGGGTGAGTTTTGGACATTTCAGCTTTGGAGACCCAAATCCCCTGGGCCCCTGTTTCCTTGCGGGCAGTGCTGCAACGGCTGACTAGAGAAAAGCTCTAGAGCAGGGTTTCTCAGCTCTGGCCCTCGAGGTCCACTGTCCTACAGAGTTTAGCTCCAAAACGTATCAACTTGGCTCACATGGCTGTAACGTTTGAATTATCCTGAAGACCTTGATTTTGTTCCAGTGTGCAGGGTTGGAGCTCAATTCTACAGGACAGTGGACCTTGAGAATCAGACTGAGAAACCCTGTTCTAAACCAAAGGAAGCATACAGTATTTAGTCAACAGCTGTTCTCTAAACCCAAAACATTGATGTGAATTTGTATGTTTCAATTTTCTGACTTCGGGAAAACACAGCAGAGAGAGTTCATAGCGTTTAAAGCAGAGGTCTCCAACCATTCTCCTGGAGAGCTACTTTTTCCAGAGAAATGCAGCATTTCGACCACAGTTCCTCATTCTGCAGTTTCTGACTCAGTATGTTGCTTGTCAGAAAGAGTAAAAACAGTTATTGAAACTTAAAGTGAAATGACCCCATTCTTGTCTTTTTAATGTCTGTTCACTTTAATCTTCCTAACTGTCTTGGCTGTCTATGTGCTTTAAAGAGAACATAGGCATGGTTAGGTGGAGGTTAGGAGTTGACAGCTGATGAAAATAGATTGAAAGCAGATTCCGATGTACATACAAAGAAGCAAATTGAGCGAGTAAGGTCTGAGTGAGCGGAAGCTGATGTAAGAGAGGTAATGCAGTTAATCAGATACTAAACCCTTGCTCCCCCCGCTGTTCCCCGTGTTGTTTTCAGCATTTGAATAGCACTAATCCTCTACAACAAACTCGTCACTTATGATGGCAGTGTCCAATTCCAGTAAATTCATTCCAGTGCCGTATGACCTCTGACTGCTGCAGCTGAGTAAGCCTATGGCAACACAAGCCCCATCCTATAAAAGGATTATATTTAGAACTTGGAGCTGTTGCACGTACAGTGCACTTCTCTGGGCACTGCAGCCTGAATGACACATAAACAACCAGGAGCCTCTCGCAGCTCTGCTCTCAAGGGCTGGCCCATTTCCATTTCCTATCATCCAATGCCTGGTTGGTCTGATGATGACTGAAATGAAAACGAAAGTCATCTCCATATGCCATATGCAGAAGCTCCTCAAATTGGTCTGTTCTCCCCAGCCTTTCTCCAGATGGACACAGTAGGGAGGACAGGGAGAGGATAGTGGTGACAGTATGCTTCTGGGTTGAGACTGCAGTGGGACTCTTCCAATTTCAGCAACAGGTAACCACTAATTAGTGATGTGTCCCTATGCACTTACCCCAGATGTTCCTTTTGTTTGTCACATGATAATATGAACAAGACAATGAACAAAATAAAGGTCAGATTGCAAGAATTTAGGAATATGGGACCACTAAAGATAGGAATCTTAAAAAAAAATAATTATCCCAGTCTTAACAGTTCTGATTCCCTAACATTACAATTATAGTTTTTCAGTATTTTTAGCAATATAATTAGTGATAAGATGGTTTTAATAAGCAAATTTGATCCTAGAAAGCCGCTGTCCTGCAGAGTTTAGTTCCAACCCTAATCAAATAAACCTGAACGAGCTAATCAATGTCTTCAAGATTACTAAGGCTATAAGCAGTTGAGGGTTTTGCAGGACAGCGGCTCTCTAGGACTGAACTTGCCGACCCCTGATAGATAGACAGATAGATAGGATAGATAGATAGATAGATAGATAGATAGATAGATAGATAGATAGATTTGTACACTAATACATTTTGATGTTTATGTCACACAGCCAGCTCTATATGTATGGCTTTCTGACATAGTAACCTTGCTCAGTAGCCCACCTGGTAAAGCTAGTTTCTGTGTTCAGTGGTGATGCGCATTTTTGTAATGATCTCTCATCCTTTTATTGTTTACTTTTGTCTACCGTCAGACAATCTGAGTTGTTGTTGTCATAACGTGCTGCTATGGGTTGTTTCTTGCTTCAGATTTGACTGATAAGACTGGCATTATAACACGCAAGCTTCATGCTTTCTTACCACATGTTGCAATTATTGTGCTATTGTACATATAACATACAAGAAGTTTGTATCAGCAGTCCCATATTCAGAATTGTGACCACACAGTCTGTATACAATGTCTACCATTGTAACATGTTTACATCTACCACTTTTTTTATATAGTCTGTATAGAAAGAGAGTCGTATTATATTATGTTATATTATATTACATTATATTATATTACTCTCTGCACAGCTCTGTATACATTTGATTGATTTTAATAACTTTAATGAAGCCTATTTGAATTGTGCATCAAACACTATAGAAATATAACGGAACTCGGTATTTGCAGATACTCAATATTCAATGACTCGGATCGGGGCACAAAAAACCTGATTGGGACATCCATAATAAATAATATGTTACCAGCATTCATTCATTCATTCATTCATTCATTCTCGACTCTAATTTGTTACTCTTTAAAGTATTCTGGCAAATAGGAGGGAACAATTGTTTGGTAAGATGCACAGAGAGCAATGTGAGCAATATTATAATGAACGAAAAGAAAGAATGTCAGGGAAAGGGACGATGAGGGAAGAGGGAGAGAGAGATATTGAATGACGCTGATACAAGGCCTTTAAGAGGGACCCGCTGTTTTAGTTTCACCATGCTGAGAACAAATGGTAGTAATCTGAGCCTCTCCAGTGCAAATAAATACATGATGTGTCCTTTCTCTAAAGAGAGAGAGAGAGAGGTAAACGAAAGAGCACAAGAGACAGCACGGAACGACTAAACAAATGGCAAAGGATGGTTTCCCTAATCATTTAAAAGAGCCTCTGTCAACAGGACACCTTGTGCTTGACACATATGTCCTACTGAAGCACTTCTGAGGCATCCCTTCATTAATAAGCAGCTTTCACATTCTGCGTCTGAGAGAGTCATCATGTCATCTCACAGCATGCAGCCCCCTTTTAAGTGTCCATAAAGCACTTAAAGACGCTCCCATGATTCTGTACAAAGCAACAAGCTACATTCAAACTCCGCTGCTTGCGTGGATTTATAATGGCATAGGTGAAAATGAATCTAGTCTATTTTGACATTAAGACAAAGAGAGGGTGGGCATAGTGTTCATAATGTGTCCTAGAATCCACCTTGGCATGCACACGTTGCTCCAAAGCTCTGCACACCCGGTCTCCTCACTGAGTGAGCAGTCTTATCTATTTATTTATTAATTAATGAGCCTCTTTCTCACCTCTCTTCATCTTAATGTCAGAGTGATTTTTCCTCCTCGGTGCCTGTTATTTTGGATGATTAGGGAGTTTGCAGCAGGGTGCTAAGGCGCTCTTACTCCGAGCTTAAACATGCTAATTTAAAGCTGCGGTCTGGGTATCTGTATAGCCTGCTGAGGCAGAGATCCATACATTATGACCTAAGCTCAGCTTCTGTTCATCTATTTATTAAGGAGTCAGAGAGACTGTCTCATTTGAATAAAATAGGGGATACACTTTTAAAAATAAAGTGTATTAATTGGCATCTATGGTTCCATGAAACCTTTGCATTGCACAAAACATTCTTACAACATAGTGGAAAAAGGTTATTTTGATTTTTAAAATGTTCTTTACACTAAGAAAAAAAACGGTTATTTTTAAGAAATCCTGCAATAGTTGTCCTATGGCATTGCTGCTAAATTTTCTCACCTTGTCATTACAAATCTATATGACTTACAATTGAAATCAATAGGGGTCCACCACTTACTTTCTGTTCCACAGAAAAAAGGTGGTCATGCAGGTTTGGAATTGCATGAGGGTGAGTGAATGATGACATAATTTAAAATTTTGGGTGAACTATTCCTTTAAGATGCCTTTTCCCTGCTGCTTTTCTCGCTGTTATTCTCTCTCGCTTTCTGTCTTTCTCTCTCAGCAAATTCTGTGCTGGCAAGTGAGAGGGTTACATTTACCACAGTGACCTCTGTTTCCTGAATGTTTATTGCAGATTCAGATATTCCTGATGGATGAAACATGAGTGTGGACGAGTCATAATTGCAGGTACACATGACATCACTGCAGTTATACAAAATGTTCTGTACAATGCTGAACTAAATCTAAAACTGACATAAACTTCTGGCATTATGAGAATTACAAAATCCCAAACATGCACAGTTTCCTTGTTCAGCTTCCTATGATATCAAACAGTTGTTTGGAGAATGATCCAAACAAAATAAATGTGCCTGTGTCAAAGTAGGAAAGGGATGGTATCGTACTCAACCTTGTTCAATTTAGCATAACAAAAGGAGTGAAGAGCCATTCTCAAGACAGAACATGAAACCATCTGGCTGCAACGTGTGACACATCAAAATTATTCGCTCTCTTTTTTTTCTATCTCATCCAGGGAACCAGCACATAATATGAAGACATATACACAAGCAGATAAATTGAGTCTTTTTTCCCACCTGCCTCTGCCTGTAAATCTACTGCAGTGAAATTTGCAAAAGCAAGACTCTGAAGACGTTGAATTGTGCTGTCCTCTGGAGTAAATAAATTGCATTTTGTAAGGTTGACTACTGTTCAAAAGTTTGGGGTCAAAAATATATTTTATAAAGAAATCAATATTTTTATTCAGCAAGGATGCATTAAATAGATCAAATGTAACAGTAAAAACTTTTATAATGTCACAAAAGATTCTTATTTAAAATATATGCTGTTCTTTGAAACTTTCATAAAAGAATCATAAAAAAAATACATTGCAAAAAAATATTAAGCAGCTGTTTTAATAATACGGAAATGTTTCTTCAGTGCCCAATCAGCATATTAGAATGGTTTCTGAAGAATCATGTGACACTGAAGACTGGAGTAATGGCTGCTGAAAATTCAGCTTTGCCATCACAGGAATACATTACATTTTGGGCTATATTAAAATAGAAAACGTTTATTATTTATACCATATAGTTTCTATTAATGAAGAATATTTCACAATATTACTGTACTGTACATTTTTAATCAAACAAATGCAGTACTGGTAAGCATACAATAATTCTTTCAAATACAATACAAAAAAAATTTGTGGTAAAAAGGCAAAGATTTGTAAGTTTATGACAGGGAAGAGTATCAGAGTAAAACTTCTGCACTTAAGTCTTCAAAGATGGAGCCGTAGGTGTTTCTCCATTACAAATGAAATTACATTTTGATCTATTAACATAAACCTTTTTATTGTGAGCAGATTTGTGAATAGGTCAATAAGGCTTTCAGAGTCTATTCTACATTTTCTGATTATAACAGTGAGGGCCAAGGACTGGATGTTCAGAAACCATCAGAGTTGAACACATTAAGTCAGTCTTTCTTATTTAAGTGTAGCGGCACATTTATCAAGGCACAAGTGTTGGAAGCAAGATTATAGTTTGCAGAATTAAATTAGATACAGAATGTACTGTAACTGTAGAAATGTGGTTTTCTTAAAGCGTCCATCTGCCATTGTATGTTACCAATGTAAATTTATGTTTAGTGTCATACAAACTATAACACAAAACTATTTGAACTTGGAACACCCTACCATTTCTGAACTAAGCTGTAGGTCACTCAAGGAAAGCAGACTGGGGAAAAGGAAAAAACTGAATATTATAGCCTTCAGTGGTGGAAAAGTAGCATGATGGAGAAAGTCTGAATGCCATCAGTTGTGTTGCTTTAAATTATATTGCAGGCTACATCTACCGTGCCACATGCATTAATATTACATTGCTTGCTCATGAATTAGACAGAATTGCTGTCACCCTGGCATAACTAGCTTTCTTACTCTCGAGACTGGCCAGCAGCAGACACAGCCTCCCAGAGATCATAAATATCTCATTGTGCTTTCTGCTAAATTCTGTGCAACGGCACAAGAGAAGTGAGATTTTAGATGGCATCAGCCAGCTGACGAGGGAACCTGAGGAGACCTTGGTCCATGCACCATTAGAACGTCACGACTCTCCATGAATAAAAGACAAGAAAATAGGCTTCTGACTGATTGTGCTTTTCTGTTTCTCTTACTAAAGATGATACAGTTGTCCAACTCTGAATACCATCTCTCAGTCAAGTCAAGTTTACAGTACTTTCACACAACATCTCCGTGAAGTATTTTTTTCACAAATTCAAACCACAGGGCCATGGCTTATCTTTAACTGCTTTCTGAATGTGACAGTTTATCTTTGGGATTATGGAATTGCCTAGAAATTAATGCCTGCAGATAATGCATGCCATTATACAGTTCAGTCATTTACTTGTATTTTAATTTGACAGTGGTGTATAATGGTTATTATCTATTATTAAAGCAGGCATTAGATGTACCCTGCTGTCACACTATCAAGAAGGGCTTCTGTACGGTTTTAAGGAGTGACGGGTGCAGATGGTTCAGACCCAAAGGACCATAAAATGCACTCATCATTAGTGACAGACTCTGATGGGATTAATCTACGGTTAGTGCCAATTGTGGCATTTACTGAGTCATCATGATCTAGGTTATAATGAATGATCATGCCTCACTGCATTATTTATGAACATTTTTTCACACTTACTTAACTTTATTTATTTACACCTATATAAATGGTGTGTATCGGTTTTTATATATAGATATATATATATATATAGATAGTTTTTTTTTTTTATCATATAATTTATTATATCAATCAAGGGAAAACAGTAAATATTGTAAAATGTAATCTATTCCTGTGTTGTAAAGCTGAATTTTCAGCATCATCATTCCAGTCTTCAGTGTCACATGTCCTTCAGAAATTATTCTAATATGATAATATGTTGATGCCCATGAAACATTTCTTATTAGCAATTTTTTAAAACAGTGCTGCTTTGTATTTTTTCTCAAAACAGTTATACTTTTTTTTCAGAATTTATTGCAAAAAAGTCATTTTTTGTATCATATCATATCATTGTATCAATGCATTTCAATATATGATCTTTTGAACTGAACTGTACAGTTTGTACAGTATAAATCTACTTGAATTATGGAAAGTCCCCATAAAACATGAACACTCAGCGTGTGTGGTGTGTGTGTGTGTGTGTGTTTATGAGGACACAGATTTGTATAATGACATGGGTTTGACATAGGTATTACAACGAGAAGGTGATTTATGGGGACATTTTCAGTGTCCCCGTAATTCAAAAGGCTTATAAATAATTCAGAATGAGTTTTTTTTGAAAATCTAAAAATGCAGAAAGTTTCCTGTGAGGGGTAGGTTTAGGGTTGGGTTAGGGGATAGAAAATACGGTTTGTACAGAAAACATTACGCCTATGGAGAGTCCCCATAAACCATAAAAACAAACCTGTGTGTGTGTGTGTGTGCACACCTTACATCCATAAGAGAAATGTTCAAATATATGCACTCTGAGCTCATCATGAGTGTTTGTTTGTGGACATACATACCAAGAAGGAGTGTATTCAGCGAAAGCATTATGCTGTGTAAAGGTTTGGATTGTGAATTGAAAGGTAAACACTGGCACTAGTCTTGTTGTCAAGGACAAGCAGCTGACCATCTTAACAAAAATACAAAAAATGAGGAGCGCGATATTATGGAATGTGCAGCAAAGGGAAAACAAAAACATCAGTCGTGCTGCCTGGGTTAACAATGGATATCTGACTCTCTTATAAAATATATTGGGAAATGTTGTCGAAGCACTTGACTGATGAGTATCTTCCTACAACAGAAGGACAGCTTACTGCTCAATCCCTTTCTGTCTGATACTCAGCCTCTTACATTCTCTCGATTTCTCCCACTCAATCTCGTATACTTTCTCATCTTGTTTTTCAACCACATTGAGCGCACTTACATTCTCTTTCTCACCATCTCTTGAGCACCAATACATCCATAATGGGCAAAAGCCTAATTTTAATAGAGCCCTCACCCCATTTCTTCCTTTAACTCTCTTCTCTCTCTCTCTCTCTCTCTCTGTGTCACTCTCTCAGATTCTCTCTTCCTTTTCTGTGTTGGTGAAGTGCTAATGGGAGTGTAGGGGTGAACAAGTGCTACATTATTGGCAGGCAGGCAGCTGGGAGGGAGGGCTGTTTTAGGATTCAGCCAGAGAAGCACTCTGCTGCACAAGCCTGGGACTCCAGGGACAATGCTGGATTAGTGGTCAGATATGGTGACACATCCTTCAATTCCATGTGAATGAATATGTTTGTATTTGACTTGTAGCACACATGTCTTACAGCGTTAAAATATGGATCTACAAAGATCTTGCTAATGTCTTAATACCCTTTATATACAAGTCATACTGCTACTAATAGTTATAATTATTATTACTAATATTGTTATTATTATTAAGTATATCAATATATTGCCTGATATTTGGCCATTTTTTATTTATCTTTTATAGCTTCCCAGCTATTTTGTGCTATTTTCCATGATTAAACTGTATTTATTTATACATTATATCGTCAACTGACCGCTTTGCTCTCTAGATCCAAACCGAGACCAACAGACACCTGCAGTATCCCCGCTTATGCAGAATCTCGCTAAGTACTGAACACTAATAATAACCACTATAATTGTGTTCATATTTATAGAATAAGAGCTGAAAAGGATGAAGACTGAACCCCTTCTTCCTGGAATCCTGTGAAGTACAGGCTAAAGGAGGTGTGCAGAAATTTTGAAATTTTTTTGAAATTTGACTGCCTGCCAGCCCTATGATAAATCCATCTTTTTATTGTAACTGTGTTTTGGAACATACTTTAGTAGTGGCTTCTGCTTTAATATGGCCATTAGCTGGTGCTAGCAAGTCGTTGGATGGTTGACCATGTCTCCGAAATCAGTTTGACCAATATGGTAGCTTGTGTGTTCCTGATCCAAGATGGTCTACCACAATGCTCCAACTAATGACCATCTTAGACTAGCTAGAAACCAGCATGTTCCAAAATGGTTACCAGTTTAATCTGGATTTTCCATCTGGGAGGAGAAGAAAGACAGATTACCTCGATGGTATTATTACCAGAGGCAAATGATGGGACAGAAAGAGATTAAGAGTGACCGCCTAATCTGAGGTATCAGACTTTCATATTAAAACGAAATACTTCTGGTCATGACGCGACGCCTGCTACTTTAATGGTCGCTTGTTGCTCTCGCAGAGTAAACCGCATCAGTCGCCGAAGCGTGTTTTATTTTCAGTGATTTGCTTTGTACGTCCGCTGGTACGATTTTCCTCTTATTGGTCGAGCCGTATACTGATTTGAGAGACAGAGACGGTTAGTTTGCTCCCAAACCCCGTCAGTCTGTCAGTGGTCTGGAAATGCCAAAGCGCCTCCTCGCTGCTCACGCGCTCACACACAAAGCAGAGGGTTCCGGTGGCGCGAGCTGGAACGATCCACTGATGCCGCTTCTTCGTTCAGGTGCTTAACTGCTCCTTAAAAACGTCGAGGGAATCTCTTGTCCTCCGACGTTGTTTTTTTTTAGTTTTTTGTTTTTTGGGGTTTGCGGGTTTAGACACAGGATTGTTTTGTGATGGGTGGTGGAAACGAATCATGGATTTTTTCTCTTTTCATGGAGACCAAAGTGAGCAGATTTCCTACTGTTGAAAGCAAGTTTTATCTTGATAAGAAGCAAATTGAGGAACAGAGGATTCTTTAGGGGCACCGGATACTTTCTCAAGAGAATAACACTTTTCACACACAGTTTTCCTAACAGAAAGGGGGTTTTCTGGTCCGCAACGTTGGATTTTACATTCTGTTTAACTGACGCAGCATCGTTTTGGAGTATCTTATTTGGAGATTCCAGTCATTTTATTCTACATTTCGGGGAATAAACTATATCTTAAAAAGAAGAAACCCGGACGAGACGAAGTTATGCAAATACCAATGAAATAAACCCCGTTTCTCCAGGTCAAATGACCGCTTCCACTCGTTCTCCAATCTGACCACCTTATTTATGACATGGAAAACCGGGCACTCCACAGCGTCCTTTATTATTTCATTCTGAATGCGCCCCTGCTATTCTGTGTAAATGGTGAGTAAACTTGAACAGATTTTCGTCTCTCCCATGTTGCGCATTTACTCAGTACGAGCAGTCTGTTGCGATTCTGTTAGTTTTCCTCTTTTTTTACTGTGCGTCTTTTTTAATGTGAAATTACTGCATTGTTCTTGTTTAAGTTTCATTGTTTTGTTTTTCATGCCATATTGATGCATATTAAACCTCTTATTAAATACTCTGAATACTGAACATACTCCCATCTGAACCGTGATATTACAGGCTACTAAAGCCAAATGCAGTTCATAAGAAAGCTTTTAAAACACTAAATATAAATGTGTCATCTTGAATATATGCCTTAGTGAATCTATTTGAGGGGTTTCTTTTAACCGCACTATCTGCTGTTGATGTGTTTTCTTCATAAGCCACATTTACTGAAGTGCCCAAAGATGTGAGTGTCGGTGAGGGCGAGGACATAGAGATGCCGTGCGCTTTTCGAGCTGTCGGAGTCTCGCCGTTCTCTCTGGAGATTCAGTGGTGGTACCTCAAGGAAGCGGCCCCTAAAGAGCTCGCTCACGAACTGCAAATTAGCGCTCCGGCCAACAGAGCCAAGGTAAAGGGGCTTTCGTTGTTCTCAAAGCCGCTTGAACACATACTATTTCCGTTCAAGTTCTTATTGGAGTCGCACCAGGAGTGCTGTTTGTCGGCGCAGTGGGATGTGGCAGGCTTCACGTGTCCAGGTGCGTCCAGTTGGATCCCCTGTGATGAGCGATCTCAATTAAATGCACTGATCGAGGCGATTAATTATTCATTTATGTCGTTGAATCAAGTTGGGTTGTGTGTCTGTGGGTGGGCATTCAGAAGCAGAATAGGAATGTCATGCTTAATTATACAAAATAAATAAATAATAAGTAAATAAATGCCACAAGGTGTTTACCAAGGCCTGAGATGTCTCCTTATAGAGACAATATCATATCTGTCAATTTCTGACTGACAAACCAAACCAAAATTAAGTCTGCCTTTGCATCTCAGCTTTTGTCAGTGGACCTGAAGGTCTCCTATATTGAAAGTGACATATAAAACACTAGATGTCTGTTGAACCAGTAATATGAATCCTGCCATAGCCATATGTCGCTGTCGCTGTCGCTGTCCATGGTGCTACTCCAAACGAATGGCCCTCTCGTTTATTATTAATTGTAAGGTCTTTCAAGTGTCAATAAAAGTTGCACAGTGATATTGTGACACGAGTAGCCTAATTAAACTACTCATGCTGGCTACTCATGTTGTTTTGATGTGATCTTTTACAGGTTGCCCACCGGGACGCCACGAAAATAAGCGTGAGTGTCAATACGTATTACACTAACCGTATTTTTGATCATAACTTTTTGCAATGTTTAGTAGAATCAGAATCTGCTTGAAGAAAGAAACGAAACTATGAATGACTATAAATAATTAATTATTAATGATAAAACGCTATTGTGACATTTCTTCCCCTATACTGCTAATTGGGTGCACACAGATCTGTTGATATTTCAGCTGCCATTTTTGTAAGAATTAATAATGATTGACGTCTTTCACTGGATTTGCTTTGGAAACATGAGGAAACGTGCTTTCGTTTTAATAAAGGTCAAATTAAATAAATAAACAGATAGATAGATAGATAGATAGATAGATAGATAGATAGATTTATATAAAAAACTAAAACTATTTAAATAAAAACAACTAGTTCTATAGGTAATTGGGACTCATTCTTGTGAAGTTGGATTCACTCAAATCTTACTCCGCACGATAGACTATAGTCTGCGTGTGAGATGTGAATTAATTTTCTGTAATGAATAAAGTGATAAATAATGACAGTCAGCTACTTATGTTTCGCAAATGGAGCGTTTGAAACTGTTCCTAACGCAAAGTTCTAGAGCATACTGTTGCTATGGTTACCTCCCCAGCGAACGCAAGCTCGAAAAGATCTATTTGGCTACAGATGAAAATATAGTACTAATTTGATTACTAAAAGTAGCAACTTACTCATTATAGGCTAATATCGGGAATGTACCCTGTAAATGTACTTTTGTAAGACTTCCCAACAATGTGAGCGCTAACCAGCCCCACCCCCCATAATTCGGACATGTTTTGTTTAATGGTAAATAATACGAAAAAAAATGGCCAATGAGACTGTGCTGCCAAAACTATGATGTCAACAAAACCTGTTGTGATGTGGTATTTATATCTCTTGGTGAACAGACGGTGAGGGTCCAGGGCAACGCTATTTCCCACAAGCTCAGCCTATCGGGTGTGCGGAAGGAGGACGAGGGAGTGTATGAGTGTCGGGTTTTGGACTTGTACTCTGATGAGACTCAGGAATACAAGGTGCAGGCCACTCTGCGCGTGACGCCGCGCGAGGGAATGCTGGCCGAGGAGGCCGTGTCTCACATCCAGAACCGATGGCCACTGAGGAACAGCAACACAGCGACGGGTGGACGGGCCACTTCTGAGCCGGGCCAGGGTCAGGGAAAACCCCGCATGCCTCCGCCGGTTGGAATAGGACCCGCTCCCCCTTCAACGACTACGACGGGCTCTGCAGACAAGGCGTCAGCTTCGCCTCGGCCGGGCAATTCATCTATCCTGAGACAACAGCACGGATCCGGTGAGTCACAGTGCAACAGCGACACCGAGCGGTCTAGAGAGGGAAAATAATCAGGCGTTCAATGTTTGATTGTGTGTGTGTGTGTGCGTGCGTGCAAGTATGTCTATGTGTTTGCGTGTGTGTGTGTGTGTGTGTGTGTGTGTTTTTTTTAATGGAATTAATGTTTCAAGCCAGGACCTAGCACTATAGAATGTGGTGTGCACTATAGAATGTAGCTCACAATGCAGAAAATGTATGTTTATTAAATTACTGATATGTACAGTCTAGGCATTTAATTCTAATATTATCCCCATGATACAAGTGAATAGATTTTGCTTTTGACATACCGTCTGTGTTTCCAAATGTTATGAGTGTGTAATGGGAGTAGGCTATTCATTTTTGTTGCTCTGCCGCTAAACCTCACCCAAGTATAATTTCAAGAATCCATTTACTGGTATGTTTATTAGGCTGTTTTTTGCATATGAACCATAGGCTGGCCTCCACAATGTAGGCAACATTTTTTTTTTTTTATATAGTGAGCTAATGATGTTTTAATTATTTATCCATAAGCCTAACCCTCCTGGAACACTGCATTTATAGATTTTCATTAAGACATTATTTAGTATGTTTATTAAGCTGTTTTCCTCATGGGGACAGTGGGCTGCACCCCTGCGGATTGGTGATTACAGGTTTTGCTATCACAGTGAGGACATTTGGTCGCCACAA
The DNA here is from genome assembly GCA_018155175.1 of Sinocyclocheilus anophthalmus. NCBI lineage: Eukaryota > Metazoa > Chordata > Actinopteri > Cypriniformes > Cyprinidae > Sinocyclocheilus > Sinocyclocheilus anophthalmus. The sequence continues at coordinate 198,454 of JADLZN010007694.1, read as the reverse complement.
TGAAGGCTGTTGTTGTGACCCATACACACTATCGGTGAAGCACATCTCAGAATAATCACATTTGCTGCAAGGTTTAATTTGTCGCCGTGCCATATCAAACCTCTGTTGCTCGTCAGGCAGTTTGAACTTGTGTGTTGTGGTGTGGTGGGAGGTGGGCTGCTTTATCTATCGTGTACTCTATTCTCTGTGAGTGAAAATGCAAGAGATAAAAGCTGCTGGCGACACCATGGCTGTCTTAAGCAGGAAGTGCCGTTGCGATCTGTCCAGCCTCAGCGCATCAGTCTCAACCCTTTTTTGTCTCTTTATGACCACGGTGCAGTGTGACAGAGAGGTTATCAAGATATCACCTTGTCTCTTTAACTCTTGCTTTGAGGTCAGGGCCTCTATTTATTGGGGGCTTCATTGGGGATTTAGAGGGTTGGGTGTGTTCTGACTCTCACTTCTGTCACCGCAGGAGTGATTCCTGCAGACAACGGAGGGCGATTACATGAAGTCTCTAGCTGAGCCAGAGGAGTTTGTTTGTGACAGGGATGCATTACCCTGCAGTGACTTCTAAACACTGTGGACTATAGACTGATACAGTGATGTTTACAGTTATGGTGGACTATAACTGCGCAGTAAAGTCTCATGAGAGACCCCTGTCAACAGTTGTCTTCTAGGACTTCAGTGGTGAGCAAGAAGAGATAGCATCCTGTTAATTCTGTTTTAGAACTGTAACAGTTCACTTTTCATGAGAATATTAAGTTAGATTTTCGATTCTCATTACAAAATATTTATGTTTGACAAGCCTGATCAGGAAAGTAATCCTATTATGTGTAACATTTATTTAATTTTTTTTTTTTAAGTTTCTAAAGCATTTGTAACAATAGTGCTGAATAGAACCCTTTTTTATAAGGTTCCATAAAGAACCATGTCTTGAAATTACTATACAGAATTTTTAATGGTGTTATAAGTAAAACTTTTAACAATGGATATTTTCAATTAGTAGTTGTGTCTTTATATATTTAATGAAAGTATTATTAAATATGATTTCTATCTTATTTATTAATATTGTTTTTGCATTCCTATATCTGCCTGGTCTTACAATATCTAAGCCTCTATTAGAGTTTAACAGAAAAAAACAACAACAGCATTTTATGTCAATTAGGTAATTTTTTGACATATGAAATTGTTGCAAAAATGACAGTGCTCTAACAACATTTATTATCTGAATATTTTAATAAATGACAATTGACAATGAACTAATGAATAAATACATTAAAAATTACAAAACAAAATGGAAGCAGAAAATAGAGAAAGTTCTACGAAATTTTCACAATCTGACATATGCTTTAAAGTGATAGTTCACCCAAAAACAAAACAAAAAAATCTGTCATAATTTAATCACATTTGAATTGTTACAAACCCACATAAGTTTTCTTTTTCTGTTGAGCACAAAATAAGATAGTTTGAAGAATGTGGGTAACTAAACAGTTGACGGTAGCCATTGACTTCCATAGTACGGAAGAAAATGTTATGGAAATCAATGGCTAGCATCAACATTTAACTTTTACTGGCCCCAAACTTGTAGCATATATATTTGATGATATTTGTTTGATACAAATAAAAATAATTCATGCTTTTAAACAGGCTACAACAAATTCCATGTGCAAACAGCATAAAAAATGTCAAATGTTTATTTTAATAAGTAAATGTAGCTTTTTTAATGCAACATTTCTTGATAAAGAATCTTAAGCAGCAGGATGCATTTGATCCTATATGAAACTGCGGCACAAGCTGTTTTTGGACCGTGTATATATATACACCCATGTTTGTGTGTGCATGTGGGAGTGACTGTATGTGTGCCAACATGCTCAGCCAGCCCTATCTTTAGTGCAGCCAGACATGGAGGCAGCCATTTGGCGAGCATGTCGGACATTAAGAGGGCCAGTGCTCTGATCAGCCACGGTATTGCATTCCAGGCTTTATTTCTCTTTCTATGGTTATTCTGCCGCCCCATTCTTTATTGTCCTCTCTTTAGAATAGATTAACTTTTGGCTTGTCATACTTAATCATTAATAAAGCATATTTATTAAAAAAAGAGGAGAATGTTGTATAATTTGGTCATTTGCCTTTGTTAGGAAATACAAGTCATGGTTTAAAATCGTCAGTGCTAGTTTCTCCCTTATTTGATATTAATTGCTAAATATGTGTAAGATTTTAGATTATACATATTACTCTTCTGAATGCGAGGGATTTTTACAGGGTCAGGCAGATTGATTCAAATGAACCAGCAAACCAATGCTAGTCACTCTGTCATGTGTCAGTAAATGCTTGAGCACATTTAACATTGACAGAAAGATCTCAAATTTGTCTTTTTACTCTTTTAGGAGCTCTGCTTTTGTCATTGAAGTGAGAAGGTTAAAGAGTCATCTGCCACATTTGAAGGATTGCACCTTTCAGTTCTGACCACACTATCAGCTTTTGAGGAGAGAAAGAAAATTCACCCCTCGCTGCTCACGCTCACTCTCTTTCTCTGTCATACACGCATACCTCCTCTTTTGGAAACATGCATCTGTCACTTTTCCACAATGTCATCTCATTGAGTGGCAGAAACAATTAATATTAAAGGAATGCCACGGGCGGGAGATGATAAGCTTGGTCTTCTACACACTGTCAGGTGCATCGAATTGCCTCTTGCTGCTTTCACTTCTTTTATTTGTTATTTTTCCCAGCAGGGCTGGGTGGCATGTCTGTCCTTACTGGAAAGAGCAGATTAAATCATTGCACTGTTGAAAATGGCCCACCAAATGCCCACCAAGCCCAAGAATAAAAAACGCAGGTCTCTGAGGAACAGCTCATGTCTGATTGCCTTCTCATGAGTGCGTCAAGCATTAAAATGTGTGTTTTGCAGACGTGCTCTATAATTAAATGTGATTTGTGGTAATGCTTACTGGAATAAGACATTGTCTCAGCGTGCTGTTTGTTTAATTAATTCAGAAACTCATTTCTTATTAATACCACTGCTTCCTGATTGTATAATTAAGCTTTGTCGTTGCCCTTAGGTTAAATTGACGTTAAAATACTTTTCACAAAGATTCAGGTTAGAATAATCTAATTACACAACTTAATTTTAAGATTTACCCTTACATATTCCTCTTTGCGTCAGAAAGGGGGGCAGGAGAGGGATGACTTACTTTTCTTCTGTGAAAAAACAAACAAACAAAAGTTTTCTTATTTGACTTTTTTAATTTTTTTTGGAGCAAGACTAATTAGTTTGAAAAAGAGGGAAAGAAATACAATGAGAATAGAAGCACAAACTGGCTTATGCAATCTCTACCCACAATGCATCATGCCACCTCTGGTGTACTGGCGTCCTTGATAATTTTATATCACTCCAGCCGCACAGCTGTTTTAATCTAGTCTTGTTTGTGCGTCCGTGTGTTTTCTCAGAACTCAGCATTCCCTCTTCATCTCAATCTGGTTATTTTGCGTGCACTATAATTATACAGAACACACGTGTGACATTCCTGGTTCAGTTTTACTAACCTTTCAAGCACAATTTTGCCTCCCACACATTTTGCAAACTTAAAACACCCGTTATCAAATTGCGTTCCCCCTTGAGAGCGAACACAGGGGGTTGTGGTGGTGGGCTGATTGCGTGCTTGAAGGGAGAAGCCTAGTGTTTAGTGCTGCTGGACAGCTTTCACACTTAACCGATGAGCCTCATCCAGCTGCAGACCCCCTGCCACAGACATCTTTTAACTGGATGTGTTTGTGCATTGTCACTGTGTGGGAAGCACTTCAGCACTCTTAGGCGAGTGCTAATTGTTTCATCTCTGTTTGTGTCATGTTGGGACACTGTGCTTAGTTGTGTACCTGCTGACTCCACTAGGGAAATCAAGGGGAACATTGTCTCAAACTAGCTTTTGTTTGGCTACATGACTCACTCAGACAGACAAACAGACAGACACACAGACACAGAGAGAGAGAGAGAGAGAGAGAGAGAGAGATGAAGGTAAGCCTGAACATAAAGTATTAGAGCATGAATAGTAGATATGTGATAGCTGGCTAAAATTGGTGTAGAAATAAGTTTAAAAATGGGAGGTGACAGAATAAATGGACAATCCAGAGAAAAATAAGACAGCTTCATGACTCATTGTCAGCTATTTCAGTCAAAGCAGTGTGTCCACCATTTGAACTTAAACTTGATAGAGACACAGTTTGTTCATTTATTCATTTAATTTACATTAAGGACGTCAAATTAAGGGAACAATTAACACCCAAAATGGCAGTATTTCAAATATAGTAGCCAACCTTGTTGGCAAAGAGTGTTTTCACTAACTCTGCCTATAATAACTCAGACAATCCCTTAAGACAAACAGCATGTTACTTCTGTTTACAGGTGTATTGAGAGTGTATTTGCACATAGAGTAAACAAGATGCTATTTGCTGCAGTATCTACCACTATTTAATACTGTAAGCATCTTACCTTGTTTTACTCTTACACCATGCACTAACTAGGTGTAACGTGACTAGATTTCAATGGAAGCAATTTGGGTAACACTTTATTTTAAGGTGTCCTTGTAACACGTTACATGTACTTATTATTATAATAGCAATCAATTATGCATAATTACATGCAAGTAACCCTAACCCAAACCCTAATCCTAACCCTAACTATTTAGTAAGTACATGTAGTTAATTAATATTACTCATTACTTAAATGTATAATTACACTGTAACAAGGACAACTTAAAATAAAGTGTAACCACAATTTGTTATTGCTGGTTGTGCCTTCTTTCAGGCCCGGTTTCCACCTAGTACTAAGATTTGTTTTAGATGAGCCAAACACAAGTGATCAGCCAAGATGCATTACTGTTTCCATCTGGTCTCCTATGACCAGTTTGGATTTCATCGAGACACTCCCCTCTTATTCCATCACACTCTATATTGCTTTCATGGGAGCGTTGAGTGCGGCAAATAGTATTGAATGAACAAACCCATGTTACATGACTTGTTTTGGCTCACTTGTTTTGGTTGGCTTTGTCACAAAACGTCCCAGAACACTCGTGTGTTAAGCTGCGGTGAAACTAATGAAATTACATGGCAAAAAAAGGTCCACTGTCTGTTGCCAATAGGTAGCGATCTGTAAAGCACAGCTCACACAGAAGTCATTTTCAAACCAAGCTGTTTTCTGATTTAACTTGTTGCATAATTTGCATAGTGAAATATTTTGCTCTCACACAAAATTTGTAATTGTGTGGATTCCTATTGAATGACTGGATTTTGGCCACACACACACACACACAAAAAATTGCAGTACAGCAGTAAATGTGACTGCACTTTTAGACAATAAGCAGTGCTTCACTATGATCTGGGACGCATCAGGATGGATGAGCATTTCCATTACAAATGCAATGTGGTCACATGCATTTTTACTACCTCCATATGTGTTTTCAATGATCTGATTAAAAAAGACCCCATTTTAGACCCCATTTCCAACCTCTATTTTAGTGCTGACCACTTGTTATCATATCATGGAAAATGCTGGAGCTACGTCACAGAAATAAAAACCAAGAAACTGTCTGAAAATTTGCTTTTCATTTTAAAAACAAAATCTCTGTTTAAAGTGCATACCTTTTCTTGTTTGTTGCCTTTTCATACTGTATCTGGTTAAATGTAAATAATTTAAATAGCTGCTGCCAAAACATAAATCACATGGTGTAACATTTAAGCAAAAACATATTGTTTGGATGTCTTTTCATAAACGTGAAATGGCAAAAACAGGTTAATTATCAGTATGTATACTGAGCGTGTTGGCTTAGTGTGATCAATAATCCCTCTTTTTCAGTCATTCAGGCTTAAATCTTCTTGTTTGCTGAAGCTCTGCTCTTGTCTGGTGGGAATGAGTGTCACCCTTTCGTTTAAGCTATCTTTTTTATATTTATAGGCTTACTGTATGTGAAGATATCATAATTGCACTGCCAGTTTGATATTATAACTCATTATAAGTCCATCAGCATCTTAAGCTCTTGAAACGAAAAATCATTTGCAGGTGTCATTGATTTACTATATCAGCCTCTGCATTCACAGGCATGCTGGGGCAGCCAAACGTATGCCTGTAGCTTATAAAGCACGGTTTCGACAAGAAAGAGTGTGCTGCTGAAACTCTTATTATCCCTCAGAGGGAGAGGAACACAGCCTCAGCTCAACAAATATGATCACACAGTAACCCTCTAATCCTTCATCTTTAGAGTCCATTGCGTCTGATCTCCCAGTGGGCCCTCAAGGGCCATTATAGCTCCACGTAAGAACACCTGCTGAGATCAGAAGGGAGTGAAAACAATTCATAAAAGCAAAAAGTAACATGTGACTTATTTTCAAAAATTCCGTAATGCAGCAAGAACACTGCAGCTATAATACTGATATCATTACCAACATAAAATTATTCAGAAGTGGGCTGCACATGGATCAGGACAGTTTCCCGTCATTAAGATAATCATGTACCCTGCATTGCATCAGGAGAAGCTAATGGAGAATGTCAGGTCATTTGTGCTTGGCCCGACGTCTGGACGCAAGTGAATGTCTCTGTGAGCCAATAGATTTAAGAACAGGGCCAGTTAAGAAAATTCTGCTTCTTACAGTGACTAGTCCACATGAAAATGCAATCTCAAGGTTGTGGCAAGACCTGAGGCAGGTTGCTTCATGTAGCATATAGTTAAAAGAGTGAGAAAATGGGCAATGGGAACAAATGACCCAGAAATGAATGTTAGAGACTAAATATTCTGCATGCAGTCAGTCTACTGAGGATGTGCCTAAATTTGCATATATTACTTAAATATCTTTAAAATTCAATTTAGCAGAACTAAATAATTCAGATAACTTGCCCTTATTGGACCAGCATGGATTATTAAACAAACAACCTGGGTTTTTTGCGGGGATACGATTTACCTTCGCCATTATAATATGTCCTTCCACACGCTGTATGAGAGCCATAATCCCTGAAAGGTTATAAAATGTTCTTAAAAGTGGCACTGATCCTGATCACTGGGGTGTGTTCATTAAATATGTTATTAAGCGAACAGACGGATTAACGTCCTTTTCTAGAGGGTTAAATGAGGAAGAGGAGACGATTACTGATGGCATGTGAGTAATGAGCTGGACACAGAAGCCCTCTGCGTCGATGTTGACTGTAATTATTTCCACAGCAGTCAGGGTCATGACTTTGCCATTTTAGCTGATTTGCACGTCTGTTCGTGTATTCACTTATCCTTGTTTAGTCTAATCTTGTGTGTAGCATGTCCCTTGGTAAGAGATTTTCTTTCCGTGTGTAGTGACATTTTGAAGGACGATTTATGGAAGATCCTATGGTTTCATGCCCACAATAACTTCAGTTTTTAACTCTTGCCCTACCATAGATGTCATTTATTACAAAAAGCTTCTCCACCATTAACAAGTTATTATTCAAGCAATGCATGTTTTCACGGTTAGATCTGTGTAAAATAGGAGTGGACAGAAGTTGTTTACACTCAAGTAAGCTAACATGATATGACTGCGTAAGGTCTGGAGATGTTGATGGTAGTGATGGGAGAAACTAAGCTTTTCTAAACGTTGAATCAACTGAACGAATTGCTTTGCAAAATGATTCACTGTTTCGAAGTGCTCAAAGCATCACACTGGTGAAGTCTGCTGGACAGAACGGTGTAAATGCAACAAAACCCCAAAAATCTGTAATGCCATTAAATACGAAGTGTTTGGCTTGTTTTGTTTTATGGAGATCTTGGTTAATCAGGCCAATTAGAGACTAATAAGTGCAACTCTGCCTTTTTGTTATACATCTGACAGAAAAACAATGTATAAAATAGATCCAAGATTCTTACAGTAGGTTCAACAAAACCGTTGAAATTTCAAAATGTTTTCAAACGGTTACAATGTAACAAAGCATTGTCTACTGAAATAATGTGACATTTGCAGTTTGATACATGCTCCAAGTCACTGGCTCTAAACGAATTTAAAGGTTTTGAAGCTTCACAAAGCAGTGTTTCAAAAGCGCCCATCACCAGCTGATGGACATGGACTCTGATAATTCATGATTTGATAATTGTTCCGATAATTGTTTTCAAAATTCACTTATTTTTTATGAAAATTATGGCTCTGTTCTTTCTTTTGATATATTCACTGGTTTCATATTCATACAATTAAATATTCTGGAGGTCATGAAATATTTGTGAATGAAAATGCTGGAAACTTAAAAATAACATTCTGGCGGAAAAAGAGCTAAAGCTATGTCCCAGTGATTCAGATAGCAATACTAAAAGAATAAAGAGAAGAAGATGAATGTTTCTTTACGTCAAATCAAGAGTAAGCCCTGCTGTAATGTTTGACTTTACAGAAAGAGCATGAAATTGAACCACACCGTTTTCCGACCGCCCTGCACCAACTCAACCAACCATGCATCCTCTTCCCTCTGCAATAATGATGATAGAAGAGAGGAAGCAAAATAAATGTGGCTTCTTAAGACATGTGGACACACTCCAGGAGCCCACTGTAAGACATCCTCCTAAGGGCTGGTGTTATGTCGTGCTAGCTAGCTGTTCCTGTCACGAGGCGGCCTGGCACGCCATGCTAATCTGCTCGGGGATGAAGGGAGAGTAAGAGTAAAGGAGCGCTGTGAGAAATGGCCATGGGAAAATCAGAACTGCAGAAAACAGACGGCCGTTTCACACTCTAAAAGTCAGCGGCGCTGCAGCCCCGTTAAGCAATGAATCATTACCAGTGCGTTTATGTCTTGCGTACATGTCTATATTGGAGGGATGTGTGATCTAAATGTATCCTTCTGGCATTTTCTTGTGTTTGTTGTGGGTTTGTGTAAGTGCGTTCTTGACACAATCTGTTTCTATTTTCTGCTGTGCTGCTGTTGGCTAGCACTCAAAAGGCCCGTGGGCTGCTGTTTTGCTGTCAGTCACAGAGAGGAAATGTCATGTAGTTTCCACACGAGGACATTTAGCTTACATTGTAGCCCCTATAGGGCTCTTCTCTGCATGTGTGCCATTTTTTTTCAACATCTCCAGCAGCAGCAGCTGACTGTTTTGCTTTTGTAAAGTGAGATTGTTAACTTCGATGGAGGAATGAGGTGATAAGAGCAAAATTGCTGAGCAGTCGTTATGAAAGAGCCATTTGAAGGGCTTTAATAATGTGAAATATGGCCCACATGCTGAATCAAATTTGGATGCAATAAATGTCCTCAGACTAAAAGCAATGAAAATGCTCTGTTTTTCAAATGAATGCTAATGTTCTTCGTAAATGAATGTTTGAAGAAAAAAAAAATCTGATGGATATCGTTTATTTTAGCTGCACGTGAATATAACAAGCATTTATGTCTCTCTCTCTCTCTCTCTCTCCTCTCTCTCTCTCTCTCTCTCTCTCTCTCTCTCTCTCTCTCTTACACACACACACACTCTCTCTCTCTCTCTCTCTCTCTCTCTCTCTCTTCTCTCTGACATTTGCAGGTCCGGAACAATGGCAATCACTGAGCCACTCCTTACATCACTCTGCTGATCTTGCATAAGCTCCTGCCCTTCCTGTTTGCCTACTAAGAGACCACAGCCAAACAACTCGCAATGATTTCACTTTATGTACCAAACGAACAAAGGGGAAATATAACTACGTATATATAAATATATATAAATATACCTACCATTATGGCACATCACAGTGAGGGATGGGATTTGACTTTGAAGAAAATAAAAATATCAGAATAATAAAGAGAAGGCCATTTTGTTTTCTGGGGCTTGTGTAGAAGATCTGCCAGATTTGGATGTAAAATGGATTCTATAAGAAGCATGATGAAAAAAAATAAATAAATAAAAAGGAGTCTATGTGAATTAGAGCTTCACAACTGTGTCATACACACAACTGACATCCATAAATGCTGAATTCAGTTTCCAAATACTAGTGTTTGCCTTGCTAAATGCATGGCTCTCTTAATTTATATTATTGTTTATTATTTTTATTATTATTTCTGTTCTGTTTTTTGTTTTGTTTTTTTATTTTAGCATTGTTCTTATTGGAGTACCTGATACTGAATCATAAACAACTTGGTCTTTTGAGATTACGTTGTTGTTTTTTTGTTTGTTTGTTTGTTTTGCTTTTTAATCAATTAATCAACCTTTTTTTGCATGAGCTGTACAGCTGTCTCATTTTTCATTTCATTAATGTGAAAGAAGGCGCTCTCTCATGTCAGTTCTTTCTACAAGACTGTGTGTAATACTGTGCATTCAGTTCCCTCACATCTGATTCTGAGTTCTCAAGCATTTTGTCTCATAATGTATAAAAATGCAACCTTATATATTTTGATCAAATAAGGCACATGTTACCATAGTTGTTGTTAGTCACCCCTAATAATGTTTATTTTTATTAATGGTGGTCAAGATAAGACATTCATTTATAAAATTTAAAAAGAAAAAAAAAGACATTGGTATGTTGCCAACACAGTTGAAATAAAAGTTGTTTCTTTTAAAAACAAAAAACTAGTTCTTTAGGTTTTTACATCTCAAAGGCACATTTTTTTTATTCAAGTGCACTAACACCAGGCAGCTGCATGACGGCAGTGTCTCGGCTAAACACTCCAGCGTCCCACGGGTGTCATGAGCTGTAATGTATTCTTCACAATAGGATAGGCCCAATTCCAGCTGAAAAACACATTACTCTCGCTAGCATCTCCAACTGAGCACAGCTGGCATACAACTCACGGTTCATTTCATTAGTCAAATGCACGTCACCCTGTCAAATAACTCTTAACTCTCTGCTGCGGTCTTCACTGAACCCTGCTCCACTCTCTTCCGCTCTACCTAAACACATCTCCTGATGAATGGCAGAGGCATTGTTCCTTTCTAAAACACTGCATTCTATTGTCTTAATGGAAGCATGCGAGGCATCACATAACAAACCAGCCTCTCACTTACTCAGACATTCATTGTGTTTATCGCCTGCAAGTAACTGACTTTCACTCACTTTGAATTTAGCATGCACAATGAAAAGTCATCTTCCTTTCAATGGAATGAATAACCATTTATACAAGCATAAATGGATCCGACCAGTAAAAATGAGCATTCAGCGAGTGAGTCACCACAATATTAGCATTTTTCTTTTTTTAAATGAAATGAGCCAGGTGGCTTTTATTCTTCATGGTGAAGGTCTCTCCTCCAATCAAATTAATGAGTGTTTGACATGGCCATTTGTATGTGTTACACAACACCCGACGAGGCCCTGAGTGCTTTCCCCACTACTGTAAATCATCCCTCATTCAAGTAAACTAACACAGCTCTCTCTTATTTCCTGTCCTCATTCCTTCCAAAATCCACTTCTCATGAAAACATCAGAGATGGGCTGCAAGATCCGGCTGTGGATGCTAGAGTCGATGCAAGTGCACTCTCATGTCAGACACAACAACTGACAATAGCAAAAGACATAGTGATTATAATTGCTTTGTCATTGATTGATTGATTTATTTGCAATTTTTCTATGCCAACATGAATTTTCAATGAAACAATCAAAATGATAAAGCAAAGGGTTGCTTGTATATTTAGTTGCTCTTTTATAGCTCAGGAGAACTTTTTCTCAGATATTTTGTCTAATAATTTTTCAGGAAAAATAAAAATAGACAAAAATTAGAGCATATATGCAAGACATTAACAACATTAAAACCACCTGCCTAATATCATGTAGGCCCCCCTCGTGCTGCCAAAATAGCTTTGATATATTGAGGCATGGACACCACAAGACCTCTGAACATGTCATATCGTGTCTGACACCAATACATTAGTGTTGTGAGATTGGACCTCCATGGATCAGATTTGTCGGTCCAGCACATCCCATAATCAGATTTAGATCTGGGGAATTTGGAGGCCAAAGCAATGCCTTAAACTCTTGTTCCTGCACAATTTTTGCATTGTGGCGGGGAGCGTTATTTGTCTGAAAGAGGCCACTGCCATCAGGAAACACTATTGCCATGAAGGGGTGTATGTGGTCTGCAACAATTTTTAGGTAGGTGGTATGTGTCAAAGAAACATCCACATGAATGCCAGGTCCCAAGTTTTCCCAGCAGAACAATGCCAAGAGCATAACACTGTCTCCACTGGCCTGTCTTATTCCTATAGTGCATCCTGCTGCCATGTATTTCCCAGGTAAACAACACACACACACTCAGCCATTCACCTGATCTAAACATGATTCATCAGAACAGGCAACCTTCTTCCACTGTTTCAGTCCAGTTTTGACAATCATGTGCCCACTGTAGGTACTTTAAGCAGTAGACTGTCACAGTGCTGCTGCTACTGTGTCGGAGTGCGGAGCGAGGAGACGTAGGAGAATACAGAAATACTTGACTATTTACACACACGTAGCCAGGAACCTAAAGACGTTTAAGACTAAATGCAAGACTCAGGAAAACACAGGGCTAATAAACAGAGAGAACTGAAACAGGTGGAGTAATTAATCAAAAACCATAGAAACTAATGAGGGAACACCTGAAATAAAGGAGCAGGCAATTCAGGGAGCCATGGCGGAGCAGGCAGTTCAGGGAGCCATGGCGGAGCAGGCAGACTAGGAAGCCATGGCGGAGCAGGCAGTTCAGGAGGCAATGGCAGAACAGGGAGCTCGGGGAGCCATGGCAGAGCAGACAGTTCAGGAGGCCATGGTGGAGCGGGCAGTTCAGGAGGCCATGGCGGAGCAGGCAGACTAGGGAGCAATGGCGGAGCAGGCAGTTCAGGAGGCTATGGCGGAGTAGGGAGCACGGAAAGCCATGGTGGAGCAGGCAGTTCAGGGAGCCATGGCGGAGCAGGCAGTTCAGGGAGCCATGGCGGAGCAGGCAGACCAGGAAGCCATGGCGGAGCAGACGTCAGGGAACCATGGCGGCAAGCGGCAGTTCAGGGAGCCATAGGTGGAGCAGCAGACCAGGAAAGCCATGGCGGAAGCATAAGTTCAGGAGGGCCATGGCAAGCAGGCAAAGCAGTCAGGGAGCCATCGCGGGGCAGGCAGACTCAGGGGAAGCCATGGCGGCGCAGCAGTTCGGAGGAACATGGGGGAGCAGACGTTCACGAGGAGGCGGCCAGGACGGAAGTCCCCCCCCCCCAATCTTGGGGAGAATATCGGTTTGAGGCCCCTCTGTGGGCAACTCGGGGAAAAAAGGTGTGGCCCTCCTGGGCGGACGTGGAAAGGAAAGCCCATCAGGAGCGGACTCAGGGGCTGGGGCCGACACTGGAGTGGACTCGGGCTGGAGCCCACAGTCTCTTCCTCCGCATTCTCCTTTTTTAGAGCAGAGGTGAGAGAGACAGCTTTTAGCTGAGGGCTTGGGAGAGAATTGGCCGGCGGGCTTTTGACAATGGAACCACCGGCGAGCCTGACTTTGGAACTGCTGGTGGGCTTAAGACTTCAGAGTGGCCGGCGGGCTTGAGAGATTGAAGCGCAGGGCCTCGATGTACCGACCCCCGCGCGGCCGGAGGGGTTTGGACTGCGGTGCAGTGGGGGGTGGGATTCCGGATCGGAGACTCTCCAGACACCGAATGACCGCCTCTTTCCAATCGAGGCTTGTGGGTTGGAGATATCCGACTTGGTTGAATGAGGTAAGTGATCCGGCTGGAAAACCGTGTCACAAGGCTCTAAGTATCGAGGGAGCGGCGAGGTGCGATGCGGCATGAAATGCCTTCGCGCTTAGGTGAGCGGGGTGATGAGCATGGCCCTCGGTCATCCAATGTGTGCACTGTGTCGGAGCGTGGAGCAAAGGAGCGAGGAGACGTAGGGGAATACATAAATACTTGACTTATTTACACACACGTAGCCAGGACCCTAAAGACGTTTAAGACTAGATGCAAGACTCAGGAAAACACAGTGCTATTAAACACAGGGAACGTAATCAGGGAGAACTGAAACAGGTGGAGTTATTAATCAAAAACCATGGAAACTAATGAAGGAACACCTGAAATCAAGGAACACAAATCAACACAAGGGAGGAACTGGGTCATGGGGAGCACATGGGGCACGTGGGGGAGGAAAACAAACACACAGTCCATGGGCGTGACAAAACGGGGGATATCATGGGCATTCTGACCGGTCTGAAGCTGTGCAGCCCCATGTGCAGTAAATGTCAGTGCACTGTGTGTTCTGACCGCTTTCTGTTATGGCCAGCATTGTGTATTTCATCAATTTGAGCTGGAGCTCTTCTGGGTGATCGGACCAGGTGGGCTAGCCTCTGGTCGGCGCCCCCGTAAACAGTTGATGCAGGTACATTAAGTATAGACCTTGCTTGGAAACCATGACCTGACACCGTTTTACTGGTTGTCCTTGCGTGTACCACCTCACAAGACTTGCCGTTTTGGAGATGCTCTGACACACCCTCATCAAAATGATTCCTTGTCAAAATCACTCAGATCTTTTTCACTTGCCTACAGTACTTTTCTTGTTTTCATCACATGAAATTCAAGAACTGACTGTTCACTTGATGGCTAATATATCCCAAACCCTTGACAGGTGCCACTGTAATTGATCAAATCAATGTTATTCAATGTTATTGTGACTGATTAGTGTAAAAGCTCAAGTTATTTTGTTTTGAAAGAATTTGATTTTATACTACAGCATTTTTTTTAATTTTCACTCAGAAATTGCTAGTGGATTTCATATGTAATTACAAAGAGAGACAGAATTTATTTATTTATTTATTTTTTATATTTTTATTTTATTTTGTTTTGTTTAATTATTTTATTAGTTTTATTCAGGGATATATGAAATTTGAGAGGAAACAATAGTGACGACTCCCCTGATACTTTGAGAGTCAACATTATGAAGATTACAAGAGTGGTTATATTCGGATAAAGATCTGCAAAGCAAAACACTTCTTTGCTCTCTATACCAGTCTTATTAGAGAAGCAACTTGGATATGAAATAGATCTCATTTAACATTTATTTTTATTTTCCTCATATACAGAAAGTAAATTCTTTGATTTTTGATAAAAACTGATAAGAGACAAACAGTTAAATGCTGGTATTCCTGGGATTTTGAGCATTGTAGATCAAAAACAAACAGTATGGTGCATTACAACGAAGATTTTTCTTGCATAGGCCTATACGATATATCCATTATTAAAGCATGTTTAATCAGAGAGTCAAAAGGTCAAATTACACTTGTAGTAAAAAAAAAAAAAGTTTAGAAGAGGTTAATACTGTAGGTCCAGTACTTAACTGTGGGGAGTTTGCTTATGTAAGGTGATATAAAATGAGCTCTAGATACACAATGCACACAATATTTAAGCATCATATCAAAAAATAAAAATAAATAAAAAATAAAATAAAACATGTAAGGTTGACATACTTGGTGAAAATCACAGGGGAGGGCCTTGTGCTGAGCTTTTTGCATGCAATGAAAAGTAATCAAATAATATGCATAAGATTCTTGCTTTTATAAGAACTGTATGTGTGGTTGATGGACAGATGGTGAGATGATAAT
Organism: Sinocyclocheilus anophthalmus; assembly: GCA_018155175.1. Lineage (NCBI taxonomy): Eukaryota > Metazoa > Chordata > Actinopteri > Cypriniformes > Cyprinidae > Sinocyclocheilus > Sinocyclocheilus anophthalmus. The sequence continues at coordinate 182,973 of JADLZN010007694.1, read as the reverse complement.
CTTGGCAATGGACTAGCCAAGGCAGACATTTATGTTTCCACACAAGAAATGCTAAGACTTACAGTAGATAAAGACTTCAGAGCAAGGTTTACAATGCATTCAGTTCATAAGCCAGTTCTGCCCATTAATCAGCTGCACAGGATATTAGCCACCCCCTCCTAAGGACACAAAGGAAAGCTCCTGGACTGGGACAGGACACTGGGATCATGACTGTTTCATTTGTTTGTTTTTCACAGGTGACAGTCAGCACACGTTGAAATGATGCATTATGTGCCAGTGACTTTTGCCCTCAGAATCTCACTTACACTGGGGATGATAAATCCCTGATGCAATCTGTATCAGTCTAATAAAGCACTACACAGAGATAACCAAACAACATGCAGAGAGGTGTTACCAATGAAGTAAGAATAAGCATAATGCCAAACATGGTCTGCTGCACTGTCAGTTGGAATGACAGTATCAGACCCCATCACTAATTAACACAAGCCCACCGGCCTGACCACAACCACAACCACAGTCATTCAAGACTAAAACATTTCTGAAGACTCCTTTTACCTACCTCTACCTACTTTTTGCGAAACTCCAAAAACGTACCTTTACATACAATTTACTGCAGTTCCCGGGTAAAATAAATACTAGTTGCAGTAAAACAACAACAACTTTTAATCCTTTACACACAAATTATGATTACAGGGACAGGTCATTGATTAATAAAGACTTTTTGTGTGGTTCCTTGCACAATTCTATGTTATGACCTTAAAACACTTTTAGCATTGTGCATGATTTGTAGACTAATACATCTTGAATTTTGCATCACATAACCAACCCCATGTGTATGGCTTTTCTGATGCAGAAAACTTGCTCAGTAGCCCACCTGGTAAAGCATTGCACTCGTAATGCAGAGTCCGAGGCTATTAGCCCGCCCGGCTCGCTGTGAGCCCGGCTCGCACTGGCCAGTGGTAAAGTGGCTAATGGGTGAAGATGGCAGAAGTCTGTACATGCGCAAGATAGACATATGTGCATCTCATCATAGCATTAGAGTTTACATATAGTCCTGTTGTGTCTAATATGAATAGACCCAAGCTATTCACAGATATTGCCAGATAATCACTTTACCTCTACCATACTTTTAACAGACTTGGATTGTTTGTGATTCTGGCTGTCATCCTTTCTTGCATTGTCTTGAGCCTTCACTTTGCCAATTATAAGCTGTATTGTTAGTAGCCTGGATAGCCCACAGTCATTATGATACGCCCTCAATTGGATGTAAAATGCTCTGCAGTACATTTTGTCATTTTAGAATGTTAAGCTCTACTTCTGTAGTTATTTTGGTGAAAGTAACTCAAAAGTAATACAGGAGTCATTTAACGCATTACAATTCTGAGACAGTAATATTGTAAGGTAAGAACAAGTAATCTATAATGTATTACAGTTAGGAAGTAGTCGTAACTTGCCAACACTGGTGATAAGTTATAATGAATGTTCCCCTTCAGGAACTCGAGCTGCATCGAGATTCGCTTTGGGAACGCCCTTGCGTGACCGCGTTCTGAAGCACGTGTCAAATCCGTCCAATGGAGCAGCGAGACGTCACGAGCGGGGTGACGTGAGCAACCAGAAAGCATAAAGGTGCATCCGGCCGGGCGCCACCAGCTTGCCTTCAGTAGTGCTCTGTGTATGTGTCTGTCTATTTACTGTTGTCTGTCCGCACAAGCACTCATATATATAAAACAATGAGAAAGTCTATGGCGAGCGAACAGCATTACAAACGCTGTGTTTCTCCCTGCCCACGATATATGGCGGCAGGGGATACACACGATTTGTGTCGTTTGTTTAGGAGCGAAGCACGCACGGTCAGCTTTCGAGCAGCTGATTGTGATCACTGCGAGCTCTCGCTGCGCACGCTCCGCTCTCGCCTGGCTGCGTTTGATGTGAGCGGCCAGGCTCGCGATCCCGCTGGCAGCGGTCCCGCTGTTACTGAGGCACAGCGCAGACTGTTGTCGTGGGGATCACGGGTGGATTTAGCGGAGGGATCCGAAACGGGCTCGTCCTTTTCTCGGTCCTCACCACTAGATCCGCGGCTCTCTCTCACGGTTCGGAAACCCACGCTGCGGTTTCTTCCCCCCCAGAGAGAGAGAGAGCCAGACACTTCATCTGTCTTCCTGGATGGGCTGAGTGTCGAGGGGGGGGGGGACCCCCCAGGGGGGAAAGGGAGGGATGTGGATCGCCACCACAGTCCCTCGCGTATGAGGTGTGATTCGTGATTATGGGGTGTGTTTCGTGCATTCGCCAAAATAATCGTTTGGCCAGCCTAGAAACAGGACGCTCGTCCTAAAAATAATTAGACGAGCATGTTCTGAATCCAGATCACAGCCTTCACGACGGGGGCCTTCCGTTTCCACGATCTCCATGATGAGGTGTCCAAGATCGTGGGAGAAAACCATACTCATCCGTTATTACAGCCCCACAGTCCGATTATTCAAAAGAACAATCGTGGGGGCGGAATGATAAGTATATGCGGGCGGATGCCGAGTTAGTGGGCAGATGCTGCGAGCATCTCTTCACATCCAACAGCATAGCCCCTGAAGGACTCGAAGCTTCCCCCAGGGCCCGTTGGCTTTACACGGAGTCTGGTTGGGAAACGGAAAGCTTTATACGGTCGGTAGGTCAGGCTGGCGCATGTTTGTACACCATGGCGGTGTTACAAGCATACCTGGCTGACCTGCTCAGGGGTGGGACTGCTGAGCGGCAGCAGCCCAAGCCATAAAGCTACCCATATCGCCAGTCTCAAAAAACAGAGCGTTGCAAACCGCACCCCTCCACAAAAAGATCGGGGGTCGGGGCGACGCTCACAGTCGGGGTCTTCTAGACCTAAAACGGATCTACGGACCGTTATTTTGTCTAAGAGGACCTCAGCTAAACAGTCCTACCATTGTCAGGTCCCTGAGGGCAGCCCACCGGGGGAGGAAAGGATAACACCTCAGTATACGGTGCCCAATCCTCCTCAGTGCCCTCACAGAGGCTTATTGATACCCCTGCCACCCTCGGTGCTTCAGGGCTCAGTGAGCTCCGACGTGCGAATTCCCAGCTGCCGCCCAGCAAGCGGTACGGCACGGGAGAGCTCGCCCCATCAAGTGAGGGTGCTACAGCAGTCAGATCGGTTGTTCCTTCAGTGCCCTCATGGAGGTTCATTGATACCCCTGCCACCTCGGTGCTTCAGGGCTCAGTGAGCTCCAACGAGCGAAATTCCCAGCTGCCGCCCGGCAACGGTACGGCACGGGAGAGCTCGCCCCCTCAAGTGAGGGTGCTACAGCAGTCGGGTCGGTTGTTCCCTCAGTGCCCTCATGGAGGTTCATTGATACCCCTGCCACCTCGGTGCTTCAGGGCTCAGTGAGCTCCGACGAGCGAAATTCCCAGCTGCCGCCCGGCAACGGTACGGCACGGGAGAGCTCGCCCCCTCAAGTGAGGGTGCAACAGCAGTCAGGTTGGTTGTTCCCTCAATGCTCTCAGGGAGGTTCATTGATACCCCTGCCACCACGGTGCTTCAGGGCTCAGTGAGCTCAGACAAGCGAATTCCCAGCTGCCGCCCACCAACGGTACGGCACGGGAGAGCTCGCCCCCTCAAGTGAAGGTGCTACAGCAGTCGGGTCGGTTGTTCCCTCAGTGCCCTCATGGAGGGTCATTGATACCCTGCCACCTCGGTGCTTCAGGGCTCAGTGAGCTCCAACGAGCAAAATTCCCAGCTGCCGCCAGGCAACGGTACGGCATGGGAGAGCTTGCCCCCTCAAGTGAGGGTTCTACAGCATTCAGGTCGGTCGTTCCCTGCCAGTCATCTGCTTCAGGGCACCGAACTGGCTCCTCTAATAATACCAGACGCCAGCCTCGAGAGGCTGGTTCCCTTAGTAGATTTTCTGGTAGCGTGGAAACTTCTACCAAATATCTCAAAATGGGTCCTGCAGATTGTAGAGAAAGGTTACAGAATCCAGTTCGGGTCTCGTCCGCCTCGTTTCAACGGGGTCATCCACACACTTGTGGGCCCCGAGCAGGCTCTGGTAATGGAACAAGAAGTAGATACTCTCTTGAGGAAGGGGGCCATATAACGTGTTCCTCCTCTCTCGAGAGAGCATCCGGGTTCTACAGCCGTTACTTCATCGCTCCGAAGAAGGATGGGGGGGGTTGCGTCTGATCTTAGATCTCCGTCTTCTGAACCGCACTATCAAACGGCTTCGGTTCAAGATACTCACTATCAAGCAGATAGTATCTCAGATCCAGTCCGAGGACTGGTTTGTTACGATAGATCTCAGAGACGCTTATTTCCATGTTTCCATCCTCCCTCAACACTGGAAGTTCCTGAGGTTTGCTTTCGGGGGCAAAGCTAACCAATATCGGGTCCTTCCCTTCGGCCCAGCACTCTCACCCCGTACTTTCACGAAGTTTGTGGATGCTGCTCTGGCTCCACTGCGACTCCAGGGCATCCGCATTCTCAATTATATCGACGATTGGTTGATATTAGCTCAGTCAGAGTGAATGGCGGCTCGGCTTTGAGATGTCGTTCTCGCTCACATGAAATAGTTGGGGTTAAGACTAAACACCAAGAAGAGTGTTCTTTCTCCACTACAGAGAACCACTTATTTAGGCGTGGTGTGGGACTCAACCTCGATGCAGGCACGTCTGTCTCCTGCTCGAATCGAGTCAATCCTCACGACAGTCACGAGAGTAAGAGAAGGCCAGTCACTCACTGTCAAATAGTTTCAGAGGCTGTTGGGTTTGATGGTAGCTGTGTCCAACGGTATACCTTTTGGCCTGCGGTACATGAGACCCTTGCAGTGGTGGATCAGAACCAAAGGATTTTCCCCGAGGGGGAATCCGCTTTGCATGATCAAGGTCACGCGGCGATGCTTACGTGCCTTAGACATGTGGAAGAAACGTTGGTTCCTGGTTCAAGGCCCGACGTTAGGGGCTCCTTGTCGTCGCGTAATGTTAACGACGGATGCCTCTCTCACGGGCTGGGGAGCGGTCATGAGTGGCCGCTCTGCCCAGGGTCTGTGGGAAGGCCATCATCTCTTGTGGCACATCAACTGCCGGGAAATGCTGGCTGTGTTTCGAGCTCTGACACACTTCCTTCCAGACCTAAGGGGGCATCATGTGCTTGTCTGCACAGACAACACATCGGTGATCTCCTACATCAATCGGCAGGGGGGTCTGCGTTCGCGCCCCTTGTACAAGCTGGTTCTCGGACTTGGTGTCCCTCCTCGACGGCTCTCCGCTGGAGATTCCGATCAGGAGGGACCTCCTCTCTCAGGCGGGGGTGCCATTCTTCACCCCTGCCCGGAGTTATGGAAGCTGTGGGCATGGCCCCTGAGGGGGCACAGCTCCTAGCATCTGGTCTCTCAACTGAGGTTGTTGAGACTATACTCCAGTCCAGAGCTCCCGCCACTAGGAAACAGTACGCCTTGAAGTGGAAACTTTTCGCTTCATGGTGCGGACAGCGACTGCAGGACCCAGTCAACTGCCCAATTGGTACAGTTCTGGAGTTTCTGCAGGAGCGATTCTCCGCAGGGTTATCTCCCTCCACTCTGAAGGTATACGTGGCGGCCTTAGCTGCTTACCACGCCCTTCTGGGTGGTCAATCATTGGGAACACACCCACTTGCCACTCATTTCCTCCATGGCACCCTGAGGCTGAGGCCGGTACAGCGCACCAAGGGGCCCATAGTACTTCAGGCATTCTGTCCTCCTCCATTCCAGAAAGTAGGCCAAGAAAGGCTTAATCTGCTCTGTCCAGTTCGAGCACTGGACGCTTACGCACACAGAGCTGCCCCATGGCGTAAGGCAGATCAGCTTTTTGTTTGTTTTGGTCCGCCAAAGAAAGGATCTCCGGCGACCAAGCAGACTATGAGTAGGTGGGTGGTTGAGGCCATCTCACTAGCCTACGAGTCCTCTGGCCTCCCGTCACCTATGGGGGTCAGAGCGCACTCGACCAGGAGTAAGGCTTTCAGCTTGGGTGTGGCCTTGCAGGACATTTGTGCTGTGGTGGGCTGGTCCTTTCCGCACACTTTTGTCCGCTTTTACAACCTACACCTGGCATCTACCCCAGGTTCCCAAGTTCTCTCTTCGTGATGTGCTCATAAGATACACACACAGGCAGGGACTTGGTAGTATGGCACAGTGGATATTCTCGTTCCCAAAGCGAATCTCGACGCAGCTCGAGTTCCTGAAGGGGAACGTCTCTAGGTTATGTATGTAACCATGGTTCCCCGAAGGGAAAGAGACGCTGCGTCTCAGAGCCATACGTCCGGCATCCCTGCGAGGTGCTACCTTCATCGAAGCGGGGTGCCGCGCCGGCCCGGATGCGCTTTTATGCTTTTGGTGTTCGTCACCCTGCTCGCGACGTCTCGCTGCTCCATTGGACGGATTTGACACGAGCTTGAGACGCAGCGTCTCGTTCCCTCGGGAAACCATGGTTACATACGTAACCTAGAGACATTATATTCAACTCACCAGACATTTCATTTCCAGAAACTAGCAAAAATATGTATAATTATAATTATAATTAATTAATTAATTAATTATAATTAATGCAGACGCTTTTATCCAAAGCGATTTACAGTGCATTCAGGCTATACATTTTTTACCAGTAGGTGTGTTCCCTGGGAATCGAACCCACGACATTTTGCGCTGCTAACACTATGCACAACAACCAACACAATAAAATGTTACCAGATTCATGGTTCAATTTGGGATTAAACTAAACACTCATTGGGCATTTCAATTTGTTAGTATTGTGAAATGTGCAAGCAGCAACATAATATCAAATGTTGCCAAAGGCACACATGTGACAGGGCATAAATGTCACTGGCCCTCTCGTGTGTGAAATCTGAATATGCATAAATTAATAAATTAACAGTTTAAAGTGACCAGGATATGGTTAATCCACAGAGTAGGTGGGACCTGTAGATGGGACCTCAAAATTGTAAAAGTGTCTGCACCACTGGTATCTACATTGCAGCTGTAATGCACAACCACTGTGGGATGATGCATTGCAGATCAGATAATACCAAGAAAACGTGTGTTTGAGTAGAATAAGATACTGAAATGCAGCACTATCAGCTGGTTTCTAAAGAACAAAACATCATGCATCTTCATGTAACCAGTCATCAGTCATGCTAAAAGTGTGGAAAGATCAGGCTATTTGCTTTAATATGTGTGATTCAAAGTGAGAATTGATATTGTTAGAAGTGCAAATCTCAAATGATCTAAATCAAACTCGAATAGACTGGTTTGAACTCTGTAATAAATCAAATTTAAAAAAACTTTTAAAAGCTGATATCTAATAACTGCAGTGTGTGTTTATGTGTGCCCAACAAAGGCAAAATTAAGTGTCTATGATTCTGAAGCATTTTTAGTCTAAGATCTCTTAGATGAGTTACATGCTGCAGTGACACAAAATGCAAGGGCCCTGTGTCAAGAGGAATTCTGGGAAACCAATTTGCACTTGCTGTTACAAATTTTGATTTAACATTTCATTCATTTGCAGTATAAAAAATAAAAAAAAACATAAAAAAAAATATTTGAAATCATTCCCAGGCTCGATAAGGAGCAGACCATTTTCCTAAGAGACTAAATACTACATGGTTGAAATAATGATTACCATCTTTATTTTGATTAATTTTGCTCATCAGTCCTTGTCCACCATGTATCATATTTGCAGCTGGTTCTTCTAGCATTGGTCTGACCTTGCCAGTTAGACAATGGCTGAAAAGAACAATGTCTTATAAGACAAAGCGATACACTTGAGCTTTAATGCCTTTGTTGCTGCGTACCGATTTTGAATGCAAGCAGGCGCACTAACAGGACTCTATGCCCTCGGGCTAATTTTTTAGTGCTTTAAAAATGTACGGCCATATGCAAACCCTGCATTTATCATGCTGGAGAGTCTTGATTAAAAGCCATATGCTTCACAAGTCCACATTAAGTGGTTATCAGCAAACGGAAGCAACAGGCTTCCTGACCTGACTCATTATTCCTGGGTGTATGTAATCAGCGTGGATAAAGTTCTGGCGCAGCTGGAAAAGGTGTTCGAATAAAGAGCGCTTTGGTTCCTCTCCCTGACACGGGTATTACTCTCTGACTGCTGTTTGGAATGCAAAGAGGAGAAACAGTCCCTCTAAACCTTATTTATAGTCCAGCACTTTAGCAAGCACATTGATCTTTTTTTAAAGCATTTCTTCTGTGGTCAGCACTGGCTGTGTTCTTTGAATTTTAAGCTGTGTATGGATGTGAGATGTCTGGTGATGCTCGCATGATCCTTCCTCAAGAAAAGAGGAGGATCTAACGCAGGCTATAAGTGCTTTAGGTCAATGAGAGTATATTGTTTGAGGCTGCACCTCTGGCCATAAACAGAAAAAAAAAATTCAGGGCTTTTGTTCAGTCTATCCCTTTTCAGCATGTGCATTGGGTTGGAGACCAGAAAGCCATATCTGTGGTGACTTTGGCCCTGAATTGACCTGCAGAGAGAAGATAGAATTATGTTTGATAGCTTGATTAAATGTTAAAAAGTGAGAGAGTGGATGTGTCGACTGCAGAGCCTCGGGCTAATGCAGTTATGCTTAAATCCTGTGAGAGATTCTGGGTAAGACTCAAAACAGTTACCCCTGCCAACAGCCTGTGTCAACTCTGATACTGTTATTGTCTGAGCGGCCAAATCTGAGCGAAGCTCACCTACACACAGATATATTCCCTGACAAGGTGTGCAGACAAATGTAAACTCATTAATGAACCATTTGCCAGCTGTACACTCAGGCACAACAAAACTTCAAAGTAATGCCTGCCAAAATAAGAAGCAATTTGAAAGAAAAATGCACATTTGAAGGGTAAATCAATTTATATTCAGGCGATGTTTGTTCAGAACTTGTTTTTTTTTTATTGCTTGCTTGTTTGCTTTTGTTAAAAGCATCACTAAACACTATTTAAATTTTTTTTAATTCACGCTACACATGCTATTGCTGACTTTTTAGACACAGACGACTGCTTCTGTCTCTAAAATGTAGAGCAATTAAACTGCAGCACTGCAGCATTTATATCTGTTACTTTTATGTATTATGTTTCCCCTATAAATTCCTTTAATTTTGTTCTACCAAGACAGATGGAGGTGTAGGCTGTAGGCGTGAGGCCATGTCAGTCTGAAAGGCTATATTTCTAAATCTCAGTATATTTATCACTGTAAACCTCAACAAATCAATCAATCCATATCACTCCAGAGCTATGCTTGAAGCTTCACGTTAGTATTGTTCTTTTTGGCTTTATTTTGAGTTTTACTCAAATCTACCTGCGGGTCAAGCGATTAGTCAACAGAAGAGACAGACGGCTGCACGTGAGTGTCCTGCGTAATACTTGGTTATAGATCTGCTGTTGGAATTATTACTTGCTGCTAAGAAGGAATATTTCGTTTTCTGCCTATTTCTACGTTATATTTTTGTTTGTGTTTGTATTTTTGATTGCACTTTCTGGTAATTATAATAGCTGCCCTCGGCTAAGAAGGAGCGTGTGTAATTTAATTGCTCCCTTCCTGCGTTTAAGTGCGAACTGTAGTTTCGATTGGAGGAATTGCCCTGCTATAGACTATTGGCTGTGCTAATTAGAAGGCGGCCACAGCTGTTTTCATTTTAGTGTCTTAGACTGTGTATTTATCTGATGTCTGTGCGCTGACGCGGAAGCATCAGCGGAAGCGTTCAGGCCTCCTCGTGGGAAGACCAACGAGTGTAAAGACCTGCGACTTTACCTGCGCGACTTCACCGAGCAACGAAATCGCCAAGGCACTTAAGTATATTTTTGCTCTTCCCTGTACACACTCTCCTATTCTGTCCTCTCTTTTCCACCTCTATCATGTGTTTCCAAACCATTCCGGTTGTCTCTCGACGACGCTCTAAGGTCACACGCAGACGGCAACGCAATGTTACTAACCTGCATCCTATCTCTACATCCTCTACTGCACCTCTTTCTTTCTCTATGGGTCTCTGGAATTGTCAGTCAGCTGTCAACAAAGCAGACTTCATTTCTTCTTTTTCCTTAAACTCCACACTTAGCATCTTGGGCTTGACTGAGACCTGGATTCGTCCAGAAGACTCAGCAACCCCAGCTGCTCTATGTAACAATTTATCTTTCTCTCACACCTCCCGTCAGGTTGGCCGGGGTGGGGGCACTAGTCTGCTCATTTCTAACAATTGGAAACACTCAACCCACTCTCCCCTATGCAATTACAACTCATTTGAATCTCATGTGATCCCTATAAAAGACCTGTAAAACTCCAGGTGTGGTATTTACCGCCCTCCGGGCAAATTCTATCCGCCTTCTAGAAGAGCTGGAGGGATGCTGTCCCTATTCCCGGAGGACGGCCAGCCGTTACACTTTTAGTCTTGGAGACTTCCATTCATTGGACAAGCCTTATGCTACAGACATGCCATTCACTACTTGCTTCATTTGGTCTCAAACGACTTACCACTACAAGCACACACAAATCAGGCAACCAACTTGACTTAATTTACAAACGCAATTGTACTGCAGACAACATTTTGGTAAAACCCCTACACACTGTATCTCTGACCATTTCTTTATAACATTTAACCTACATCCTGCTACCTGACACCAACCCCTCTACCGGTTACTTTTAGGCAAAACCTACTCTCCCTTTCACCCTCCCATCTTTCCTCAGTAGTATCCTCCTCTCTTCCCTCACCAACCCATTTCTCATCTCTGGATGTTAATGCAGCAACTGACACTTTATGCTCTACTTTAACCTCGTGTCTAGATGATATTTGTCCTCTCTCATCCAGGCCAGCATGGGCTGCCCCTTTTAACCCCTGGTTATCCGATGTTCTTCATGAACATCGGACCAAACTCAGGGCAGCTGAGAGAAAATGGTGCAAATCAAAAGATCCGTCAGACCTAAGTATGTATCAGTCTTTGCTTTCATCTTTCTCTGCTGAAGTCCATACTGCCAAATATTCATACTTCCACAACAAGATCAACAGCGCTCCAGACACACATAATCTCTTCAAAACTTTCCATTCTCTCCTCTGTCCCCCTCCACCACCTCCCACTTCTATAACAGCTGATGATTTTGCCACATTCTTCACAGACAAAACCAGAACAATCAGTAGCCAATTCTCAGCCCCACACACACAGGACTTCAAACCAACCCCACCCACTGCAAAAACTCCCATCTTCTCCTTCTGTCCCCTCACGGAGACAGAAGTATCAAAACGTCTGCTCCAATACATCCGACAACATGCCCTCTAGACCCAATCCCTCACACCTCCTCCAAGCAATCTCCCCTACACTTTTACCAACACTCACACAATACATCTCTTCTCACAGGCACCTTCCCCACTCAGGCCCTTTCTAACGGCTCGGATAACCCCACTGCTCAAAAAACCTACATTAAACACTTCACTTACAGATAGCTACAGACCTGTCTCTCTCCTTCCATTCATAGCGAAAACCCTCGAAAGAGTTGTTTTCAACCAGATATCATTGTTTCTTTCACAGAACAACAAACTGGATCCTAACCAATCAGGTTTCAGGAGTGGCCATTCAACTGAGACTGCGCTACTGTCAGTCACAGAAGCCTTGCGGATTGCAAAAGCTGATTCCAAATCATCAGTCCTTATTCTGCTGGATCTTTCTGCTGCTTTTGACACTGTCAATCATCAGATCCTCCTGTCTGCCCTCTCTTCAATGGGCATCACAGGGATTCCACTTTGCTGGTTTGAAACCTATCTCACTGGTAGGTCTTTCAGGGTGTCTTGGGGAGGGGAGGTATCCAAAGCACATCAACTTGTCACTGGGGTTCCTCAGGGATCAGTTCTTGGACCCCTACTCTTTTCCATATACACTACATCACTGGGACCCATAATACAGGGTTTCTCCTACCATTGCTATGCTGATGACACACAGCTCTATCTCTCATTTCAACCAGAAGCTGATCCAACGGTAGCTGCACGGATCTCAGGCTGCCTGGCAGACATCTCGGCATGGATGAAAGAATATCACTTACAGCTCAACCTGGCAAAGACTGAGCTTCTTGTCTTCCCTGCCACTCCAACTCTACAGTATGATTTTTCCATCCAGCTAGGTTCTTCTACAATTACCCCATCAACTTCGGTCAGAAATCTTGGTGTAACTTTTGATAACCAGCTGACCTTCAAAGACCACATTGCAAAGACCGCTCGATCTTGCAGGTTTGCATTGCACAACATCAGAAAGATCAGGCCCTTTCTAACGGAGCATGCTGCACAACTTCTTGACCAGGCCCTTGTCATCTCTAGGCTGGACTACTGCAATGCTCTTCTGGCTGGACTTCCATCAAGCACAATCAAACCTCTACAAATGATTCAAAATGCAGCGGTACGACTGGTCTTCAACGAGCCCAAAAAAAAACACGTTACACCTCTCTTTATCTCCCTGCACTGGCTACAGGTTGCGGCTCACATCAAGTTCAAGTCATTGATGCTTGCATACAGAACAGCCACAGACTCAGCACCCGCATACTTCCACTCACTACTACGAATCTACACCCCCTCCAGAAGTCTGATATCCGCTAGTGAGCGACGCCTCGTGGTACCATCACAGAGAGGCTCAAAATCACTTTCCAGAACATTCTCGTTCACCACTCCTGGCTGGTGGAACGATCTTCCCACCCCTATCCGGAATGCTGAATCCCTGACAATTTTCAAGCGACAGCTGAAAACTCATCTCTTTCGAAGCTACTTGACTTCATCATAAAAATTTTTTTTATTTATTCCTTCTCTTTCTAGCTTGTACTTATTTGAACAATGTCTAAGAACTTGGTATTACAACCACTTCTTGTGTCTGTTTGCCTCTTTAAGAAGAACCGCTCTATGTATCCACCAATTGTCAGTCACTTTGGATAAAAGTGTCTGCTAAATGACTAAATGTAAAATGTACTGCAGCAAATCACTGTGACGCAATCAAAATAAGTGTTTAAAGAGAGATTCAGAGCCTAAAGCACATTAATGATTTACAGCCCATGCCTCTGTAAAGGCTGGGAAACAGTGCAAATGGAAGTGTAGTAGAACAGAGAGCCAGTGAACCTGCACAATGTTTACACATAAATAATTGATGTTAAATTACAGGGAAATTATCAAGTTGCAGCTGCTGGAAAGGTTTGTTTTCTTTTCTGGCAGTTTTTGCACACATTTTAGTTGGTAGGCTTATAAATAAATCAAAAGTAAAATTAATGCAAAATATGAACATGCAAGTACTAGAGAAAACTGCCACATAATTCTTGTATGATTGTGTTTTATCATTTGTGTTTTGGCAGTCCATTCACTGAAGGCTCATACGTGCTTTTAGAGAACATTACAAAAATTCACAGGGTAATATCACCCCTAGTGAACAGCACAATCCAGGGTCCAGTTTATGGCGGGGCTCCTCTCTGATAGTAACAAAGGTTTGCTACATTTTGATTGGATCTTGGTGGACTAAGATAAGCAAACTGTCCAATGCCATCAGATAAAGACTCAAGGACAACCGCCAGATAGAGGGTAAGAAGAAGACCTCTGGTACCAAACCCAGGAAGGACAGGACTTCTCGTTTTGGTCAAAATGCAGTTTCTGCCCTTCACCCACCTAGAGACTGATTCCGAAGGTTTTGGCCTGTGACCGCCAAAAAAATTCCTGAGAACCTCCAGATGCAGCAGCAGTGAGAGACAAAAAAAATTGAGATCACAGAGATCCTAAAAAATCATAACTACGTTTTCATTTGCAACAAGGTTAAGCTCTGGTGAGCAAACATTTACTTCAAAGTACGCTCTACACCTACTCCAGGGCCACATCTGCATCACGTATCCACCCTTTGGAGCTCCAGGAGATCAGCATCCTACAGCGCTTCATATTCAAAGCTGTGAAATGGATTCCTGATCCTTTCCCCACTGCATTGTTACCAGCAAAACCAGTGGAAGTCACCACCAGAGTGAGAGTCTCTTCCAAAGACCTTGGCTGTCATATACAGGTGCATCTCAGTAAATTAGAATGTCGTGGAAAAGTTCATTTATTTCAGTAATTCAACTCAAATTGTGAAACTCGTGTAGTAAATAAATTCAAGCACACAGACTGAAGTAGTTTAAGTCTGGCTCTTTTAATTGTGATGATTTTGACTCACATTTAACAAAAATCCACCAATTCACTATCTCAACAAGTTAGAATACTTCATAAGACCAATAAAAAAAAACATTTTTAGTGAATTGTTGGCCTTCTGGAAAGTATGTTGATTTACTGTACATGTACTCAATACTTGGTAGGGGCTCCTTTTGCTTTATTACTGCCTCAATTCGGCATGGCATGTAGGTGATCAATTTGTGGCACTGCTGAGGAGGTACGGAAGCTCAGGTTTCTTTGACAGTGTCCTTCAGCTCACCTGCATTTTTTTGGTCTCTTGTTTCTAATTTTCCTCCTGACAATACCCCATAGATTCTCTATGAAGTTCAGGTCTCGTGTGGTGGGGGGGGGGGAAGTTTGCTGGCCAGCAAGCCACACCACACCATGGTCATTTAACCAACTTTTGGTGCTTTTGGCAGTGTGATTTTTCCTTTTTCTGAAAACAAGACAATAATTTTTACTTGTATCGAAAATCCTTCTTGATTTAAGAATTTTTAGATTTTCTTGGCTGGAAACAAGACAAAAAATCTAAGTAAGAAAAGCATTTTTTGCTGTGTATTTATATATTTGTTTGTTTGTTAGTTAGTTTGTTTGTTTGTTTATTCAAACTATTATTTCATATATTGGGCTTTACAAGTTTAAATGCTTATATTACCACACCCAAGAACTGGTATACTATAAATATTGTGTCTGAATATCAATAAAAAATGTGGTTTGGGTGTTTTGAATACTGAATATGAATATGCTTTTTAACAAGGATTTTATTTGTCCTATTATCATATTGTGATTTTATGTTTTTGTGTTTCAGTCTGTGCAGTAAAGCTTTTGTGTTAATGTAAACCCACAGCTTGAGAGATTTGTCATTTTACAGGGAGGCAAAACATTTTCACCCGAGAAAAAATAAAGCTGTTCAGAGTTGGCTTTAATAATTTGACCCCAGGGGGAACTGACTTGCTGAAAAAGAGTAGTTCAAGTCCTCACTCTCCCACTGTGATTTGTCTGTTTACTTTTCACTATTCAGCACACACTGTTCCATTTCAGAAGCACAAGCGTCATGAAGCTGTCTGTGACTTCTGCAAGAAATGTTCAAGTATAAGGTAAGGTGGTATTAAAAAATCTAGAAGATGCTGCAGCAAAACTGAGAAGCTGTTTTCTCTCTGTCACATGGGCATCATCATTAGGTGATTATGGTGACCATCTGTATTGGTGTCAGCAGTCATGGCACCAGCTTCAGGGGAACTGCAGGACACAGCAGTTAGAGAAACGTTTGTGCTAGTATGGCATATTCTCATCAAAAACACCGGACTGAAACAAATCCCATTCCCACGATAACGTCTCAAAGCTCCCTATCAAAGGTCCTCCATTCCGCCAGCAAGTGACATGCACGTCTAACAAAAGGGATCTTTTTATCCAGACCATTCCGCCAGCTTCTCTTTTTAGCTCTGCCCGTTTCAGCACTTTGTTTGAACAAGATACATTCATAACACATCTTCCATCTCATGAGAGATGACAGCTGCACATCTGTTTCCACCTCCTTCGCTTTCAAGGAATGGATCAGTCAACAGTCTTAGAACGCCAGCTGCGCTTTGTAAAACATGGACTGAAAGCGAACAGCTTCCTGACTTGGACTCAAGATTGAATTAGTTATCGTTCTACTTATGGTATTGTCAAATTGTTAGCAGATGTTTGAGAACAGCTGGAGTGGAGACTGTTGATCAGTCCATGAGCATGTGAGTCATTTGTTTATGACTTAAACTGGTAATCTGCATACTAACTGAGCTCAGCTCTGTAGCTGACATGATGGGTTACTGAAAAGTCGACTGGAACCCTGTTACAATAAACATCATACCATCAAATGTGATATATTACTCTAGAGAAAACTTTTCAAAGCATATTTTTTCTCTTTTACACAGAAGTGGCTTGTGCTGAACCTAATCATTATATAACAACATCATAAAAGCTTCATGCAGGCAATATGACTTTATGAGCATAGTTGTCAAGCTGTCAGAGGTATTTGGTCTTGTTTTAGAATCTTAAAAAACAATATATTGCACAAGCCATTGACGGGGCAATTTGATCTTCCTGTGGCAGGTTAATGCTGATTTGATGCTTTAGAATTTAGTACCGATCCATCCGTCCTCTATGCTCCCTTCTTTCCTCCACCCTGTCTGGTTTCTCAGCAACTGTCTCTAGTCGCAAATTGTCAGGGGAGCTGTACACCACCCACCTAAGCATTTAATAAGATATTATATTAAGAGGGTATTAATTTGTTTCCATTTTCATATGCTTATTAAAATCCCAGGCTGGCCGCAGGCGCTTTTAATTTCATTTAGACACAGTATACATGTTTCTGTCTCCATAAAACAGAATTAGGGCTTTGTCTTTAAATGATGAACTGTCATGCAGGATTTGTGTGTGTGCGGGTCTGGTTTTGCTAAAATTGTAGCGATCAAATGTTACTTACATTGTGGAAACTCTCCAACCGGGCCCATGAGGAAAACAGCTTAATATAGGGATGTGCCGGAAACAGAAAACATTTTGGGAAAGGACATAAATAGCCAAATAACAGAAAAGAAAAATTGATTAGAGTGCTATTTTTATCTAACATACGTGAAATTACAACACTATGGTAAGTCTGTTAAGCTAATACGACTGTGAATTTTATGAATAAAAATGTAGTGTGATTCCAGGTTCAAATCAGATGGCCTTGATAGATTCGTGAAAAACAGGGTTATTTCTTAAAATCGGATCTCGACTCCAAGCAATCCAATTGGCTCAAAGAACTTTTAAAGGGGTCATATGATAATTTTGTGTATTTGGGGTAATGAAATGTGTTTATACATTATTTTTTCATACTGTACATTATTGTTTCTCGCCCCGCCTTTCTGAAAAGCGTCGATTTTTACAAAGCTCATCGGTCTGAAAAGCGAGGTATGCTGTGATTGGCCAGCTATCCAGTGCGTTGTGACTGGCCGAATACCTCAAGCGTGTGACGGAAATGTCGGCTATTGAAAGCCGATCCGGCGATCCACAGCGCAAAGTTGATGTATTCCCTCAGCTTACCATACTATGACGCCGTGTCCCGGCCGGAGCGACGAGACAAAAACATTAAAACCCATTATAAACGAGGCATTTGTTGAATCCAGTGGGGACATAATTACGGATTATACTAACTTATACTGTCTTTTTACGCGTTGCGTTGCATCGCGCCGCGTAAACATAAAACCATGTCTGCATTTGTGATCGGAGAAATGACAAACAAGCGCTACTCTACACTGCTCAAAACTCATGTTCGAATCATCAGTGGCAAATCCTTTAAATGAAAACGTACTTACAGTCTGTGAGTCAGAACAGCCGGCATTGTAGTCTACTCTACCAGGATCAGGAAACAGTACTCCATAAAATGCGCTGCACACATCTGAATATTTGGGTTGAACTGTTCTGGAACAATGTTGTAAATACAACTTAACCACTGATTTCTACTCGTGTCATCTTTCGGAAGGCCAAACAAAGTAGTTTCAGTTTTGAAATCAATGGACTGCTGCAATTCCTCTATTCAATGCATCTTGTGTTTCTGAATGCATGAATGTGTTTTTGTGTGAATGATATATGACATGAGAAGGGCAAACATAATCACTTGCAAAGAAAAAAGTATAGATTGTTGTGTCTTTGTAGCTTTTCACTTTATTTTGTCATGCATTTTTGCTATATAGCCTACAATATGAAATAACAGTTCAAGGGAGTAGACAATGCAAGAGAAAAAAAAGTTTTTTCATTTCGCTTCATTCTATTCTATTTGCTTTTGCCCATTTTGGCTTCGATTTAAATACTGATTTTCTTCACAACAGATATATACTTCATACAGATCATGACTTTGCTGCTCTATGATTAAACATACAACTGTAAAATATAAAAATGCAGAAAAGCTTGTGTAAGGATTAAGTTTTGAGAACATAAACTCCTTAGCTTAACGTGAACAATATAATCCAAAGAAATTTAACCGTCATGATAGAAATGTGTGTGCATGTCCTATATAACATACTTATATGTATTAAGTCTAATGTAAAATAAATATACCATAGGAGGCCTTTGAAATATTAATAAAACAGACTCTGAATAAAAGTGTGCCTGCCAGAATGTAACTTTTCCTCACTAATTACTCCAGCATCTTGAACAGTGCCTTCCAGTAGCAATAAACAAATGTAATTCATCACAAAAGGGTGGATCAAAGATTCACGCATGATAAAACAGAATATGTTAGTATAAACAAAGGCACAGCTTAAGCAAGTTTATTCAATCTCGGATGTAGGCTATCGCACAACAACCTACATTAAAGCTGTCATCTCTGCAGTGGTAAACCAATGTGCCATTTAGTAGTCACAGGATTGTCTCTCCCATCTGGCCATTGTAAACTTATCAAACACTACTTCTTCTGCCTATACCCTTCTCAAGCTGGCTTGTGCCACTTGCTGCTCTATTTAATTGGGAAAATCACCCCAGAGCGCTGGTCCTCTGACAACCAATCAAAGCTCGTCTTTCACCAATGCGCTAATAGACACTGAAGTCATGCTAAGCTACGGATATTTCTTCAGCAGACTGTGCATGAGGGATGAAGTGTGCTCTGTCTGCTGCATGCACAGTGCACTAATGATAGAACTGCTTTAATTTAAGACCGCTTTCTCCGGCTGCTCTGGGTAAGTGATATTTCAGTGGGTTATTTCTCTTCATTAGGGCACAGTGTGTATGGCTGCACAGGCACGAAGAGCATGAGGTGCACAGCCTTTGATGGCATCTTATCTGGTCTCTGTGCTGTGACAGGGATTGGGGCGGCGTTAGTGTGACTGTAGCTATCATAGTATTGCACATTCCCAAGTCCATAATTGGTATGTCAGTCCTGCAAGGAAAAGCCCTCCAAGGACTTCATAGCAGTCATTGATTTTACGATGGCAGAAATTTCCAGTCGTTAAAAAAGGCTTTTCTTTCCCAAGTCTTGCATCAGGCACAATAGCTTAATTCTATAATAAAAGCCAGAGAAGTGTTGCACATAATAACATATACATTTTCACAAACCTGCATAATGTTTTCACCAACATGCGCAAGTAAGCAATAAAGAGTATAACATCGTAAGTTATATTTTACAGCTATGGACAACTCTAATATGAAACATTGAATTAGAGTGCAGCAGAGCCACAGGCAACTTTCAACAAATATGCAAAATGCAGACAGGAAAATGTCCCCGATGGCCATGTTCTGTTGCAAAGGTTCAGGAGGTCTTGTGCCAGTCATTTCGTGTGAAATTGCTGTCTACTTTAAATCATATCCTGCCCCGAGGACTGCTCAATGAGAGGAAACGAGGAAAATGGCCTTACCTCAACCCCAGATCAACAAAGACAATGACTGTCGCCAAATGGACGGTAAATCCTTGCCTTCATTACAATCTGAGCCCTGAGATACATATCTATATGTGCAATTTCCCAGCAAAGCAATGATTTTTAAAAATGAAGGGACTTACTGATACAGCTTATTCTGTTTTCAGTCATATTAGACCACTTCAACTATCAAAGCAGTGCTTTTGCTTTTAGAGTTGGGGTAGTTGGACTGCAGTTATGAATGAACTCAGACTTGTGCCCATTCGAGTGGATTTATAATCAAACTTAACACAAACTCAGACATGTTGGACTCTAATTAATAACTACCTCAAACTCAGTTGGTTAAGGATTCGGACTTGACTCGGACTCAACAAAGTGGACTTGCTCGGACCCAGCACTATTTGTTTTTGGGCACAATCTATCATGAATGCACCTCTTGTTCGGTCGAGCACGTCGCAATGTTTCACAGACATGAAACAAGTAGTGAACTACTTAAAAAACACATATCCGCTTTGAAATTGTTCTGTGGTAGGTGTGTGAACAAAAGTGCTTCATAATTAAAGATCCCCTCCAGTCGTTACATATCCTTTCTGCTGAATATGTTCATGCATTGTGATTTAAAAAATTATCTGTGCAAAATAAATCTAAGATATCTAATACAATATAATATAAAAGATCAAAACATATTATCTTAAATCATTGTTTTCTCATGTGAATAACTTTTTTGTCATTGAAGTAAACCACCCAGTCTACAGAGACCACAGTGAGAAGAGCAGTAATCCTATTTTTCCCTCTGTCTCCACTCCTTGGCTTTCTGAAGTCCTAATCCCTTTACATCCTTTTATCAACCTGATCTGTTCTCCAAGGCTAGGAAGCACCCTGATGAACAGCCATCAGCAGGCTAATACATTCACTCAGAGAGAGCTACAAGTCTCTACCAGAACAACTGGTTTACCCTGTTATCCTTAAAACAAACAATCGACCTGAACATGCATGCTAAAACATTTATTAGAGCTGCCAAGTTTGAAGTATTTAAGGATCAAATAAATTCTGTGCCATAATAAAAAGTTTCAAATCTTAAGTATTTCAAAAGAAATGTAATTAATATTCATTAATATTTTGTGATCAAATATTTAGCATGTTGATTAAATTAAAATGCTCCAGAAATTGTGGTATGTTTGTATTTTTTAATTGTGGTATGTTTGTATTTTTATTTATTTTTAAAATCAATACATTTTTCAAGGCTCGTACGATATATTCAGCAGAGGTTAAGGAGACTAAAACTAAATAAATGAATAAATAAATAAAAAATAAAGATACTATTAAACAAATAATTAACTTCATCCCTGAATAAGTAAATGAAAAATTGCATTTGTACACAATACCAATTAACAGGAGTGATGTTAACATAAAAATAACAAGAAGTGAGGGATGCTTAAGGCACTCATAAACACATAAATATACACACACACATACATAAATGCATGCATACATACATAAATACATGGAGGAATTCATGGAAAGAGGAGAAACTTGTATCCACTTTATTTTTCATTGCAGCAGTAAGCTGTTTTGTGAATGTGCGAGATTTCCTATTCATTAGCTGCTGTAATAACTAGAAGAATAACAAAATGCAGTAACTGTGTGTTTATGATTGCAATAATAAATTAAAACAATATGATAGCAAATACCGGTTTGGAACATCACGCAGCATAATTAACTTTTTTTGTACCACTAAAATAACTGTAAGCAACTGACGTTGAAAACCTTGCACATTAAAGTAAAAAATGGTCAAGTCCACTACTGCATTAAAAATGAGATGGATACTGTAAGTGATGCATACTGAATCAACATTCTGGTTGCAATATCATTTTACAATTTAGTTAATATATATTATTGCTTGCATATATTTTGTGCTCAGACTGAAAGTGATAGACCACAGCACATAAATAGTCATAATGAAACACTCATGTGGCAGACAGGGACTGATGCCTTCACGAGGGCTGAAGTGATGACAAAAATGTGGTAGAAGAGGCAATATAGTCAATAAACAGCATTGTTACCTGAACACTCAAGGATAATACTCTACTTTGTAAATGACATTGTTGTTTTTTTCAGTGTATCCATATTTATTTTTCTCATGCCTTTGACACATTCATTAGTACTGAATGTTCCTTCATTATAATTCCATGAAAGGCGATGTCACAGTTAGCCATCTCATTAATATTGCAAATATTAGTAACATCTCAAAAACGCATAGAGTTAAATAGGTTTTGGAGGACACTATTGAACTACATCAGAAAAGCAGTATGCATCTTTCATTCTTGCATGCAGTGAAATAAGAACTTAAAGGGCATTGCATCATGGAGGAGAAGAAAGAAGGACAGCAAAGACGGCAGAATACTTTTAATTTGATCTCAGTGAAAAGACACGCCTCCACTTTCTTTCCCACCTGACTTTGGAGCTGAATCATTTCCATCACCTCCCTAAAGTGGCCCTCTGAAAATTCATTTAGCCTTCACTATTAGATTGATCTAATCAGCTCACTCCAATTTTCGTCATGCATTTAACAGCGGCAGAGGAAAATCAGACCCATAGTCTAGAGATTTTGAAAGCCCTTTGCTACTAATGATGGCTTTGTTCCATAAAAAGTGATTTCCTGGCTGAAGAAGCATTGTGTTTTGTCCCCTGTCGTGCTTTATGCAACTTTCTCCATACCAACTAATATACCCATGATGCAACTGATGGTCCGCCCAACAATTACTCACTCTCACACTTTCATTTCTTGGGACCAACTGGCCCATTTTCACAAAAACCATGAGAGATAGTAGGGCCTAACTAGCACAACCAGTCTTTTTTTCTGGAATACGATAACATTATCCGTGACTAGATCAGATGTGCAGAAGCTCAGCTGGAGTGTTCGGTTAAGGGAATGTGGCGGATCCCCCACCACCCGGTGTAATTTAATCAACATCAACAACAAGCCATGTACAGTGGACAGGTTCTCAGAGAGTTGCAGGACAGATGGTCTGCACGTGAGTGACAAATAGCAACCATAGAGGAGCCCGTTGGTTCATGTTGGTTGTTGCATTCTGTGCACGCACCAGTGATAAGATGTTTGCGCCTACACTGCTGTAATCTCTGCTGTTGTCTGAGATATATTTCAATTGCTAGCAAGTCGGACTTTACAAGAAGAACACCTGTTATTGGTATTTCTCTAAGCAACATAAAAAGAGCAAATGAATACAAACACACTTAAGGTGAACATTTTTAGATGAGAGAAAATTGGTTCAGTCATTTGAAAAGGATGAGTTCACATTAGATTTTTTCCCACTTTCAACCATTCTGAGAGCAATGGCAATGAGACACTGAGAGTTTATTGCCTTCCCATGTGAATCTAGGTTTGTCATTAGCTGAACCACCCTTTCATTATTCATCATTAACATCAGAAACTCTTTTTCTATTTGTTTCATTTTTGTAGCACGATGGTTTTACTCTGAGTCGACAACTGCCCTTGTGTAATTTTGCTGCTAACGAGGTCACTGCTCGTTTTTCCTTTGAAAGGTGAAATTCAATTAAATAAATGAAAATTGTAGGACATTCTTTGATAGGGCAGTTTCTACACTTTTCAAGGTTACTCGTCTTTTTCTGGTGTATAAAAATTAGGATTTTAAGCCTTCTTGGTAAGTGCACTGAAATAAATGCATAACTTTATTGTCGTGCCTAATGACGTTTTCATTTACTGTCAATATTGTCACTATGATCTTACTTACAATCATCACCACTGTCAGTATCATCTCCCTCACAATCAGTCATGCACAGCACAAAAGCATGACCAGCACAGAATATGCCTGTCTGAAATCAAGAAATATTTGCTGACAGCTTTGATTGCTGTCAAATGAAGTTCTAAGTCAGATGCATCTGTCTATAAGGAACTGAAATTAAAATTTCACTATTTAGCATCTGACAGACAAAAATTGGACCGTAAAAAGTAAATTGGCCGTGTGTGTGTGTGTTGTGTGTGTGTGTGTGTGTGTGGTGGGTGTGTGTGTGCACGTTTTGTGACAAATGAGGACATACATTTGTATAATGACAAAGGTAAGACATAGGTATTACAAGGAGAAGGGGACTTTTCAGGACATTACCCCATGTCCCCACTTTTCAAAACGCTTATAAATCACACAGAATGGAATGTATTGAAAATCTGAAATAGCACAACGTTTCCTGTAAGGGGTAGGTTTAGGGGTAGGGTTGGTGTAGGGCAGGGGTAGACAAGTTCGGTCCTAGAGAGTCGCCGTCCTGCAGCGTTCAACTCAAACCCTGAAAACAAAACTCACCTGCCTATAGCCTTAGTAATCCTGAAGACATTGATTGGCTTGTTCAGGTGTGTTTGATTAGGGTTGGAGCTGAACTCTGCAGGACTGCGGCTCTCTAGGACCGAACTTGCCTACCCCTGGTGTAGGGCAATAGAATATATGGTCTGTACAGTATAAAAACCATTACGCCTATGGGATGTCCCCACTTTTCACAAAAACAAACCTGTGTGTGTGTGTGAATGAGTAAGTGAGTGTGTCCCAGCACTGGGGTTGCACGAGTGACCACTCTCAGGGCTGGGTTGCAGCAGGAAGGGCATCCGGCGTAAAACATGTGCCAAATCAGTTGTGCGGATCACTCCGCTGTGGAGACCCCTGATAAAAAAGGGAGCAAGCCGAAGGAAGAGAGAGAGCATCTGATAGACAACATGAAAGAAAATGACAAATCAGTAATGCTCAGAACTAAATCAGTTATTTATTTATTTATTTTTACAAAACAGCACACATAGTCTGTATTTCAACATGTTTATTTGGAATTATTTGGAATACAAAGACAAACAAACGAACCTATTAAGAAATGTAATTTGGTATGGCAATAATGGAGTGACCAAAAATGTTTAACAAATCAAAACATACATCTTAGTATCCATATACTGAGTACTTTTTTTTCATTAATTCTCATAAGCAGCAACCATATTATTTTGGGTATAACATTTATGCACTCCCTCGGTAAAATAGAAGGCACTTGAGAAGGGGAACTGTGTGCATTTCTCTACCCCGAATGCAAATGTGTGATGCAATTAGATGCATATTCTTTATCAAATTTGTTCTATTTGTTTAGTCAATTAATTCTAATGATTGAGAATAAAAGCATATTTGAATAAAAGCATATGTTTATTTTGCTTTTATTCCCTCAGACTTTTATTCTGTTTAAACTATTTCAATATATATTAATGTAGTATCGAGTTATGTCGAATATGATAGAATAATAAAGAGTAGCTGTTTCCAAACATTTGTCTGTTAGTGTAAATAAATCACTGTTTCAGATTTGCAGTGTCCACAGATACAAATTCAGTCATCTGAGAAGTGAAACTTTCTGCAGAAATTACATAATCGTTTTCAGTTTGTGCAAATCTGAGATTAAAATAAACTACTCTTTACTTTTGCACTTTCCATTTATGAAATAACATGCAATTTCAATAGGGAAAGTAATTCACTTTTTTTTTTTTTTTCAAAAAACGTGTGTGGGTAAGTGAAAATGAAAAGTCTAGTCAGCTCAGCCAAAAGAAAAATGCCTCTTGACAGTCTGTTTATACACAAAAGCAGACTGGCACAAATGCACTGTCATCTCTGTGTGTCCATTGGACCAAATATGTCTCATAACCTATAAAGAGCAAAAGAAAAAAGACAGACTCTGGGGAGGAGCAAAGAGATTCTCTGGATCCAGCTGAAATCAAGGCAATCAATGATAGAGTGGTAAAAGAATTTTACACAAGTCAAGAAAAAAATTGTTGGGGCTGTATAAATAATATATTTGGGAGTTTGTGGAAAATGCTGGATCTGGGAAATGAAGAGAGTGAGGCACTTAAAGATGAACAGACTCAGAGTCTGTTTATAGCCTCCTCATTCCAACTGAATAAATTTGTTTTAGATTTTCGTGACATTTGGCAATATTTCCAAATTCTGAATGTTTTATACACAACTCTATTTGTGTGCTTGTTTGTTTTTATTTTAGCTAAGAAACTCTGACACAGGGTGACAAGTATGTTATGAAATATTTGTCAAATATTTTTTCATACAACAATTTTAAGTGATTTCATGTCATGTTAACTGAACATTTGAATTCATTGAGTATTGTTTAATACAGTATTACACACACTGCATGTTAATAACAATGTGAAAGTTGCTTCAGGTGATAATGACATATTCATACTTTCTCATGTAATGGAGCTATAACATCAAAATAGGGCAGGAGACATGCATTATGTGCATTATAATTATATGGATGATTATATATGATATTTTAGTATTTCATCTGATAAACCTGCTATAAAAAAATTCAATGAAGTAGACAGGCATGCTTGCTTTTATCTTGCAACTAAATAAATTTCATGCATGTAAGGCCAAATTCCATGTATTATTAGTTTCCCTGAAAAGAAAAACATAATTATTGTAATTATTGCATATTCAAATTTATTGTATAACTATATACATTTCCTCTTTCAGGACTGAGAAGGATAAACAGCCTTGTGTGTTCCCTGGTGCTGTTGGCTTTGTATTAATTTTGTGATAGTGTGAAGAGTTTCTAGCAGGGCACATGAGGGCAGCCCTCGCTCAATATGCTAAAGCAGCGGCGCTTTCTGAGTCTTTCTAATTAAATTTGTGCATAATGGTCCACACATCTGCATGTACACAAAGCATAATGTGCCTACAATCATTTTGAAGTTATGAAAGTGTTTTCCATGTTTGTGTTTATCCAGTGCAAAATCTGCAGTGCAGAAGCTACATTTCACATATAGCATTATATGTCAAATGCATGCCTACTACCATTTATTACTGATATATCTACATGGCATATCTACAGAAGACCACATGTAAATGTGCAATACATAGTTTCCTAGCTTTATGCCCATTAAAAATTAAAAGCTGCTGCATACATTCATACAAGAAATTCACCTTTTTATGCCACTTTTAATGGTTATGATAACATAGTAAGTATCAGTAATAGTGAGAGCAAATATTTCAGTTTGGTCTGACTCTGAAAATTCAAAAACGAGACAAAATAAAAATCAGTGACTCGCTCTCCAGCTCTCCCCTCTGTGCCCAGTCAGCTGAACTGCTGAAAAAACTGTCTGCAGCTGCTTCAACCCAGTGATTCAGCCTGTTAACCTTGCTGGAGAAAGAACCAAAAACACAGTGACATCCCCAATGCCAACACCCTCAGCATTTTCTCTGCCCCTGAGAACCACTCAGTCCTAAGTCTGCATGGCAGTCAGCATATAATTTTGCACATAATTGTTAAAAAGTGCACAATTCAAGTTTTAAGTATTTAGGCTATATATAAGTATGTATGTATATGAGCGGAAATATTTTTAAGTCTCTGATATTACTTTACAGAATCGTTCTCTTATTTAATACAAACATAAATGCTGTTGTCACAGCTATTGATTGTGGTTAAAAAAAATGTTCTCAGAGGACTGCTGTCATATTACTATATTATTACTGCTATGCTTGCAGACTGTGTTCATCTTGCTAGGCTAAAGTTTTGAACATTGTCCTTAGTGGATGTTTTAAGATGGGGAAATTATAAAATGATAAAATCAGTTTAATGTTCATATTTATGTATTAGGTGAATAGCCTTCAATCTGCATCAGGGTTGTTATCACCCTCCTAAAAATAAAGGTTCTTCTTCTTTATTGGCATTCATGGTTCCATGAAGAACCTTTAACATTCATACAACCTTTCCAGTGCACAAAAGGTCATGTAAACTGAAGAAAAAAAAAGAAGATTTTTTTCAAGTACTGCACTCTTAAAAATAAATGTTCCAAAAAGGGTATTTGCAGTAATGCCATAGAGGAACCATTTTGGGTTCCCTAAAGAACCTTTTTTTTTCTTAACTTGCTTTGTTGAGGTTTAAAAGACACTTAATGTTCAGTAATATTATTGATTTGGAATGAGAGCAAAACTTGAACTGAATTGAGCTGAAAAATAACTGCTTTTCTGTCTTCGGTAAAGCTGCTTTACAGAACACAGTTATTGAAATTAATTGAGTCAATATGAACCGACTTGTACTGAATACCTCCACTACTGTTTTCACTAAACTAACTGGAGCTGATTAATGACACTGTTGTCTTGTTAGAGCTGTTTTAATGTAGAATTAAGAGTTGCCTCATATTTGATGAAGTTTTCATCATTAATTCTGTATCTTTCCTGTTTAATACTGTGAAACTGCTTTGCAACAGGCTGTATTGTTTAAAGTGCTATATAAATAAAGGTGACTTGACTTAACTTGACACATCAGGACCTTCTTGAAGGTCATCTGACTGTACCCCACTGAGAGTCACAACCCTCATAAAAAGGCCAGGAATAAAACTTGAATCTGGGCCTGTCTTTTGGTCCTGTTGAGTGCTTTTGACATTTTAAGTGCAAGTAGGTCTGCCATTCTTTTATAATAGCAGAAGTTGTTCAAAAGTTTACGGGTAGAGACTTGAAAATCCTGCAAAAAGCTTTGAGTGGCTGGTTGTGATGAATAAAGAATGAACAGGTTTGATATAAGAGGTATGAGGCACAATAGCCGACAGAGTAAGTGGGGGTCACATACAATTTTAAATTGAGGGCATAACTTGGTAGGAAACAAGTCATGGATTACGATATCATTGTCAGGGTTGGTAAGCATGAGGGGGAGGTATAGTAGTGGAGAAATGTGTGCCACACAGATACTAACCCAACAGTACTGACCTATTTAGCTGAACACTGCCATAACTATGAACATAATGACTTTCCTCTGTTGCATCCCTTCACATTTAGTCAGAACGTCAAATACCGCTTAAAGTCACAGCTGTTCACAAGTTCACTGTTTTGTCTGGTATATGTTTTTGCAAATGACTTTGACAGATTTTAGACCATATTTTGACCATACTCTCTCAGAGTGCCAGGGTTAACCACAGGTTTTTGCTGAGGGTATTACAGATATTCAGTCTTGCAGTAGATTCATTTGTTTACTCTGGATTTCAGCCACACTGCTGATTAAAAACTCAGATTTCTGGTGGAGAGCCAACTTGATGCATGCTCTTTGGAGCACACTGAGCCTATGTATCTGATACGCTTGTATCTGTTCTACTTGAAGAGGTAATGATGCTGAATAAAGAACACAATAATAACTACAAATAAACAGTTTAAGTACCGGATAATGTGGCTGGTGATTATGGGAAAATAAGCCCATGAAATAAAGGTTCCAAAAAGAGAATTTCACAGTGCTGTCAAGGAAGAACCATTTTTGGTTCACCAATGAGCCTTTCGGTGCACTATTAAAAATAAAGGTTCATTATTGGCATTGGTGGTTCAATTACAAACCTTTAAAATCCATGGAATCTTTCCTTTGCACAAAATGTTCTTTGTAGTGGTAAAAGGTTCTTTAGATTATTAAAATGATCTTCACATTAAAGGTGACAGTGGCAAGGAGGTCACATGTTAATTTTTAAATGAAGTGGTATTGAGAGGTGTGTCTATCTGTTGAACATCTGTTGAAAATGAATATTTTGAGTCAGCAGTACCTCTTGATTTCTTTCCCAATACAAATCTCAATTCTGAAAGAGTGTACCAGTGGATCTGATTCTGGTAGGAAGAAATTGAGTTTGTTTTCACATCACCTTAAATAATACTCTTATTTGTGTTCAACCAATGAGGGAAGGAAGAAAGAAGGATGTCAGAGATGATCTGCTTTCCCCATCAACTGGCATTAAACCGAGTGCAGATTGCTGCAGTCCTTGAATAAATGGCGGTTGTTATCATGTGGCAAGACTGCCCCCTTGTGGCTTCAGAATCATTTCTGCTGTCGCTTTGCCCTCAGATAAAGATCCTGAGATAAAATGAAAATCAGCTCAAAAGGCCTCTTTTTTTCACATCCTCACTCAGATATCTTGGAGAATCGGGACATTTTTGAGAGCGGCCGTTGGGTTTAATCATTCGCTCTGGAGAAAATTAGTAATTTGCTATTTGTAGACAGCTGAAAATCTTCAGACATA
Organism: Sinocyclocheilus anophthalmus; assembly: GCA_018155175.1. NCBI lineage: Eukaryota > Metazoa > Chordata > Actinopteri > Cypriniformes > Cyprinidae > Sinocyclocheilus > Sinocyclocheilus anophthalmus. The sequence goes on along the minus strand of JADLZN010007694.1, from coordinate 153,374 downwards.
CTAGTAGACCTTCCACTCTTGAAGCTCTCTGTATGTATTTGCATGTAGAGCTCATTGTGCTTTATCTCACCGCTCTTATCCTCTTGAGACCTGGCAAAACATTTTATATATGTTTATATTTAATAATGATATTTCATTCATAAGTTATGCTGCGTCCTTGTTAGAGGACATCGGGACTCAGTTAAAAAAAATAATAATAAAATGACATGAATAAACATGCATAGGCAAAAACAATAGATTTTTATTAAATCACCAATACATTTTTAGTTTTCAGAATTGTTCTTTTTTTTTTTACCAAACTTTATAAAGATGATTCTCAACTATGTTATAGCAGAATGATTTGATATACCATTTTTCCTTATGCAAAATGTTTGTTAAATGGCCATAAACAGGTTTTCTCATTTTATATAATGTATCTATAAACTAAATCTATTTTGCATATTAATGTGTTTTTGGGGCAACATGTAATGAAAAAAGAAGTGTAATAATGGGAGTAATAATTGACAAGATTTTCATAATAATATATAATATTTCATAGGAATATTGAAATATAATTTCTTTCCCTATTCATTTGTTGTGTCTCCAAACATGCGTAATAAACATGCTTTTAGTCCCGGTGTCCTCATATGAGGACATGTATGAAATCAACGTCCGGTTTCATAACAGAAGCTCATATTTTGATTTAAAACCCCATAACATTTTTCCGAGATGTTTATTTACGACAAACAATTAGAAAATTAGTCAGATTTAAATGATAATTGCTAAATATTATCATATTTCCATAAGAGTGTCACTAAATTAATATCAGACATATTTGAAGACCAAGGAGAGGGAGTGTTCATGGTGAAACATCCAAAGTATCTCTGAAAAGCCCTGAATGTGCTCTGTACAGGACATCCAGACTTAAAACTGTGGCATGTATAGTCTCAGAGAAATTCACTAAAATATAATGTCCTCATACGAGGATGCAGGGTCTCAGGAGGTTATCCACTTGACATTAGACTATATCCTGTCTCTGAAAACTATACCAGCAGACAGGTCTGTTCTCACTCCACATGAGAGTTATATTAAATAGCAGAGAAAGGACAGCACTGACAGCAATTGGGACTTTAATGGAAATGTGTAGATATAAATTCAGTAATGTTTTTGAGACAAGTGGGAGCATCTCAGAGAGTCATAAGTTATTTTAACTTCTTCTTTATTTGGTTGGAATATTTAAAGTCAGGTCCTGAAAACCAGATCAGAGCATTTATAAATATTGTGAGGATTTTCATTTTGATGTCGGATTTTTGAAGTAGTGGCAGTGGGAACGATGGAAATAAGTGCAGTTCTAATGAAAATATTAACAAATGTGCACATCATTCAAATATGTGGAACAGCATTGCTAACATTTCACCCAATAGGCTTTGATCAATACCAGCACCTTTGTGAATTTTAAAATGTAAAAATGTCCTCCTGGAAAGAAGACAGGGGTTGTGGCTCATGAATAAATTCATTTGTTAATTTGCACCTTATAGTGTTAACCTTTGACCTTGACAGATCCACACAGAAGCTGTCAGCAGGTGAATGGCAATCTCTTTACAGATCAATGCAGAGCAGTGCAGCCAGATTTATAACCTAATTCTTTGGAAAAGAGCCTGAAATAAAATAACTTGTCCATTAAATATAACATGTGACTCTCTTGATAATCTCTTTGTCTATAAATCCTTTGTGTGGATGATTCAGCATCTCAGGAAGAGACTCATTATGAACTGAAGTAGTGGCCAAATTTGTGCTAGTTTAACGTGATCTATAATTTGATAATGCACACACTGCATTCTCAAAATGCCAGAGTTTCTAAGAATAAAGAAAATGTTATGAATGTTATAAAACAGCAAACTCATATTAAGAAGCTATAGCTTGTAAGAAACACAGCAAATGTGAAATACTAACATTTCTCTATGGCAGCTACTGTATATGCAGTTATTTTAATCACTAGTTTTATATATAGCCTACTGTGTAATAGAACACAGTTTAAATGAGCACAGTACATTCAATAAGTAGTGTAAGCAAACATAATCGAAGTCTTGCTTTTTCAATAGACTGCTAGGAATGATTATTTAACCCTTAAATGTATGAATGTTTCGCCAATCATTATTACATTTAAAGGGTCTTTAGCGACCCGAACCTATATATAGCTACAGCACGGATGGATCTCTAACTGCTGCAATAGCAAAAAAAAACTCTCTTGATATTTTAAGAACAATTAGGCTAGGCTACAGAAGAATAAAATAAAGCATATTTCGTTACCTTTTGAAACTTAAAATGATTCAATTTGAGCAGATGATTTTACCATCGCTCTCATCATCAGAGCGCACTTCCACAGTACATGCAGAATCTGGCTCATATTCACGATCTCAGCCATATTCTCAATTACTTCATATTCAATATTTTGATCACTGGCAGCTTCACCCATCCAGCATCAAATGACAGTGACATTTATATTTCATTGCTTATAGTAATTGCTCTGCAGTAAAGCCATTCAAACCAGTTCTATTGGTGCTGATGATATTCGTTTGTTTTATGCCTGCGGTAATTATGAGTATCATTGTGTTTCAAACAGTGCCACCTTGAGGAAAAAAGATGCATTGCACATATTGAGTCATCAGATATGTAAATATAGTTGCGCAGGAAAAAATACTTACACATTTACATACCTTGGGTCTCTAGCGACCCTATACAGTTTTTACAAAAAAATTATCAGAAAACTGGCATTCTTTTATATTTTACTAATTTTTTCTTGTTTTTATTTTCACAATTTGGGTTTTTAGTAAAACCTTTAAAAGATGAGGAATAATAAGAAAGTGGATGTGGACTTTTTTAAAAAAAAATGAAGGAGGGAGAGGGTAGAGAATGATGCATTGATGAAGGTATGCATTTAAGGGTTAAAATATATTTGAAGTACAAATATAGTAGCCTACATACAGTGCAAAAATATATTTGACGTACAAATCTTCAAATGTATTTAAAAAAAAAACTTTATTCATATTGTTGGACTATATCTAGTATTTAGTATTGTGCAAGGAAATGCTGTCTGTCTCACAATAAAGAAGATTTATACTAAACTCTGTCACTGTAAATGGACTGCAATAAGGCTTTGTGTGCTGTTTGGTTTTACTGAAGATCTACATTCTGACTCGATGCTGATTGGTTATTGAAAGAAAGCAAGTATCTGTTGTTTTCCTGGTGATGGCTTAAAGATGCCTAGCATTTGGGTTAAAATGCTCTTTATTAACTGTAATAAGCATTGATTGGCTCACTATTAGCCTGACCTCACTGTTTAATCAAGGTCAAGCTTTCAAAGTTGATGAACACTGCTTTGATGTGTAAGCATATGCTTAAAAAAAACTAACAATTTTAAAGGAAGAAAGAGCTTTACTTTCTCCTTCTCCGGTTATGCTGTATAAAATTACTGTATCACCCCTCTTAATGCAAGACTTTTTCTGATACATGAGGTTATTCTGTACAATGACATTATTATTATTATTATCAGTATTATGATTATTATTATTGTTGTTGTTCTATGTGTTGTTTAAATAAGCATTGTATCTGACTTGTATCAATAAAACTTATTAGCGTATACTGTTTCCGTTTTTTAGCTTGACTTCGTGCTTGCTTGTTTTGGACTTCACAGAGTTAGCTACGTTATCTAGCAATATAGTGTATTGATCGTAGTGTGTCAGTTGTATTATACTTTTATCGTTAAGGAGGTAATAATGTCAGGAGGAACTCGACTAGAAAACGCCAATCCTCTGATATTCCAGCGATCGGGGGAAAGACTCCTGTCTGCCACTGATGAAGATGAGGATCTAGCGGATCCCATCGATGACAGGGAGATCTTCGATATCCTTTCAAAGCACGAAACAAACTACTTTGACATGTCAGCCCTGTTGCTGTAAATTATTTGCGATAATGACAGTTGTACTTACAATTACAAACTGTGTTAAACTCAGTCAGAAGCCTCATTTACGTTCATGCTTTTTGAATGGTTTGAGTCGGACCTTAACATCTTTACATCTGATCAGATCGATCAGTGACCCTGAGCACCCACTGTCCCTCGAAGAGCTCAATGTCGTGGAACAAATGCGCGTCAATGTGAGTCTGAGCTGTCTGTCTGTCTGTCTGTCGTTCTATCTTTCTAACATGTTTTTGAGTAGGTGAATGATGAGGAGAGCACTGTGTCTGTGGAGTTCACACCGACCATCCCACACTGCAGTATGACCACACTCATTGGCCTGTCCATCAAAGTAAAGCTTCTGCGCTCCCTTCCTGACAGATTTAAGGTCATTTTAGTGAGCAGCCAAACACATTTAAGCTTACATTAGGCTTTGGGATTCCCATCTAAGTTGTTTGTTATTTTCTTTTTGTTGTTAGATTGATGTTCACATCACGCCTGGCACACATGCCTCAGAGGATGCAGGTAAATGCCCGATGTACAATGCAAAACAAGTTTAAAGGGATACACTACACCCAAAACAGAAAATTCTGTACGAGTTTGTTTCCTCTGCTGAATACATAATAATTTTGAAGAATGTGATAATATAGAGCTCACAAACTTGAGGAAGAAAAACATGTCTATTTAATTTAAAGGCCCAAACTGAGAAAAAAAAATGCAATTTGGTGCATATGTTGTTATTTATATGGCCATAATGTAAGATCGGTTTCTAAAAGCTCTTGTTATAAATCAACGAGATCTTTATAAATTGAGTATTGTGTGCATATGAATCTAAGTTGCTTCCATCCAGTAGGCTAAATGTTCATCTTTAAATTAACACTATAAAAATGATTCTTATGTTTACTTTATAAAAATCTGTATATTTCACAGAAAAAAGACCCGTTTCACGACCTAAAGGTGTATGGTTGTAGAAATACACTTAGGGGTCCTGTTACTTACTAATAAAAGTATAAATCATCAATCAGATGACAAAACTGAGTGCAACTGGTTTGCCAGCAACAAGGTTTGATCACGTTAGAGGCCTTAGAAATTCATATGTAAAACATTATACAGTTGGCTTTATATAGTTAAGGTCAAGAATATTTTTCTATTACACAGCACCCTGTTTTTATTTTAAAATAAAAATCCACTTGTGTTTTTCTCCTCTAGTCAATAAGCAGCTTGCAGACAAAGAGAGAGTGGCAGCAGCTCTGGAAAACTCTCAGCTGCTGGAGGTGGTCAACCAGTGTCTGTCCACCAGAACCATGTGATCCCAAGAATCCCGCCGCTGTCATGTAGTCCTTTGACAGATCAGGACTGAACTCCTACAGGCAAGCCAGAGTTCAGTGATAATTACAGCGTTAATATGTTTTATTTCTTTTATATATCTAGTACTCGACAAACAGCACCAGATCAGGAGGACTGTTTAGTGCTTATAAAGTAAGAGATGTATCCAAATTGAGTTTAAACATGTGTCAGGAAAAGAAACAATGGTAATAGAGAATTTGTAGGGATGCACTGAAATGAAAATTCTTGAAAAATGAAACACTGGGCCGAATACCGAACACGGTTTTTCGCATTTTTAGGCCTATTTTGCCTCCCTAAATAAAAAAAATCAATTACAAAACAACAATTTTAAAATATTTACTTAACACTGACTGAACATTTTTTTTAACATTCTAGCAGACATTATAACATCAAAGCAAAATGTAACTTAAAATTAATAAGTTAGTAAAATAGCCTAATATGTTTTGGCCATTTTTGAGACTTGAATCAGGCATGTATTTTTTACTGTACAAATAAAGGCAGCCTTGCTGAGCCTTGTTTTAATTCTTTTAAAACATTAGAATATATTAAAGATCCCAATTTGAACACTGTGTGAACGTTATAATAAATGTATTAATAGAGCTGTTGTAGGGTAATTAATATTATCATTATTATTGTCTTTTTATTTAATTTTACAGAACAACAGTAAAAAATTACAATAATAACATTTATTAATATTGATGGAGTTCTTGCTTTTTCTCAGCTTTTATTTTGGCAGAAACCCACAGGAAGATCTCAGTGCTTCTTTTTGTTAACAACAGCATGCAGCTTTATAAATTAAATTATTCTCATTACGAATTTGGGAAGATGTTTGTCGCACGTATCACATTGTCACATGCCTTTAAAAAAAAAAATCACAAAAATGTTACTGAGCAACTGACGAGAAACAGTTTCAGCGCAGATTTTCCTCGCACTTTGAACCCTGGCACCGCGAGCTCGTGCAGCACTGTCAGAATACATGCAATTCGTGCGTGCATTCGAAAATAGAACATTCTGCAGTTTATTTACTAATCATTTGAAGTGATTTCAATCAGACACCTAACCACCAGCATTAGCAGCTCTTCTCATGGAGACGGCATGCAGACCAATAAACAGTCTCTCGCTGTCGGGGCGCGTTGCGGGCGGCTGCTCGTGCTTGTAATGATTTCTGGCGTCTTCTCTGATAGTTTTAAATTAAGTTCACACTGCGATATGTTGATGCATTAGTCCGTGCCTCTATTGATCGCTTAGTCCTCTTCGGACATATTATTCGGGCCTTTTGCTTATTCGAACAGTTCGGTGAATCCTAAATTATGTGAAACAGCATTTTCCTGTTTGACAGTACAGGATACAGAAAGAAACGTTGTAGTGTCTGCGTAGGATCATGCATGAAGCGTTGGACTGTTTATGGCTTAAAACACTCCTTTTAGCCTTTTGACATTTGCATAAAAATTACAGTTCTGGTCAGAGATGTTACTCGTATAGGGGTTGTAAATTGCCAAATGGTTATTCGCCGTCAAGTAAGATTAGATACCAGCCCCCGCCGAGCATCCGGCAATTCTGATTTCAACACATTCACAACGAGCTGTAATATGGCCAAACGAACACACACACACCACACCCAAACTAACCACACACACACATAAAGACATTCTTATTTTAGAACTATAATAATCAGCTATGATTGTACTGTTATGCATGTGTTGTGTGTACATTCCTTTGTTAGATTAGATGAGTTACCACTCGTTATTTGTATTAGTTAAAGCCATAAAACACTTATATTCAGGTGTATGTGTGTATCTTTGGTTTAATCTATTCCAGATTATTGTTTCTTGGTATCAATGTCACCCGTTCTTCATTTCTCGGACAATGACGTACAGTATGTGATTGTGAAACGCATCATATGACACGTACGATATTTTGGGTTAAAACTACAAAAATTCCAGACCTGCCATAAAACATGCAAATTAGCCATAAACAAGAGACAAAGAAAGTTTATCCCGCTTTTTTTACCTCACTCCAAAAGCCATGTCTGTTCTATTGGCCATGCACAAACGCAGAATAGAATTCGTTTCATAAAGCGATCAGCCCACCTCCCCAATATTTCTACCAACTTCGCTCAGAAAACTTCTTCTTAGTTTGAGACAACACCTTTCAGGACTCTCAAGACCTTCCTTTTGAGTTTTATTTTCCGGCAGTTTTTACTTTCAAGTAACGTTAGTCGCTGTGGACTTCTTCTTCAGAAGAACCAGAAGTAAAAACTTCCAGCTGACTCCTCACGAACTCATCAAAAGACCTCCGTTATCTACCGCATCAGGACTCTTCTTCAGCGATCGAAAAACCAATGCAAGTAACCGCTTAAAAATTATTCGAGCGTGTTTAAGGTTCAGTCACTTTTAAGGTGATTTTTGGATTCTTTGACGATTTTCAAAGGTTGTGGTTAAGTGATGTGAAATACTGCCATTCTTTTCCTATTCTCTATCTTTTCCTTACTTTGTTTCATTCTGTGTATATATGTTTTAGTTAGTTATATGTTAGATATAGTTTCATTTATTAAATCCCTTATATTCACAACGGATTGTCTCTGTTTACTGCTCACAGTTCCAAGTCAATGAATGTTTGAACCCTCGCTACATTTTGCTAAGAATTACTGCTAGCACTGTACAAAGAAGGACCGTTTATTGTTCCGTGGCCAGAAAATAAATATTCCTTGAATTGATAAACGATTATATTGTCTGCTCGGTGGACAGACAGATCAAATAACTGTAATATTAATTCTGCTACAGCTAATTATAAGATCTAATCTAAATATTTATTATGAATCATAACCAGTTATAATTCGTCATAAATATTCCCCTTTTTAGAGCTAATAAATAATAATAAACGTTACATGTTATTCTGTAATTATGCCATATATTTGTGAATATGTACAAAATTAGTTTACTTTTAGAAGGCTGTGGACTTTTCAAAGAAAATTCATGTGGGTCAAAATTGAGAAAGTGTACAACAGAAATAACTTGCACTGCTGTGTTTTTTTACATCTTGTTTTTGCCAATAAAAAAAATATTGAAATATGTGAAATCAGTTTTGTTAGTTTAATTTAAAAAAAAAAGTTCAATCACTTAACCATAAGCAAACAGCATTTTTCTACAGCCAATTGTAGACCAGGGGAGCGCTTTGAAGTTTCAGCTATTTGTGAATCAGCGTAATTAATAGGTAACAGTTTTGAAAAGCTAAAAAATACATAGGCTTAATTTGTATGTGGTATAATTCATTTCTACAGATTATGGTAAATGGCTTTACTGGTATATGGATACATCATAAAACATCATTACTTTTACACTAGACACTTCCTAATACAGGCAGGGTAACTTCTCTAGAATTAGCTATTGTTAACCTTCACGTTCAAATCAAACTAGGGAATGACAAGAATCACATTTTCTTGTGATTTCTTTATGAAAATTATAGTCTTTAATACATGACCTGTGTTATAAAGTTATGTTTAAAACGTGTTTGTCTTATAAAGTCTGAAGGGTAATAGCCTGCCTAATGACGATACACAGATACTATAATAAGCACAATAGTTTGCAGAGTCTGTTTAGATTACACTTGCTTGGCTTTCAAGTCACAAAAGTGCTTTCACTAGCATGCATTAAAAATGCATGATAGATACTATTTCATGTAATAGAACACTTATTCAATAGTTTTTTTTGTTTGTTTTGTTTTTATATAAATTACCAGACTAGCTAACATTGCAAGTCTTTTTTGGTCCAGTCATTAAAATAAATACCAAAACTAAAATATGTGGGGGGGGGGTATTTTCAGCATCATTCAGTCTTCAGTGTCAGATGATCCTTCGGAAATAATTCTAATACTCTGAATTGCTGCTCAAAAAAACTTTTATTATTATTGTTATTGTTATGTTGAAAACAGCTGAGTATAATTTTTTCGGGTGTATTTGATGAATAGAAAATTCAGAAGAACAGCATTTATCTGAAATAGAAATCTCCTTGCTAAATAAAAGTATTAATTTCTATACTTTCTCCCCCTCCCCTGACTCCAAGCTTTTGAATGGTATAATGTATAAAAGCTTTTTATTTCAGATCAATGCTGATCTTTGGATCTTTCTATTCATCAAGGAATCCTGAAAAACTGTTAGAATGATTTCTGAAGGATCATGTGACACTGAAGACTGGAGTAATGATGCTGAAAATCCAGCTTTGCATCACAGGAATAAATTACGTTTTAAAACATATTCAAAGTTATATTAAATAGTAACAATATTTCACAATATTACTGGTTTTGCTGTATTTTGGATCAAATAAATGCAGGCTTGGTGAGCAGAAGTTCTTTGAAAAACATAAAAAATCTTACCGTTTAAAAACATTTGACTGGTAGTGCATAAGTCATTTCCATACCTAAAATACATATTTTACAGTCACTGTTATGCACGTTGTGTGTACACAATGTGCCTGTGATTGCGAAATAGGAAGTGAAAGTGAACGGCGCCAGTGCTCATTCTAAAGCGATTTCAATGACGCGCATATTGATAGCGGCTCCCTGGTGCACGAAAATTATATACAATATTAGAACGTTTGCGGGAGTGTAACACACGCGTTGCAGAGGCGGGTGGTAAGAAAACAAAAAAGAAAAATAGATGGAGCTTTATTGAATATCGCACCAATTTTGGGATTGGCTGTTATGAGGCCAAGGTGAGCCAAGCTCGTGATTGGGTGGGCCAGGCTGCACACTGAATGTGTAATATGACACATTTGCTTTGAACTATTTTTATTGTAATATCAGTTTGATTGATAAGTGACAGCTGTTGATAAGTGACTCTGCAACTACATATTCATGGTCATTAGAGTATTAGTATGTCTGCTACTGTAAATATATGCTAACACTTTATTTTGATGGTCAACCAACAGATAAACTGACTATAAGTGTCTTTGCAAGTACGTCAATTTATTCTACCATACTAGATTCTACCATTCTTGAGCATACTAATACTCTAATGAGAGTTAGTTGGCATGTAGTTGCAAAGTTGCTTATAGTCGATTGATTAAGGGGACCATCAAAATAAAATGTAACCATATAAAACATTGCATTTTTTTCAGTTGGAGTATTAAGCTCACATCAATTAATTAACATAAGCTCCACAGGAAACACTCAAATAACACTCAACATCTAACCACTCACAAGCTGTAGTAAGATACTGTGCAGATCTTAAATAAACAATGTCAAGATATGATACAGTCCATTATTCTGTAAATGAAGTAGATTTAATACGGTGTTCATTGTGTGTTATAAATAATATACTCTTAAACTTATAACCACAAATACATAAGAATTATGATGTATTATAACTGTTGTTATGATTATTGTTATGGGGCTGACGAGACGTGAGATGTGCTGATCCAAGTGCAAAGCTTTATTAATAGACATGGTAGAGACAGGCAAGGGTCAGATAATGGCACAGTAGCAGAAGGCAAGACATCACAAGGAATATACCTAGGGCTAGAGGGGGTATACGATCGGCCCGAACAGGCTCAATAGGGCGAGACTAAGGGAGAAGTCAAGTAAAGGCATCGGTCCAGGCAGGGGCAAAAACAGTATCAGAAATAGGGCAAGACCTGTAAAACGAGGGGATCAGAGATATCACGGGCGAAGAAACAGGACAGCGAGGAAACAGGACAAGCAGACGTAAAGCTAAGTCTAAGAAGACGTAACCTAGGGCTCCGTAGAGTAACTATCGCTAAGAGAGTGATAAATGCTTTACAATACTCGGCAGCTTGACGGGGATAAGAGTGAGTGTTATATAGGGAAGGTGACTGATGACAGCTGTGTGCAATCAGTGCTGTGTGCAATCAACTGTCTGTGTGTAATCAGTGCAATGGATACAGAGTCCATAGTAGTGTAAGGGTGACCTCTGGTGGCGAGCAGACGGAAGTTCATGGACCGGATTCGTGACAATTATTCATGAGTTGATATAACATATTATACATTTTTTTATAATGCATTATGCATTCATTATAATGCCTTAAGAATACCCTTATAATGTATTATAAATACGGGCTTCATAAAAAGTGTTACCATAATTTCAAGTTGTTTCCAAGAATCAGTCTGTACATATAAGTGCAAATAAAATACATAAATAAACCCTCATAAAAGCAGATATGATAAAAAATAAAGAACTTGTAATATGCAATTCCTGTATTATACAGTCAGTTGTTAAATGACAGTCACAATGTGGAAATATATCTTCTATTATAACTGGAATAATAAAGTGCATTGCCTAGGCACAGGTTAGTTAATACACCTGCTGGTAAATGCATGTACCTGACATTACAATCATATGCCACTAGATGGCAACATTGAACTACCAATAAATGTTCTCCACCAATATGATGAAAGGGGATTTTGCCCTTGAGAATTATAGGATGATGTTGTTAGCTTGCAACAAATATAATAAATGATAATCTGACACTGGATACTAATTCTGATTCTAATCAGAATATCTTTTCAAGTGATACCTTTTGAATGCTGGAAAAAAAAACATAAATTACTGGTGCCGGATAATTCTGCATCATTCATAGAATTGCAAGCCATTTTTCAAAGTGCTGATTTGTGGTTTCCCCCCCCCAACGAATTACATGGTGTATTTTTATTTTTGTGTGTGTTTTATTTCTTTCAGTTCTAACTGTGTGCTTTGCCCAAATCATATCATGCCCCCAACCGCCCCTTAACCATGTCTGTATTGCCATTTTATATCGTGCTGAATGTGTACAGTACAATTAAAAGCCACATGATGTTTTCAAAATTGACCTTTCCAGCAGCAATGAGTAAACCCAAGAATTACGTATTTTCAGTTTTTGTTATATTCCTCCCCAATAATTCCACAACAACCTACCACAAGGAAAATTTTTATCCATTTATGCGTAAGCAACAGAATCGTAGAATTATTTATTAACCCCTTGTCTTTTATGATATGATTTTATTGTTAAAACACCCAGTGTGGATCCGCACCCCCATAATATTTATTCAAATCTAAACAAATGTTTGGTCAAGGAATTTTGGGAACGCAAAAGACAATACATATATGGTCTTACTGAATATAATACACAATTCATATTTTTTTTACTTCTAAATACATTGACAGTAAATATATATAATGTCCATTGAAATATATTTTACCATATATGGTTAAGTGTCTTGTCTTACATTACACCAATTCACAGCATTTTCACATTTTTTGCCTTTAAAATTGCGAATTTCACAAGGTAGCTGAGCTCAGCTTGAGAGACCAACTTAAACCAGTTAAAACTAGCAAGATGACAAATAATTTATTTATTTCTTTTTGTTCCCCCGTGAACCATTTGTCATGTTCGGACTATACGCCTTTGCTTTACCTACATGCAATGAAGAACGCATCTCATGGCTGTAGTAAAAGCGGAACATGATTCAGGCCTTCGTCCTCGCAGGGGAGGGAAGACCCTCGCAGAATCGTGAATCACACGCACTGGATCCCGCTCCTCCCTCAAAATGATGTTACTACTATAAGAAAGAAAGACGAGTGATTCTCCGAGGCGAGGAGACCCTCCCTCGGGCTGACGTCAGTCACTCGCATAAATAAGGGATCTGTCTCATCACCGATCATAAGCGAAACCCTCAGCGGAAGAAAAACGGCGTTAAAAGGAATAACTGGAATTTTGACATTAAACGGGAGACGTTGTAGCCGCAATCACATGTAAGTATCGCTTTGACATGTTTCCATATCTTCTCAACTCCTCTAGGTATTTAATATTATAGGTACGTTTATACTAAAGTGGCATTATACAGTACAGTTGTTATAATACAGTTTCACACAGACAGGTTTGGAGTCATGACTTTCTGAAAACTAACAGTTTATTGTTAAAACAATGTTAGATTGCTGTCTTTATCAACTTCATGGATCACGTTATTGAGATGCCATAGGTATGAATGCCGCGCTTACACCCTATGTCCACATGCTAGCTGACTGTTGCTAACGATGACGCAGATGCATCGACTATGAGGCGAGGCGATTGAACGAGATGCGCTCACGCACGCGATAAATCCCCATCATGGGAGTTGCTATATGTTTCTGAAATGAAGTTTGACAAATACAGTCCTCCCATTGTCCCTGTAGGCCCCTACCAGACCGCCACGAGCCCCCACTAGCGTTCTGTCAGAGGCCGGAGGAGCGCACAGCCGACAATCCCCGCACGTCTGTGTCTCGCACACACTCATACTGTCACATATCGCCTAACCGTCTTGAACGCCTCAATTGTCCATGCTTGCGATCCGGTCGTGACTAGCCCTAGCGCCCCCCGTCGGCTCTTCTTGCGCCGCCCACGTTTTGAGCCCGGCCGCGTGAGCTTGACTGATGACGTCGCCCGAAGCCCGAGTAATATGCAGCCATTGCAGACCACCTGTAGTACTGTCGTTTGTGAGATTCGACCTAGGAGTGTGACTAGGCCCCAACAGGCACGACGCGCCGATGCGACTCCCCAGGTAACCTCGCCTATTGAAACCCCCATGCTCGCACCCAGCCCTTAAGATAAATCATTTCGGAGACGCTCCAACCCGTGATCCGCTCGCCCTGAGGGTTTAATTTGGTCTAATTATTGTACAGATTGCATGCTTGTGGTGATGTACCTTACTGTACTGTTAAGATGGACTTCTCATGTTGCCCGGAAATCACACTATGACAAGATCCCCATTGCTGGTTGATGATGAGGAGACAGTCAATTCCTCTTTCTAGGACATCTTTGGAACAGTAAGCAAGTGGCATAAGAGTAATATTTATGTTTACATCAATTTAAGCAAATTAAAAAATAATTAAATATTAAAATAAATAAAAAATTAAAAATGTTAAAAAATAAATGTATCTGGATTAAACCTCACACACACACAAACCCATCACACACCAAACACACACAAACTATATATATTATATATATGGCAAAATGTTAAAATAAAACATTATAACTAAATGTAAAAAAGATAAAATACATTGCAAATTGTAATGTCATTGTCACTAATCATGATCAGCATTAACTTTGCAATGCATAACCATTCTTTCTCTCTCTCTCTCTCTCTCTCTCTCTACAGGAAAACAGCCAGTGGCTGAATGATCAGTGCATGCGTATGGGAGATGCCTACATCATCGTGTACTCAGTGACAGACAAGTCCAGCTTTGAGAAAGCTTCAGAGCTACGAATCCAGCTGCGCAGAGCTCGGCAGTCGGAAAACATCCCCATCATACTGGTGGGAAACAAGAGTGACTTGGTGCGGTCCCGTGAAGTTTCTGTAGATGGTAAGATTTCACCCGACTTATTCTCTATTTTTTTTAAATCTGGGAGATAGAAGCAGACTTTGCAGTCTCTGGTTGGAGTCAGGTTGTAGATGTTTTGGATAAAGTACTTCTCGGTCTCCTGAGCTTTGAGGAACAGCCAAGAGGCATAGTAAAGATGACACGTAGCCTCCATCCCTCTGGTAAAGGAGTTAATGCTCACCTGCACATGCGTCTCTTTTTCCTCGTCTCTCTAGAGGGCAGTGCCTGTGCCGTTGTGTTTGACTGCAAGTTCATTGAGACCTCAGCCTCCCTACATCACAATGTGCACGACCTCTTCGAGGGCATCGTCCGACAAATTCGCCTGCGCAAGGACAGCAAGGAAGAAAACGCCCGCCGCATGGCCAACTGCAAGCGTCGCGAGAGCATCAGCAAAAAGGCCAAACGTTTCCTGGGCCGCATGGTGGCCCGGAAGAATAAGAAGATGGCCTTCAGACAGAAGTCCAAATCCTGTCACGACCTGTCAGTGCTATGAAAAACTGGACTAATATGCCCTCTGATACCCACGACCAGAAGCTGTGTTTTTCATGCTAATATGAGGACTATTTAGCTGTACAGACAAATATGAACTTGTTTTGTAAACTGAGAAGAGATTATATATGAAACAAAGCTGACAAAATCAAACTGATTATGTTGACCGGCATGAGGCTTTTTATTGTTATGTTACTTTTTTCTCTGTTTTGCTGCCTTAATATGTATAGTTGTCAAATTCTGTGCATGTAAATATGAGGTAAATCCACAAATCATGTTCCCTTTGGAGAGCTGTGGGTATGTTTGCACAAAGGCAAAAGAAATAGGTTATTTTCCTTATGTGGACTAGAGCTGAATCAGATGTTTAAGGGATGAGCACAAGTCATTTTTCTTGTTGAAATAACATATAGAATCAAATGTTACTTGAAACTGAGTGCGCAGGTTCGTAACTCAGCCAAGAAACCGAACTAGAAGGGGGGCAAGAGGCAATATAGGGTGTTTCGATATAAGAAGTCTGATATGGTTATTCTGCCATCTATGCTCCATGTGCAAATGAATGACATAGAAGCAATAAATTATGTGTTGTGAGCTTTTTTTAAAGAATGTTTGATTTGCACTTAATGCCATTTAATATTATTGAGTTGTTAATTTTGTTACATGTTTACAACTGGTTTTATAATAAAATAATAAAAAATACAATGTCAATTTGCATGGTGTTCTATCTACAAACACAAAATACACATTCACACTTGAAGCTATTATACCATGTAATTTATTCCCCCATACATATGCAAGCGAGGGACTTGCTAGTAAGTGGTGTAATTGGAGGAAACAAGGTAGTTAAGTTTTCTCAGCCAAATTAAGAAAGCTAATCATTAATCCGTTACAAAGCAGATGCAATGCTCTTCTAACACTTAAAGCCATTCTCAATTTCGCTCACGGGAAGTGTGGACTGGAGGTAAGAGTTGCTTTCATTAAACAGCATATGATCAATAAACAAAGAAAGCGCGTAAGATTTTGTTACAGTCCACTGTGACGTTAATTTGCAGAGTTGTGTTGTCGCTTTAAATGATTTGCGTTGTTAGTTAATCCAGTTTAAAACAACCGCATCACTGATTGCAGTTCAGATTGCATTGCAGTCTTTATGGGTTTCTTTAAAAGTTCGACTACAGAGACTATTTAGTTGAGTAAGGCGTAGCCTATTCATTTATTTTTCTTTGTTTACAGATGTGATTGTAGAGTAGGCCTAGCCTAGCCTATAGTTTGTTTTCAGTCATGTAACCGCATACGCACAGAATTATTCTCATACCTGACGGACAGTCTGTTTATGAAATGTTTTGTGTGTGTGTGTATGTGTGTGTATATATATATATATATATATGATGTTACATTAATGAGGTGCATGGGCGGTTTGGCATCTGGCAATTCTAGCAAATGCCAGAGGGGCAGGACCATTTTTTTTTATGTATGTGGGGCAGTCAGATATATATATATATATATTTGGGTGGTGTGTTGTTTTTACAGGCCAACAGCGCATAGGACAGGTTTTTATAGCATAGAACCTCCTATATTTTAAAATATCATTGCTTTGTGATAATTGGTTAAAAGTGTTAGCTATCCTGTTACTGAATTGCATGGCTAAAATATCAGCAGATGGAATTTTCTCTTTTTCCCGGGGATGTCCTCTTTTTGGGCCTAAAAAATGCCTTGGGCTAGGATTTCTGAATCACCCAAAATTGCTTTCTACAGTTGCCATTCATTGTGTACGTTTTTGTATTAAAGCCCTGCACGCTGTTTTCTTAACCCCGCTCCCGCTGAATTTCTGGCCTGCTCCCGCAAACATTCTAATATTGCATATAATTTTCGCACATCAGGGAGCCGCTATCAATATGCAGGGTTTTTAAATCGCTTTTGAATGAGAGCTCACTGTTTACTTTCAATTTTGCGATCACGCGCACTCTGTGTAAAGGAAGCACATGTTACAAGATCAGATATTTGTCAATGAACTCAGGATCTGTTGAGCAGCAAATCCTCCAGCATGGTCTTGTCAGTCATCCTTACTCTCAACCCGTGATCAATCAAATCTGACTCCTGCAGGCTGCATCTCGTGTTGGATGCAGGATTGCCAAATCCGAATTTTTTTGCACAAAATTGGGCTACTTTTAAACTGTTGCGGCAGGTTGATTGTCCCCGTGGGTTAAAGGTTTTAAATATTGCATAAATTACATTTGACTGAAATGCTTGTATTGAAACATTTTGCATTTTGCACCTATGATAAAACAGTCCCCACTGTCCTCTTTTTGGAAAACTAAAATGTGGTCACCTTAGGTAAACAGACTGCTGTGGGCTATTTGCAATATAGTCTAACATGTCAAAAACCTATAGCAATAGCCATACTGTAGACATTTGTAGTGAACTTTACTTTGAATATGTAGTCATATATTAAAATAAAACATTAAATATGCATACATAGGTTACAGTAGGCTATGTAATTAATCTTTAGGTATTTGTAAATTTGCTATAAACGTGTGTTCTTTAAAAAGTAGAAAGCATTGTTTGCCATTAAATGTTTAAATATCTGATACATACAGTACTGCTTTATTTCACCATCTGTACACAAATGTGTGGTGAATACGGCTGTGTGGGTGTGGTAATATGGGCTGGTGTGGCTACAGTCCCAGGGCTAAAACTTTGTCCCAGTCAGCCCTTGATGAGGTGTACTTGAGTTTAACATTAACTGGAGGGAAAAGTTGTCTGATGGCAAGCTTGATTTTGTTTTTCTCTCTCAGACTATTACTTTCTCTCTGAGGTGCACTCAGTGTTTTTTTATTTTACAAAGTTTCACACATAAATAAATTATCAGAATGTTGGAGAAATAGAAAGATATACATTTTAGTGGTCGACCGATATGGGTTTTTTGACAGCCGATGCCGATATCTTGGAAAGCAGGGTGGCCGATATAAAGCTGATATAATTTTATTTATTTTAATTAATATTTAAGAAATGGAAATCATTTGACAATGGATTAAATAATAAACATACATATACTTTAGATGACAAAGTATTTTCACAAATAAATAAATATTTAATACAAATATAATAAAAAAGGAAGTAAACACGGTAATCAACAGTAGCACTCGTCCCCCCCCCCCCCCCCCCCCCCCGTATTATGGGAAGTTGTGGAATGGGAATCATATTTTTTCAAGTAAGCCAAGGTAACACTCATTTTACATACACCACACAGTGGAAATGACATGAATATGGCAGTGGGCAAATGCATAAAGCGCAGCATAATTTGAAATCATGAGTTTAAAGTTTATGGATCACGTGTCTTCAGTGAAGCTGAACTCTCCTCCTGTCCGCATTCAATTCGCACGGACCGACCGTCACCCAGAGAACACGCGATCATGCAATAAACAAATGTACACTTCACAAGATCTCACAACTGGATTCGACTAAGTTTGCAAGGTTTGTGAAATTAAATATTCATTAGTCATTCAAAGATTTGTTTAAATGATATAAATGCGTATTTGCTGAATGCTGACAGCAAACGAGAAAGTATTATGTTTGCCTTTCTATTACTAATAATATAAAAGCAATCGTTATAATACTTTTTTGTATTTTAATTCCTTTGTTTAACCGTTCTATCTGATTATTACTTGTATCCGTATTAGGAAGAGAACGCATCGGCCAAACAGGAAAACTTATTGGCCGATGCCGATATTTGAAAAATGCAAAATATTGGCCGATATATCGGTCCACCACTAATACATTTAGGCTACATCACAACACAAACCTACAGTACAATATGACAGCTGACTCTGTGGCTTTGAGAGAAAAAAAATCAACACAAACTTACGAAGTGCACCTTTAAAAGAAAATGCATTAGTCAGTTTCTCTCTCTTAGAGGAACTTTAAAAACGAATGTATGCTGGGACAAGAAAAAATACATCAAAAGAAAAATAGACTGAACTTTGAAGCAAAGCATGAATGCTTAAATGATGTTGTTGTTTTGTTTTTTGTTTTTGTCTTAAACATGAAGGCCCCTGTTGTCTTGATGGAATCTCTGAGTGCTTGGTTTATTGCACTGAGTGTAAGTTCTCTTAGTTGGCCTTTTTGTCTATACTATATACGTAAATTTTTCTCACTCAACAGGATTTACCTTCTGCAATTAATTGCTTTTTATTTTAGGTGCTGTCTCAGAACATTTTGCTTTCTGAGACGGCTCATTTTAAAAATTGGATGTTCCAGAAACTATGATGGGATTTCCCAGGTACCTCACAAGGTGAGTTCTTTCTGTAAGGAGGACAAAATGACTTTGGAAAATATACATATTAGTAGAAGCTTTAGCTGGGGCTTATATTGGGTATGTCCATAGTAAAAATAATAATAATAATAAAATAACAACAACAACAATTTGTATAATTATTATTATTATTATTATTACAGGCTCAGTTGAAGCAGGTAATTAATCCAGTAACTGAAACTGTATGTATAGACTGAGTAGATGTGTAGACAGATGAAGAGGGGAAGGGCTATGAAGAGCTGAGAAGGTTAAAACTAGTGTTTTGTATTAGGATACAAGACGATACAGGTTGCCAATTTGTCTAGTTATGTTTTTGTTTACTAGACTGATGAAAATGGCATTTCAAGTAAACAAGACGGGAGATCATGAAGGCATGTAGAATGCAAGCCTCTTTCATATTACGTGTGCTGTACTGTTATTCAGTCTAGACAGATGAACTGATATAATTTTCAAAAGTGTGCGGATGTGACACCAAGGTTCTGAACATTTCAGTAGGCTAAGAATTTTAATAAGCAGTTCTGACTTACTAGGAGACACGTTGTCAGATCAGGTGAGTAAAGTACCACTGAGTGAAAGAAATTGCTGTGAATGTTATTTATAGACTGAATTTAGATGGTTAAAATGGACTGTCCTTGTGCTGTGTTGCGAATGACTAAAGAGTTCTGTGAATGTATTAAAGACTGCTTCTAAGAGCAACATAGAGAAAGGACTGAAAAAGCAGAGCATTGAACATGCCATTCAATAAACCCTACATTTCACTTCCCAGAGCACTCAGAACTCAAGGTGTAATTATGAGTAGGCATATGCGCACACCAGTCGTCACCAGACTAAATATGGCGCTCCTGTACAATGCCTTACTTCAAACCCTGTGTCAGACTTCTTTACCAGATGTCGTTTAGTAATAGCCGGTTGCTCTCCAAAAAGCTTTTTGCTTTGGCATTGTAATTGACGGCATTTCTGAAGGACTGTTTGGGTCCTAGTGATTCTCGCTCATCATTTTCTGTATTTGACGCCATACTATAAAAACAGTCTCTGTTCAGTGTCCAAATCAAGTATAATGGCCTACATGCGAGTGGGTGGATAATTACGTGACCCCTGTGTGATCACTGAAAGAACAGAATGATAGCTACATAATATTTGTTTAGGCTTACAAAAATAAGTGACAAATGATGCTTTTTTTTTTCTTTTCTTCTTTTAGCTCTAGTTGAGTATTGTGTTCTTGCTGCAGGTGCCACAGATAGAACTGATCAATTTCTGTTAGCTTTTTTACCACAGTCAATCAAAACAACCAAGCATGGGTTTAAAAGACTCTGTTCCCTGGATATCCTATGCAGCATTTCAGTCTGAGCAAGGGGAAAGGCAAGCTTCAAAGTGCCACGCGAGTCATGCTGTGTGCAGTTAGCACTTCAATCAATCTTTACCTTTCCTAATAAACACTCACTGGCATGCTATTCTAAATATGCTAGGCAAGCATGAAAAAAAAAACTATTCAGAGATACATTTTAGGAACCAGACAAAAGAATTACAATTCTGGCCAAGCAGATGGGATTTTTTGGCATGACACTGACTGTTCAGGTTTGTGTGCTATTTAAGATATGTGACCACATGCACACTGTATTGGATGTGCCAGTACTGAACACAGAGCATTTGGAGCCTCATGCCCAGCTTAATTCTGAATCTCTATGTGCATTGGTGTCAACCACTGAGCCACATAACAGCTGTCAACAGCAGCAGCCATGTTCATTCACAGACATTTAGAGAACGGTCAGCCAAACAGCACTGCCGTCTCACTGACCGCTTCTACTACGCAACCAGTGTTTACACTAACAGCCATTAATGTGCTCTTCAAGTGCTCTTTTTTGTAAATATCATAATTGCGAGTTCCGAGCACACAAATGACCAAGCCAAGTTATATAGTTACAAGTGGGAACTTGTATTTACTAGATGGTACATGAGGTGCCGAGTTGTGACGTTGGAAGGAGCATGCCGATTTGAAACATGGCAGAAACACTGATCTAAATATGGACGATGTAAAACAGACTAGAAAGCAAATCTGTAGTGAATGGTGTTTATTATTCAACTTTCACGGTTTGCTTCACATATAGGTCTAGTTGTGATACCCTATACAGTAAGTAAGTGACAGAAATTAATATCTCCAATATATAATTTTGAATTCTGGTGTTGTTACACTGGTTTATTGCTCACAATATAATTCATTTGTTTTGTTTAGGGTACTTCCATGTTATTTTTCCTACTCCAATCATGAGGTCATTATAAAGAATGCCTGAGTTTCCCAGCATATGCACTTAAAGGCAGCAAAATGTGGTCACCGTTAGGCCTGTCACGATAACAACTTTTTGTTGTGCGATATATTTCCCCAGAAATAATTGCGATAAGCGATATTATTGCAATTTTTCAATGTAACAGCATAATAATGCAAGAAGGCCTACACACTTCCAAATGACAACAAACTTTTCATTTTTAAGAATATTTAGATAATGGAAATTAGGTATCAAAATACTAGATGCCTTAAAAAACCTGAATAAATAGTAAATAAACAATTTTTTAACAAAAAATGCAAAGTAGCAAGAAGAAAAAAAGAAAAATGCACAAATAACTTGTATGGAGATTTTTCCATCTACAGATTTTTCCCTGACCTTCTTTTCTCTGTAAATTAAGGGTGCACACTATTGCTGAAAAACAATCACTACTTAGCAGTCAGATGTCCGTATGCACAAAGGCACAGATCCCTAAACTAGACCATATCTGCAGATGAAACTTTGTTTGTAGAAGCATTTTTTAAAAATTTGAACTAGCATCTAATGACTACACCACGTTATGTACGAGAAGCTGCAAAAGACACCAGGCGCAAGTGGAATGTACAAAACATGGTGACATTATTTTTTTAAGTAAATATAATGTGCGATATATTGCGTCACCAAAAATGATTGAGGTCATGGACATATATTGCGCGATAAGTCGATATATTGATTATTGCAACAGGCCTAGTCACCGTGATTTAATCAAGCAGCTCATATCATCAGCCAATTAGAATGTAGCTAACTGGTTAAACCAGATAACTGGCTAAATTATGGCTGCGTAATTAATAAAAAAAACAAAAAAATGTGATTATGATTACGGCTCCCGCAATAAAATAACTGTGAAGTGTCAGATAAACCAGCATT
This sequence comes from Sinocyclocheilus anophthalmus, assembly GCA_018155175.1. NCBI lineage: Eukaryota > Metazoa > Chordata > Actinopteri > Cypriniformes > Cyprinidae > Sinocyclocheilus > Sinocyclocheilus anophthalmus. Next base: position 130,761 of record JADLZN010007694.1, on the reverse strand, counting down.
CTGTTTAAATATAGTACCACCGTGGCAAATGTTATTTTCAACAATGTGCTACATTGCAGAGTGGAACATTGTAACTAATTACAGAGCTCATTGACACAATGGCCAATCGGATGCATTTGAATGTCACCTGCTCAAAATGCCAGTTTTGTTTAGCGCAGACAATTTTATTGTTACCAGCAAAGTACATACATAATGTAAATGAGGTATACTTTCTGTAGACAGCTTTATTGACTGCTAATGGATTTGTTTTTTGTTTAGAGTGCAGAACTGAAGTGATTCATAGCTTCAGTGATTATAAGGGGGATGTTTTTGTGTGTGTCTGCGTACAAACTATTCACTATTTGAAAAGAAAGTTTTCCATGCTGTTAAAAAGAAAATTGGCCATCTATACAGTACACTGCAAAATTTAGGAACTAACAACTGAAGAAATGACACCAATGCAAAGTAGCATTCATGTGAAAAGCTAGTGATTCTTTTAAAAAGAAAAAGGTAGGCTGAGCATATCAGACCTGGTAAAGCCCTTCAGGACCTGGTAAAGCCCTTGAGGAGGGGTGGGGTTTGTTAGATTTATTTATTTATTATTATTTGTTAATTCGTAGATCTGTAGTGGCACGGTATAATACTTGTGGGGCTTAAGACAACGGGTATTTGTTTGATGGTTTAATGGGGTAGTGCTGTCAAACGACGTGGGTGTATCATCACTGCTTCGATTATAGTGCAGATAGTCACGTATCAGGCAACAATAAATAGTGTAGTTGCTTTGTACGTAGCCTTGGCAGTAGTTGTATGGCGATGCTGTACTGGGTCGCAGCAGTTACTGAGGTGTAGTTAGATAAATGATGCCACACACTAGCGTGACATGTATATATTTTGAAAATATTTACAATGTATATATTATCGTCATTATACCTAATGATGCGGTATAGTGAATATTCATTACAGATCTTAAAACATAAGGAGTTCAATATTTCTTGGTCATATACAATGTGAGACATGCTATGGGAGCGGGCGGTATTGATTGTGATATGCTATCACATAACATGAAAGTGACGAGCACACACACCAGGTACACACACGAGCACGACTTAATTCTAGTTAGTATGAGTTACCACAAATACACTTGTGACGTTGTGAGGGGGGCACTGCGAAGGTAGGAATTCGTGTTTGCACAGCGACTCGCGTGATTCTAACTTATGACCGTATCAGAGTATTTTGATTTTACAGTTGCCAGATCTCCCCCTGACCTACTCTGATCTGACTGTAAGTGGTGACGATGAAGGGATTTTTGGGGTGGAGTCAGGCTTCCTGTATGCCCTTAAACCTCTGGACAGAGAGAAGCAGCCATCTTACTCCTTGCAGGTGCAGAATCATAAAGGAATTTCATTTGTGTTAAAAATCAATCAATAAAGAAATGAGGAGTTCAGATGCAAAAGCCTATAAGTGCCATTTGAAAAGGTCTTCTAAAATTAGCATTTTTCTCAGCCTCCTATGTTTATGTTCAGTTATTTCACAATCCGACAAGGAAACCTATTAATTGCCTCCTTCAGTGTGCACATTAATGGTAACATCCAGCATAGGAGCCTGCTAACCAAACTCTCATTAAAAGAGAAAACGGCTTGCAATATACGGGCACCCGTACAATTAGATACTTCACATGTGCTTGTCTTGATCATATTTAATGCAAGTTTCTTTAATGTAAGACTTGTTTTTGTCATTCATTCTTTTAACATTTGAGCATAAATTCAGCGATTGGGATGCTATAGAAGAGGGCTTCTTCGACCGACGTGCAGCCCAAAATTGAACAGTGGCTGACGGAATAAGTTTGCACGGCCAATGATTAAGATTGTGATGCTATGGCAATTAAACAGCGTGTGTAGCTCTAATAAGACATGCATGGGCTGCGAGTATTTGTTGAGACTGAGTGTTTTTCCCAGGTCGGTACACATTCTGCATAACGGTCAAGGGGCAACACCGCCAGACCTCTTTTAGCTGGTCGCGGAGCTAGTGTTGCCTAGAGTGATTCGATAAGAACGACAACGTGCCAGTGTTCTTGGAAGAGAGCATGAGAGGGCAGTGGCAGTGGGGTCTCTTCTCTAAAGGGGGTGGGACGAAGAGCTACACAGCAGGCGTGCATAAAAGAACTATCTTCTGATTGAAGCTCATCTAATGCACCTTGACTTTTTCAACCGAGGATTATACTCGTGTAAGTCTGAAAGTCACACTATGTCTTACGCCACAATCATAAATTCACCGCCTAGCCGAGTGCGTCTAGTAGTAGTGCGGTTCGAAATAGCTTAGTGTGGCATAATTGAAAGTTTTTTTTGTTTTGTTTTATTTCAATAATGAGACACATGAAAAGCATATTGGATTATGAGGACAACTGTACATCATCACTGTGATGACAGATGAAATGCCCTTGAAGCACTAACACTAACATGTTCTTCAGGTTCTTGAATGTTTTCTCAGAAATGCTAACAGAGATTGGAGTGAATAACAAGACCAAAATGAAAAATGCTTTTGCTCAATAATGCTCAGAGATTACTCATCTCCTATTTGAAGAACATCACAATAAAGAGACTCGTGTACTCCTGACCTCAGAGGCTTCATGCTAAGGAAGAAAACGAACGTACTTAAGAAGCAAATGTTTTGAATATAGAACATCAATAATGACCTGTTGAATGTCAGCCTAGTTGTGAGATTGTAAGCAGTTTTGCAATCACTTGATTGCAATCAAACATTAAGAATGGGGCAATTAAAGAAAGCAGAATGTATTCTGGTTCAACAAAATTAAACTCTATAGCCAGCTGTCGACTCTGTCGATTATAGAATTATTTTCTGTGGTAATCAACGACTTTACTTTGACATGTTGCGCAGTATAGCCAGTCTCATTCCTCCCTCTTCTCGCTGTCGTTTCCTGTCTCCTTTCACACTGTATATTATTAAAATGATATAATTGTAAGAAAAAGCTATTTTTTAAATTCAGTTCTGTTAACATGCCAATAACCACCATTTGCTCATCAAAATCTAAATGTGTCAGTTCAGTCGGTTCATGTAGATTGTGATAAATAATTCTGATGTGTGTGTGTGTGTGTGTGATAGTGCGTGTGTGTTACAGTACACCTTAAGAACATGTGGTGGGGACAAATGTGTACCCAAAAGTGAGCTAAACCTGACAAAATCTACAAAAACATCCATTTGTAAAACTGGTATAAAAATAAATTAAACAAAGTTTTTTTTAAATTGTAAAAATGCAGAAAGTTTCCTGTAAGGGGTAGGTTTAGGTGTAGGGGGATATAAAATACAGTTTGTACAATATAAAAACCATTACACCTATGGAATGCCCCCATTTAGATAGCTAAGTAAACGTGTGTGTGTGTGTGTGTGTGTGTGTGTGTGTGTGTGTGTGTGTGTGTGTGTCATTGTCCAGCAGGAATCCCGTTCATGCAGGTGGAAGCGCTGGACCGAGACGACAGAAACACTGCCCACGCAGACCTGCGTTTCAGTCTTCTGGACCAGATACCACGCATCCCTGCCAGCCACATGTTCTCCATCGATTCCATCACTGGAGAAGTGTCCCTTACAGAGGATGGTAATAAACTACTGCTGCTTGTGTGTGACTAAGATTAGGATGAATTAAATGAATAGTCAGACTGACATATTTGGCAAAGAATAATTAATAATGCATTATATCAGCCAGTGTCTCCTAAACACCATGCCATTGCATTATTGCATCAGTCAATCAAATCCTGAAAAGGCATAGAATAATACCTACTTTTCTTGTGAATTCTGTATAGTTGCCCCATGCTTTTTTAGTGTCTTGGTGTAAATTGAAAGACAATATCCCTTCTCGTCTCCCTTCCTCATCCTTCACTCCTCTCAGCCCAATTCCACAATGAAATCAGCTAATAACTCTCTCTCGTTCTCTCAGCCAGTCCAATACGCTCTGCTTATTCCATTGTTAAATCAGCTGTTAACAACATTGCCCGTTGGTTTTTTAAACATGGCTGCTAAATTAAAATGACTTTGAATCAGTGCCAAATCTCAAAGAGGCAGAAAAGAAAGATGGTTAATTTGAATGAGTCATCGAGAGCCCGAGCCATCAGGTCAGCTTAGAGGATTCTGGTTCAAATATAACCAGAGCAGCCTGGCATTATCTCAGAGATAGTTAAAAACACAGACTTGATATGCTCAGAGAGTGTTTGTAGTCTGTGTTTTCATGACAATAGATGGTCTTGCAATGTAGGTCTTTACTGCTGCCTTTGAGTTGCTCACAGTGAGATATACAGGTGCATCTCAATAAATTAGAATGTCGTGGAAAAGTTCATTTATTTCAGTAATTCAACTCAAATTATGAAACTCGTGTATTAAATAAATTAAATGCACACAGACTGAAGTAGTTTAAGTCTTTGGTTCTTTTAATTTTGATGATTTTGGCTCACATTTAACAAAAAACCCACCAATTCTACCTCAACAAATTAGAATGGTGACATGCCCTAATCAGCTAATTACCTCAAAAAACCTGCAAAGGTTTCCTGAGCCTTCACAATGGTCTCTCAGTTTGGTTCACTAGGCTACACAATCATGGGGAAGACTGCTGATCTGACAGTTGTCCAGAAGACAATCATTGACACCCTTCACAAGGAGGGTAAGCCACAAACATTCATTGCCAAAGAAGCTGGCTGTTCACAGAGTGCTATATCCAAGCATGTTAACAGAAAGTTGAGTGGAAGGAAAAAGTGTGGAAGAAAAAGATGCACAACCATCCGAGAGAACCGCAGCATTATGAGGATGGTCAAGCAAAATCGATTCAAGAATTTGAGTGAACTTCACAAGGAATGGACTGAGGCTGGGGTCAAGGCATCAAGAGCCACCCCACACAGACGTGTCAAGGAATTTGGCTACAGCTGTCATATTCCTCTTGTTAAGCCACTACTGAACCACAGACAACATCAGAGGCAACTTACCTGGGCAAAGGAGAAGAAGAACTGCACTGTTGCCCAGCGGTCCAAAGTCCTATTTTCAGATGAGACCAAATTTCATTTGGAAACCAAGGTCCTAAAGTCTGGAGGAAGGCTGGAGAAGCTCATAGCCCAAGCTGCTTGAAGTCCAGTGTTAAGTTTCACAGTCTGTGATGATTTGGGGTGCAATGTCATCTGCTGGTGTTGGTCCATTTTCACTTCACTGCACCCATTTACCAAGAAATTTTGGCGCACTTCATGCTTTCTTCTGCTGACCAGCTTTTTGAAGATTGCTGATTTCATTTTCCAGCAGGATTTGGGACCCACCCACACTGCCAAAAGCACCAAAAGCACAAATGACCATGGTGTTGGTGTGCTTGAATAGGTGGCCAGCCCCCTCACCGAGCCTCCTGAGCACTTTATGGGGTATTGTCAGAGGCAAATGAGAAACAGAGAGACCAACAACATGCAGATGAGAGGCAGGCCCTGTCCCGAAATGGGCTTCCCTACCCCTCGCGTGCCCCACTGATCCCCTCCTGCCCGCGCCTTCGGGTCATTCCCGCCCCGGTAGCCCTCCCCCTTCTGCGTACTGTCCGTACGCCTACTTTCGCGGCCCTCCCCTCCCCTCCACCCTGTTTTATGGTTGCTGACGTATTCTCATTTGGTTGCTAGATAGTCGACGATTGGTGTTGATGTCTTGTTGTTTTAGGCTAGTGTGTATTTGTCACGCTCCGTCTTCTGTAGACGCAATGTGGAGTTGAAGCTTGAGAATGAGTTCCCTCTCCGCAGCCGGACTTATTCCGGAGGCTGTAGCTGCTCTTTTGATTCCGGTTGTTGTTTATTCTGATTACTGTTAGTCTGCTGGGTCCTTCGAGCAAGTGATTCTTTGTTTGAGTCCTTGTGCGCAGTTAGTCGGTTTGGTTCGACGCTGTTTTTCTTATTTTTCTTTACTGAACCCCTTCACAACAGTCTGTGTCACCCATTGTTTTCTGTGTACTTGATCGTTTTGGTATTTAAGTTACTTGATATCACCGACGCACCACACCCTCCCGGAACCGACTTGTGTGGGCTAAACACTTCCGAGAAATAAACTGGAATGGTTAGGTGAAAGAACTTAAACTGTGCAAAGAACTGAAACTGTGCAATTGAAAAACATTTAAATTGTTTACTGTGTATAGATGTAGTCAGGTTGATTCAAATAACAGAAATTTTATTTGACTTACACTACCATCATTCAGTAGTTTGAGGTCAGTAAGTTTTTTTTTTTTCTTTTAAAGATATTGATCATTGTATATGCAATTTTATATCAAAAGTGACAGTAAAGCCATCACAGGAATGAATTGCATTTTAAAAATATGGTCCCACTTTATATTAGGTGTCTTTAAAATAATAGTTCACTCAAAAATAATGCAATTAGGCCACAATGTACCGTGTCTGTCATGTTCATGTTGAATTGCAAAACACTTGTTCTGCTATCGAGGGGGAAACATGTACATTTAGGGGCAGGTTTGATGGCATGGTAAGATGTGAGTGTAGGTAGGGTCAACAGTGTAATTATAGATGTAACTACAGAAATGAATTACAGATGTAATTACAGGACTTTGTTTTCACATACAGTAAGTTCAATGTAAAAACTTGTATGTACACAATAAGTACCTTGTATCAAATGTTAATTTAAATAAGTACGTAATGCATAGTAGGTAAGGACATGTATATAAAGTCCATATATTAAAATAGAAAATTCAAGTTTAAAATTGTAGTAATATTTCACAATATTGCTGCATTTCTGATCAAATAAATGCTTCAAATAGACTTCATTCAAAAATGTACTACATATTTTCTCTTTTGATCTTTGTACTTCAGCTGTTTGTGTTTTTTTTTTCTTCTTAATGTGTCCATCTGTCCAGGGGCCACAATCTAGATCCAGAGATGTGCGGCCGCTACAAGCTGTCTGTGATGGTGCAGGACATGGCCGGCAAGGCCAACGCTTTCTTCTCCACTGGAACTGTGTTAGTGGAGGTGACTGGGAACGCATGGGCCTCACCTGACCCTGTGAGACTGCAGGAGAATCTGCCTGGACCATATCCCATCGCAATCTCACAGGTATGACGAAAGCAGAGGACTCTAGGAGCACTGACGGCATGACATGGATATCATGTGTGTGTGTGTGTGTGTGTGTGTGGTGTGTATATAGTATATATATATATATATAATATAGATACAGTGGGCAAAAAGTATTTGTCAGCCACAAATTGTGCAAGTTCTCCCACTAAAAAAGATGAGAGGCCTGTAATTTTCATCATAGGTAGACCTAAACTATGAGAGACAAAATGAGAAAAAAAATCAGAAAATCACATTGTCGGACTTTTTAAATAATTAATTGGTAAATTCCTCTGTAAAATAAGTATTTGGTCACCTACAAACAAGCAAGATTTCTGCATCTCACAGACCTGTAACTTCTTCTTTAAAAGCCTCCTCTGTCCTCCACTGGTTACATGTATTAATGGCATCTGTTTGAACTCAATATCAATATAAAAGACACCTGTCCACAACCTCAAACAGTCACACTCCAAAACTCCACCATGGCCAAGACCAAAGAGCTGTCAAAGGACACCATAAACAAAATTGTAGACCTGCACCAGGATGGGAAGACTGAATCTGCAATAGGTAAGAAGCTTGGTGTGAAGAAATCAACTGTGGGAGCATTTATTAGAAAATGGAAGACATACAAGAACACTGATAATCTCCCTCGATCTGGGGATCCACGCAAGATCTCACCCCGTGGGGCAAAATGATCACAAGAACTGTGAGCAAAAATTCCAGAACCACACGGGGGGACCTAGTGTATGACCTGCAGAGAGCTGGGACCAAAATTAACAAAGGCTACCATCAGTAACACACCGCGCCGCCAGGGACTCAAATCCTGCAGTGCAGACGTGTCCCCCTGCTTAAGCCAGAACATGTCCAGGCCCGTCTGAAGTTTGATAGAGAGCATTTGGATGATCCAGAAGAGGATTGGGCGAATGTCATATGGTCAGATGAAACCAAAATAGAAATTTTTGGTAAAAACTCAACTTGTCGTGTTGGAGGAGAAAGAATGCTGAGTTAACACCATACCTACTGTGAAGCATGGAGGTGGAAACATCATGCTTTGGGGCTGATTTCTGCAAAGGGACCAGGACGACTGAAAGAATGAATGGGGCCATGTATCGTGAGATTTGAGTGAAAACCTCCTTCCATCAGAAAGGGTATTGAAGATGAAACGTGGCTGGATCTTTCAGCATGACCACCCTATTACCTAACACACTGGGGGGGGGCCCGGGCAACGAGGAGTGGCTTCGTAAGAAGCATTTCGAGGTCCTGGAGTGGCCTAGCCAGTTTCCAGATCTCAACCCCATAGAAAATCTTTGGAGGGAGTTGAAAATCCGTGTTGCCCAGCGACAGCCCCAAAACATTACTGCTCTAGAGGAGATCTGCATGGAGGAATGGGCCAAAATACCAGCAACAGTGTGTGAAAACCTTGTGAAGACTTACAGAAAACATTTGACCTCTGTCATTGCCAACAAAGCGTATATAACAAAGTATGAGATGAAATTTTGTTATTGACCAAATACTTATTTTACAACATAATTTGCAAATAAATTCTTTAAAAATTCTACAATGTTATTTTCTTGATTTTTTTTCTCATTTTTTCTCTCATAGTTGAGGTATACCTATGATGAAAATTACAGGCCTCTCTCATTTTTTTAAGTGGGAGAACTTGCACAATTGGTGGCTGACTAAATACTTTTTTTCCCCACTGTATTAACATATGTGAATCTGTTTTATATTGCATTCATCCTCTTCAAAGGCGAGTGCGGCAGCATCCCACAATTGCACATGGCTTTCATCATGACATGACCTTTTGCTTGATGTTCAGAATTTCCTCACTCACTGCCACCCTAACATACAGTCACTGTCTATGAAACACCTGATACCATGATAGTGGATGTGGGGCATCTACTTTCTACCTCTTAGCACTTATGTTTAATTAATGTTGCATCTATTTTCACAGCAAAGGTGAAATCTGTTGTAGAAATATGTTGTAAGAAATGCTGGTAACACTTTATTATAGGGACCGATTCTCACTATTAACTAGTTGCTTATTAGCCTCCCTATTAATATCATATTGGCGGTTTATTAGTACTTATAAAGCACATATTCTGCATGACCATATTCTCCATCCCTAATCCTACCCAATACCTAAACTTAACAACTACCTTACTAACTATTAATAAGCAGCAAATGAGTTTTTAGGTAAAAAGTCATAATTACTGGTTTGTTAATAGTGAGAATTGGACGTTAAAATAAAGTGTGATCGAAATGCTTGAATACAGCCAGTGATATTTGAGTAAAATTATACAGTATGCAGTGTATATGATATGTGTTTGCAGAATAATCTTTACAGTCACATGTTATTCGTGGGTTTGTGGCAAAATATCCTCCTCTCTTCTTCGTGGGTGCCTCCTACACACACCAACGCCTTTCCACCCACTTAAATTTCTGGATCACACACACACACAAAAGCTGTCCTTTCCCAACCAGAGCTGTATGTACTCAAGCAGGGTGGATTTCTATGTTGCTTTTTAAACCTAAAATATAAAATTCCAACTTAAAAACATTAGGACTGTCAATAGAAATTATCATGATTGCAAGTTAGTTCCTGTGAATGACATTTGTAAAAGAATGTATGTGCTTTTGTGAGTTTATTTATTTATTTATAGTAGTATTTATGTAGTAGTATTTACCACATGCATACATTTTATGAGAACTTTTTTTTTTAGTGATGTGGATTCAGTATTGCAATTATAGCATTGGTTTTAATAAATGCAACTGAATCTTAATTGAATCTTAAAATATAACTTAATCTTAATATAAAAATAACATAATGGAACATCAGATTGATATTGCATTGCATTATATTTAAATTAATGTACGCCAAAGAACTGTTGATATAAAAGAGTCAGAATAATACGTGTGCTGTGTGTGTGCTAGGTCTGACTTGATTTTTTTTCCTTTTTTTTTTAATGGGAAAAGCCTTTTCTCACCCACTCGTGTGTGCTGTGATGTGCATGTGTGTGGCTGGAGTTTCACTGGTTATGAAACAGATTAGTGGTCATAAAGGACTCTCATTTATACTCTTTATTTGATCATAATGCTTAGTGGATGGCTTGAGCTTTGTTTGTTTGCTGTTCTAAACATAAGTTCAGGAGAAGCCTGATCATTCTGTCCTTCACACAAGCATCTGTAAGAAACCACCTAATTGTGTCCAGTTTAGCGGTGTTATCGCCAGAGTCACCACTACTGTAGCACTTAAAGGGATAGTTCACCCAACAAATTAAAATTGTGTAATTAATACTCACATCATGACGTTTCAACACCCGTAAGACCTCTCGTTCATCTTCGGAACACAAAATTATTAAGATATTTTGATGTGAATCTGACGAGCTGTCTGGACCCCTGCAGACAACACAACGCAACCTGAAAGTGCGACCATTTTATATGCCATTTTGGAGAAGATCAGCCTGGAGTATGGTCTGTGTCAGCTGCGTCACGCCGGATCGGTTTCCTACATTGTTGTGATTTGATCTGAACGAAAACAGCGTATCCGTGTGACGCAGCTGACACAGAACAGCATACGCTGTTTACATCCAGCAGATATTCTCCAAAATGGCGCTACAGGGTGATGTGGAGGAGACGAAATGTTGAATAAAGTCGTTTTTTTTTTTTTCTTTTGCGCACAAAAAGTATCCTCTTAGCTTTGTATAATTGCGGATGAACCACTGATATCACCTGGATTATTTTACAGATCTCCTTGCTAAGTTTCTGGACTTGGGAACATTTCAGTTGCATTGCAGTCTATGGGAGGGTCAGACAGCTCTCAGATTCCATCAAAAATATCTTAATTTGTGTTTTAACCATTTAAAGTCAGGTGGATTGTCATTGACTAGCTTATTAGCTGGACCCCAAAAAAATCAATCTGACAGTGATTACAGTGATACTGATCCTATGGAAGCTTGTTTCTGCCTTGGGATAAAATAAAATAATAAAAAGATAGGTACTTGTGACTTTATATCTCACAATTCTTGTCCCATATTTCTCACAATTCCGGATGTATACAGTGGCGGCAAAAAAAGGTATTTAGTCAGCAAACAATCTGTGCAAGTTCTCCCACTTAAAAAGTTGAGAGAGGCCTGTAATTTTCATCATGGTTATACCTCAACTATGAGAGACAAAATGAGGAAAAAAAATCCAGGAAGAAAATCACATTGTAGGATTTTTAAAAAAATTATTTGCAAATTATGGTGGAAAATAAGTATTTGGTCACCTACAAACAAAGCAAGATTTCTGGCTCTCACAGACCTGGAACTTCTTCTTTAAGAGGCTCCTCTGTCCTCCACTCGTTACCTGTATTAATGGCATCTGTTTGAACTCGTTAGCAGTATAAAAGACACCTGTCCACAACATCAAACCGTCACACTCCAAACTCCACCATGGCCAAGACCAAAGAGCTGTCAAAAGGACACAGAAACAAAAGTGTAGACCTGCACCAGGCTGGGAAGACGGAATCTGCAATAGGTAAGCAGCTTGGTGTGAAGAAATCAAATGTGGGAGCAATTATTAGAAAATGGAAGACATACAAGCCACTGATAATCTCCCTCGATCTGGGACACCACGCAAGATCTCACCCCGTGGGGTCAAAATGATCACAAGAACTGTGAGCCAAAATCCCAGAAACAACACGGGGTGACCTAGTGAATGACCTGCAGAGAGCTGGGACCAAAGTAACAAAGGCTACCATCAGTAACACATTGCGCCGCAAGGGACTCAAAGCCTGCAGTGCCAGACGTGTCCCCCTGCTTAAGCCAGTACATGTCCAGGCCCGTCTGAAGTTTGCTAGAGAGCATTTGGATGATCCAGAAGAGGATTGGGAGAATGTCATATGGTCAGATGAAAAAAAAATAGAACTTTTTGGTAAAAACTCAAACTTGTCGTGTTTGGAGGAGAAAGAATGCTGAGTTGCATCCAAAGAACACCATACATACTGTGAAGCATGGGGGTGGAAACATCATGCTTTGGGGCTGTTTTTTCTGCAAAGGGACCAGGACGACACATCCGTGTAAACGAAAGAATGAATGGGGACATGTATCGTGAGATTTTGAGTGAAAACCTCCTTCCATCAGCAAGGGCATTGAAGATGAAATGTGGCTGGGTCTTTCAGCATGACAATGATCCCAAACACACCGCCCGGGTAACGAAGGAGTGGCTTCGTAAGAAGCATTTCAAGTCCTGGAGTGGCCTAGCCAGTCTCCAGATCTCAACACCATAGAAAATCTTTGGAGGGAGTTGAAAATCCGTGTTGCCCAGCGACAGCCCCAAAAAATTACTGCTCTAGAGGAGATCTGCATATAGGAATGGGCCAAAATACCAGCAACAATATGTGAAAACCTTGTGAAGACTTACAGAAAAACGTTTGACCTCTGTCATTGCCAAACAAAGGGTATATAACAAAGTATTGAAATTAAATTTTGTTATTGACCAAATACATATTTTCCACTATAATTTGCAAATAAATTCTTTAAAAATCCTACAATGATTTTCTGGATTTTTTTTCTCATTTTTGTCTCTCATAGTTGAGGTATACCTATGATGAAAATTACAGCCCTCTCATCTTTTAAGTGGAGAACTTGCACAATTGGTGGCTGAATAAATACTTTTTTCCCCACTGTATCTAACAATTTCCAATTTTAATATAAACTCAAAATTGTGAGATATAAACTTTTTATTTATTTATTTTAAACTTAATTGCAAGTTGTAAACACAGAATTGCAAAGAAAAAAATATTTTGAGCTTATATCTTGCAATTTGACTTTTTTGTGACTTTTTTTCCTTGGTGTTCAACACAACCAGTGTTATTTGTGACCCTGGACCACAAAAACCAGTCATAAGGGTCAATTTTTTTTTAATTGAGTGTAGCGTATCAGCTCATGGGGAAATATGAATAAATAACCATAACTAGTTATAATTAATTATAAATATTTAGATCTGCTGTAGATATTTAGCTGACCTCTCAGGGTCATCTGTTTTGTCAATTCTAAGAACGTTAATTTCCTGGTTAAGGGAAATAACTTTCTTACTGTACAATTCTACAAAAGCTGGTAGCATAAATCTGCATGATTAAGTGCAGTTATAAGCAAACAATGAACCATGTCAAGTGTGATAAAAGTAAGGTTTTATTAACTACATAAACACATAAACTAGTCCAACATAATACATAAACACATAAACTGGTCTAACAAACACACATCTAAACACTTAAATGGCTACATACACAGACACACGCACACACAAACACCACACACACACGCATACAGTTGGTATAGGAAAGGGTTGAAGCTTAAGCCGTAAAGAGGAGAGAAATAAGGGATGAAGTTATGGAACCATTTGATATTCAGCAGATCTACCGCCTGAAGGAAACATCAGATTCTTAGTTCAAACACACCTTTGTAAAAATGTGCAAATGATCCTAATGTATCAATTCATAAGATTAAGTTGATACTGACATCTGTCTGTCTGAAGAAAGGCTTGATGCAGTCCAAAGGGTCAAGTGATCTTTGCTGAAGTGGGTTATGAAAAGAACCAGTTTGTGTCAGAGAATCTTGGTGAATGGAAATTCAAGGCCGAAGGCCTGGCACAAAAACTGGATGTTCTGGAGCGTTGGAGCTCACATCTTCTCAAAACCTAACAGAACCACCGACTCTGCGGGTCACATGAAGTACGGCCTTTAAAGAATCCAAAGATTCACGCCTCTCAAGATGGGATTGTCCAATGAGAAATGCCGGAATCCCAAGTGGGAGTTTTGAGATACTGGAGAGTTTTTGTGACCCTTTGTGTGAGGGCATGGTAATTTGCAAATGGTGGGGGCCAATTGTTTGGGGGCTCGTTTGATTTATCAGATGACACTAATATTTTGCATAGGTATAAACATATAATATATACTCTCAATTAGATCATCCGAATATGTATTCATAGATACTAAACATGGTAGGAATACATATAGGCAAGATGACAGGAATGGGTTCCATCATAAGCATGCATAAAATAGTCTAAAAATATCAAAGACAACATACACAATGACCTGAAGGAAATGTGTATTCAATCAAAGAAAGGTTTTACTATGAATTAATTAGTAGAAAAGTCCATATCTACTGTGCATTTTGTCTCTTCCTATGGAAAATGTAGTGATTTTCTCTACCCACATTCCTTTTGGCAATAAAACCAGTGATATCAGCGTTGGTTGCCATGGAACCAAGGGCCTGTTTGGCTTCCTGGGGTGTTACACATTTCGGGGAGAAGGGTTCATGGGTCCTCATATGGCTCGTTAACTGAGGGGTGTTACAGAGTATTTGTAAAATATAGCTAACAAAATATATATTGTGTGTGTGATTGGTCCAGACGCTACAGGATTTACTACATAATCGAAAGTCTGATTGATGTATGGTTGTTGGATAGGGACAATACTTTGGACAGTACAAATATGTGAAAATCTGGGAATTACGGAAGTTCTAAGTGGCCATGCATTATTTTTTTTCCCCTTCTTATTTTCTCGTTATATCGACATAAAGAGAGTTGTTTTCTCGTTATATCGACATAACGACAGTTGTTTTCTCGTTATAACGACTTAATTTTCTCGTTATATCGACATAACGAGAGTTGTTTTCTCGTTATAACGACTTATTTTTCTCTTTATATCGACATAACGAGAGTTGTTTCTCGTTATAACAACTTATTTTCTCATTATATCGACATAACAAGAGCTGTTTTCTTGTTATAACGACTTATTTTCTCGTGATCTCGACATAAAAAGTTGTTCTCTAAGTTACAAAACTGCGCCAATAGGTGGCACTATTGATCTGAATATAACTGATGGGGTGTTGTAAACTATACATATCCACTTTACTGTAGGCGTTTGGGATAGAATAGGACATTCCTCCTGATCGCTATAATTTGTACAGTATTGCTCATTAGGCTACTGACATTTAATTCACTCATAAATGTTAAATGCTTGAATCAATATGACTATTTTGTGTATTAAGTTCTTGCTAGATGCATGAGTTTCACCAACGCGTTCTGTGTCATAAAATAACTGCTTATTAAAACCAACATTGACGTCGCTGTATTCTGTTTGCACCTATATCTTATTTGTGCTTCTTTGAGGTACATTATTATTAGTTAATAAGCGGGGATGTTCTGTTTATCTACAGTAGGACAGGCTTCAACGACGTAGGCTATTTGTAATGTGTCTCTTTTCCTTATTATTAATCTTTATTGTTAATCATTAAATGTATATTGATAAGACATGTGATTTATATGTAAAGTGTATAGACTAATTTAATTCAGTGATGTTCTACATTGTTGTAATCTTTTGTGTTTTCTACATATCTTTGTGGAAACCACACAAGCACACAAGCACACACACAAGAGCACATAGCTACACATGAACGCACTTTTCAAACAGAAGCTGTAGATACATGATATCAGTCACATCATATAATGACTACTAAAAATTACAATTTATATATAATTTTCTTTCAAATAAAAAGAAAATTGAAAGTGAGTTGAATCCAAGCAGCTCTAAAAGATTTCAGAATAGTTATGCATCCTGAAGGCGCTCCGCCTGTGCTTGCGGTGTTGCTTTGGCCATTTAAACATGCTAATTACACAAAATGTTTAGCGTACTGTCTCTGGAAATATAAACCGTGATTGATCAGCCTTTATTTTTGTATTGTAGACGCTATTACTAGGCGAAGCAAAATTAGCTGAAATATCCACAACCTAGGCTACAGTAAGAGCGCATGGCTTATCTGTCCATCAGATTGAGTTCGTTAATATAACAACAGTAGATCAAACAATCAATGTAAAAAAAAAAAAAAAAAAACACTTTGTCGAGATCACGAGAAAATTAAGTCAATATAACGAGAAAACAACTTTCGTTATGACGAGATAACGAGAAAATTAAGTCGTTATAACGAGAAAACAAATCTCGTTATGTCGATATAACGAGAAAATAAGTAGTGATAACGAGGGGGGGGGGGAAAACAGCTCTCGTTATGTCGATATAACGAGAAAATAAGTCGTTATAACGAGAAAACAACTCTCGTTATGTCGATATAACGAGAAAACAAGAAGGGAAAAAAAATGGCCGCTTAGAACTTCCGTAGGAATCTGAGGGTGCAAAAAAATCAAAAAATTTAGAAAATCATCTTTAAAGTTGTCCAAATGAAGCTTTTAGAATGCATATTACTAATCAAAAATGAAGTTTTATGGTAGGAAATTTACAAAATATCTTCATGGAACATGATCTTTACTTAATATCCTAATGATTTTTGGCATAAAAGAAAAAATAATAATTTTAGCCCATACAATGTATTTTTGGCTATTGCTACAAATATACCCCAGCGACTTAAGACTGGTTTTGTGATCCAGGGTCACATTTATCAAATCTTGACTTTCTTTTTTTCTTTTCTTTTCTGTTTTCTTTTCTGTCTCTCTCTTTTTTATATATATACATGTATAAGCATAATATATGGCTGCATTATGGATGAGCTTTGATCAGAGATTCACTCCTATGACTCAGTGATGGAGCATTTCCAAATTAGTAACACTTGAGGAGGAGGAGCAGGAGGCTACAACTATCATCATAGACACAATAGTGACTGAGAAGATGTGATCAATTTAATTGTTAGCCAGATTGAGTGTCTGGGACACCTGCATGATTATAGAATTATATTTGACAGATGTGATGAAATGATTTCATCTGATCAGAGAAAGGGTGAGTTTTTTTTTCTTCTTGTGATCGTAAAAATTAAAAAAAAAAAAAATAATAATAATGGCCTCCTAGTGCTCCTCAATGTGCATGGATGGACTCCTTATCACAAGAGTATATTTTCAACATCCAACTGTTAACACTCTCTCTTGCAGCACTACACATCAAAGGCATGAACTGACTCGTCCTAAGAGGATTCTATCACTTCTGTCAAAAAGAGGCCTTGGAAACTAAATATATGACATCACCTTAGCTGTGCCTGCCATTTTTAGAACAGCAGGACGACACACATTAATCTCTTCAAAGCTCTGCTCTTGACGGTTCATAACAGTGTGGGCAGGTCATCTTTAGAGAGGCCCGCTGATGTATACAAAGCGCTTGAGTTTGGAGAGCCATCTCCATAACAAACGGTTGGAGGGCGAGGTATTGAGGAGATACACGTCTCCCCTCTACAGGGTCCTCTCCTTCTTCGGTGCGTTTCCACACCCTTTCCAGGACCGTTTGCATCATTTGTCGCAGCGCAGTGGAAAATCCCTGCATCGCGAGGGCAGCTGGTTTGTTTTGGCAGGTGCCGGCCTCACCGCACTTATCAGCAGTGCCTAAACATGCAGGGTTTTCCTCAAACATTGTATCTCATCGTTGTTTAAATCTGATGTCCAAGCCATTTGGATGGTGCCCTCACATTGTATAAGGAAAGCAATCTTTATTGAACATCAGCCTTTGGGTATACATTTACATTTACATTTAGTCATTTAGCAGATGCTTTTATCCAAAGCGACTTACAAATGAGGACAATGGAAGCAATCAAAATCAACAAAAGAGCAATAATATGCAAGTGCTATAACAATGTTCTACAGTTAGAATTCTTATACGCCCGGTACACGTAGCAAGGTTTTTTTTTATTTTGTATCATATAACAAATAAAAAGAAAACAGATAGAATAGAAAAAAAATTTGAGCAAGCTAGTGTAAGAGGCCTTTTTTGCTTTTGTTAATTGTATAATAAAAAGAAAACAGATAGAATACAAAAAGATTAGAAACATACATAGTATATATATATACAGTATATATAACCAGTTACGCGTACATTCAAGTTAACTAAGTGTTTAATGGTAGTTTGTGTGGTGTGTTGTGTGTGTGTGTGTGTGTGTGTGTGTGTGTGTGTGTGTGTGTGTGTGTGTGTGGTTGAGGTGAATGGATGCTGGAAGTCCAGCTTGACGTTAGTCTTGAGGGAGAGTTTCCAGAAATGCTCTTCACTATCAACAGGGAAGGAATCATTTACCTAAATGCTCCTCTGGACAGAGAAACGCAGGACCAGGTAAAAGATAAAAAACTTCTCTCGTACTTTTATAGTACTAAATATGCTAAACACTGTCTAATGTTATGAAAATAGAAATTCTAATGTGCAATAGGTAAACTCTTATGTAATTTTGTTGTTCTGTTTTTGAATATTTAAATGATAAGTGAACAATAATGAGAGTCTGGCTTTGCTCCAACCCCATTTGTACACTCCAGTATTATTTTTTTGATGCTCATTTTTATCCCTTCATATTTATTTATTTAATCAAGTAGTCCAGCTGGGATGTTAATGCTTGAGCCGAGTCCTGCACTCAAGCACATTTTTGACAGCACACCAAATTCTGTGTCATGCTTGAGAATTAAACGAGTAAATAAATATTGCGCCTATATATACCATTCTAAGTCGTTTGTTACTAATCACACAGTGTTGTTACATGACTTCACTCCTCCATCTATGTAACTGCCACATTCACACCGCAGAAGACGGGGACGACTACGTTCCATTTCAGTCGGTCACTCTCGACATCACGTCGGATGACCGACAAAATTGGGATCTCGCTTAGAGGGACCAATCTACTTCGAGTGTAAACTAAACGAGCCACTGCACATTGGCATGCGATTATTGCATCCAGCTGCCGCTGATCACAGCGTGAGTCTAAGTAGGCAGCAGATGCAGCGCATAATCAGCTTTTCGCTTCGGATCCGAGCGACAACATCGTTCTGCTCTAAGTTTATTTCGAGAACTACGAGTTCAGCACGCTCTCAGAAGCTTTCTGTGTTGGCAAGACGCGCTTCAGCGGTGGTGGTTCCCGTTTTGTGTGGGTTGCACACATCAGGCTGCACTACTCCCTGTTTGTGTTGCAGGTGGCCATCTCCCATGTGCGCTTCAGCATGCTAAAAGAGCTTTTCCCTAAAAGAGCAATTTCGGGTGCTTTTTTTTTTTTTAAAGACGACGTTGCGTGGCAAACTTGTCGTTACGTCTTTGTAAAGACGATGTGTGTCTTGCTGTAGACAACGTATCACCCGGGCGTTTTTTGGATGCGGTTGTTACCTGGCGCTGGGTGATGGTCACTATCGCTGCCTCTCGTGCCTGGGCATGGAGCATGCTGAGGTGGCTTTCGTGGATGGCTTATGCTCCCATTGCGGGGGTATGACCATCTTGGAGCTGCAGACCGGACTCCGTTACCTGCAAAGGGGCGGAGTGCCCATGCCACTGCCTAGATCTGGGGTTCCCTCTGGTGGCAGCCGGGGGCGTCCTTTTTCTGGCGGTGGGCGGACTGGTCTTACGGTCACGGTGAGGAATTCCCCTCCGGCACTTCGAAACCAGCGGAGCTCCCAAAAAGAGCAGGCTGGACCCTCCCGGGGGGTACCAACTGTTTCTTCCGAGGCTCCCCCTGACGATCGGATGTCGGTTGCAGCATTGGAGGGTGAGCCAGAGTTTTCTGGAGAGGAAGATTCGGCTGCGCTGCTCTCCTCTGGGACAGTAGCAATGCCTGAATCGGATCCAGAAATAATGGCTATGCTTTCCCGGGCCGCTGTAGGGGTAGGGCTCGAGTGAAGACTTTCACCGTGTCCCGAGCCCTCAAGGTTGCACGATTGGTTCTCGGGGTGGTCCACGCTAGTTCTCAGCGCCCCGCCTCGGTGCCTTTCTTCCCGGAGGTGCATGAGGAGCCTAAACACAGGTCGTGGACGACACCTTTTACTGCCAGAAACCAACCTGCTAGCTCCTCCTCCCTCACCACCCTAGACGGTGGTGCAGCAAGGGGGTATACAAGAGTCCCCCGAGTGGAGCGGTCAGTTGCAATGCAGTTGTGTCCAAATACCGCCTCAAACCGGCAGGGAGAACCGTGCCTCCCCTCCGGGGTCTGTAGGTCTAGACTAGGCCCAGAGATGCCACGACCTGTGGAGAAGCTGCCTCTGCCTTACACGCTACGGCATTACTGCAGGTTTTTCAGGCTAAAGCACTGAGGGACCTGCTCGAGGGTGGTCACGATCCGGAAGTTCCCAGGCCGGCCTGTCGGCGGCACGGTGGAGAACTTGCCCAGCGGTTCTCCGCTGACCAAAGCAGACTGAGGCCATCAGGTACATCCTGCCCCGGCGTGCAACTGCTGCCGTCGCCGAGGGCGGCCCCCCTGCCCCCCTGCCACCGCCAAAACAAGAGCAGCGCTTCTGCGGCCTCCAGCAAAGCTGTGCTGTGGAGCCGTTCGCAGGGCAGCCGCCCCGCCCGTCCCGGCCCCCGCCAAACCTGGTGGCAAGCAAGAGAGCAAGAGGCCTGGAGACGGGCGACCCAGAAGTGGAGGGACGTGCTCTCAGGAGATAGTAAGCACACCACTCCCTCCCCCGAAGGAGGGCCGGGTGGAGAATCTTTTCATCTTTTTCCACCACTGACCTCTCGGTCGGTGGTACCCAAATTCTCGACAAAGAGCAATTCCTCTATTTCTGGGTCCCCAGAGGGGACGGGGGGTTGTGGACGATCTAGTGCGTATCACACTCACCCTCCTCTCTCGCCAGTGAGCAGTAGTGGGCGGATCGGGTGGACGAACCAATGGACTACCCACGCAACCTCTGCTCGAACGCAGGTCAGTGTTACACACACCAGACCCCGCCTCGGACCGGCAACGAGACGCCGAAGCCAGGTGCCTACGTTTTTCCGCGATGCTCTACTGCGGGTACGCCTGTAGTTCCATTGATGCCACTAGCGCGGTGTCTGGGAGCCTGGCTTGAGCTACCCAGCCCGTCTCGATGGCTCCTTCGAACCGTCAGGCTCGGCTATGCGATTCAGTCGCCCGGCGTCCCCCCCCCAAGTTCAGTGGCATCCGCTTCACAAACAGTGATGGTGGCCGATGGTCCTGTCTTGCGGGCGGAGGTCGCAGTCCTACTGGCGAAGGATGCGATAGAGCCGGTCCCTCCAGCCGATAGGAAGACGGGGTTTTTACGCTCCTACTTCAATTGGACCAAGATAGGCGGGGGTTACGACCAAAGCTTGGACCTGCGTGTCTTGAACTGGGCCCTTCACAGGCTTCCGTTCAAGATGTTGACGCAGAAGTGCATCATCAGATGCATCCAGTCCCAGGATTGGTTTGCAGTGGTCGACCTGAAGGACGCGTACTTCATGTGTCGACCCTTCCGCACCACAGACCATTGCTGTGGTTCGCGTCCGAAGGACGAGCATATCAGTACGAGGTCCTGCCCTCCGGGCTGTCCCTGTTGCCCCGTGTCTTCACGTAAGTTGCGGAGGTACCCTTGTTCCCTTGAGAGAACAGAGCATTCGCTTTCTCAACTACCTCGATGAAGCAGTCTCAAGATCAGTTGTGCGAACACAGGGAATTGGTACTTTCACACCTCAGCCTGTTAGGCCTTCAGGTCAACTGGGAAAAGAGAAAACTCTCCCCGACACAGAGGATCTCTTTTCCCGGTATGGAGGGGACTCGGTAAGAGCAGGATGGCGGTCCCACTGAAACAGTTCAGAGGCTCCTGGGGCATATGGCAGCTACGGTGGCAGTCACGTCACTGGGGCTGCTTCATATGAGACCGTTTCAGCACTGGCTTCATGGTTGAGTCCCGAGGTGGGCGTGGCAATGCGGCCTGCCGCCAAACCTTCACCCCGTGGTCAGACCTTGCGTCCTCCAGGTGGAGCAGGTCTCCAGGCATTCTGTGGTTTGCACGGATGCCTCAACCACCGGCTGGGGGGCCACGTACAACGGGCTTGCAGTGTCAGGGGTTTGGACGGGGCCCCAACTGCACTGGCTGCCTCGAGTTGCTGGCAGTGCACCTTGCCCGGGGCCGTCTCAAAGGGCACTTACGAGGCAAGCATGTACTAGTCCAACACTGCGACAGTTGCGTACATCAACTGACAAGGTGGTCTGCGCACCCGTCGAGTTCGCAACTCGCCCGCCATCTCCTCCTCTGGAGTCAGATGCATCTGAGGTCGCTTCGTGCTGTTCCCATTCCTGAGCTGCTCAACCGGGCAGCCGACGAGCTGTCCCGAGCT
Organism: Sinocyclocheilus anophthalmus; assembly: GCA_018155175.1. Lineage (NCBI taxonomy): Eukaryota > Metazoa > Chordata > Actinopteri > Cypriniformes > Cyprinidae > Sinocyclocheilus > Sinocyclocheilus anophthalmus. Next base: position 108,648 of record JADLZN010007694.1, on the reverse strand, counting down.
GCGCTCCCGGGAGAATGGCGACTCCATCCCCAGACGGTCCAGCTGGTTTGGGGACGTTTCGGAGCCGCTCAGGTAGACCTGTTTGCCTCTCCAGAAACCTCTCACTGCCAGTTGTTCTTCGCCCTGACCGAGGGAACACTCGGCACGGACGCACTGACACACAGCCGGCCGTGGGGCCTTTGCAAATATGCGTTTCCCCCATTGAGCCTTCTGGCACAGTTGCTGTGCAAGGTCAGGAGGACGAGGAGCAGGTCCTGCTGGTGGCCTATTGGTCTTCCCGGACCTGGTTCCCCGAGCTAGTGCTCCTCGCGACAGCCCCTCCTTGGCCAATTCCTCTGAGGAAGGATTTACTGACTCAGAGACGGGGCACCCTTTGGCACCCGCGTCCAGACCTCTGGAAACTTCATGTCCGGTCCCTGAACGGGACGCGGAGGTTCTGAGTGGCCTACCCCAAGAGGTAGTTGACACCATCACTTCAGCGAGAGCACCGTCTACGAGACACGCCTACGCTTTGAAGTGGAACCTGTTCGTTGAGTGGTGTTCTTCTCGCCGAGAAGGCCCCCCGAAGATGCCCGATCGTAGTTGTCCCTCCACCCTGAAAGTTTATGTCGCTGCAATCGCTGCTAACCACGACCCCGTACAAGGGAGGTCGCTGGGGAAGCATAACCTGGTCGTCAGGTTCCTTAAGGAGGCGAGAAGGTTAAATCCTCCACGGCCGCCCTCTATACCCTCTTGGGACCTGACTCTAGTGCTCACGGCACTACAGCAGGGCCCATTTGAGCCTTTGCAGACGGTTGAGCTGAAGTTCCTCTCAATGAAGCCTCTGCTTGTGGCCATTGGCCTCCATCAAGAGGGGACCTGCATGTATTTTCGGTCAACGATTCGTGCCTAGAGTGCGGGCCGGCTGATTCCCAGGTAACCCCGAGGCCCCGGCCCGGCTACGTGCCCAAAGTTCCCACTACACCCTTCAAAGACCAAGTAGTGAACCTCCAAGCGCTGCCCCCGGAGGAGGCAGACCCAGCCCTGGCTTTGCTCTGTCCCGTCCGAGCCTTAAGGGGCTACGTTGACCGGACGCAAAGCTTCAGGACCTCAGACCAGCTCTTTGTCTGTCACGGAGGCCGGCAGAAGGGGAATGCCATCTCAAAGCAGAGGATGGCCCACTGGATAATGGACACCATCACCCTGCCGTATCAGGCACAGAGTGTGCCCTGCCCACTCAGGTTGCAAGCTCACACTACTAGAAGTGTTGCATCCTCCTTGGCGCTGGCTCATGGCGCCTCGCTGACAGATATCTGAAGGGCTGCGGGCTGGGCGACCCCTAACACATTCGCTAGATTCTATAGCCTTCGTGTGGAGCCGGTATCCTCCTGTGTTCTCACCTCAAACGGGTAGAAGCACTGAGAGGCCCCGGCTTCGGGTCGGCTTGCAAAACCACTCCAGAGAGTCCATATAGTAGACCATGTTGAGCTCCTCCATCCCCTCGGCAACCAGACATGGCGGAATGTCCGGCGCCAGGCCCTCACTCTATGAATCCTTGAGAACAGGTAGAGGGCTGGGTTCCATATGTAGAAACCTAAGTGGATCCCATATGTATAAAGTCCACGGTATAGCCTTGAGCCAGTGTTTCCCCGGCAGACTTCTGCCATTCCAAGAGGGTTCAATCACCTCCATTCTTCCATATGCACCTAAGGGATGTCCATATGTGTATTGCTTCCGAAACCTCCTTCGGGAAGGTTCGAGCTTCCGTAACGCCCCTGTTCCAAGTAGAACGGGTACGTTTTCCCAGTGTTATCCAGTCTTACTCATTGGGTAGTGCCATAGCAGCAGTAGCTGGTCCTCTTGTGAAGAAGCCCTGGCCTACACCAAAAAGTAGGGGTGCAATTGGCTTCCACAGGACACTAGAAGGGGCAGTACCTGTGGCCCTTTGGTAGGATCCCAATTTCGTCGGTCATCCGACGTGACGTCGAGAGTGACCGACTGAAAGGGAACATCTCGGTTACGTATGGTAACCCTCGTTCCCTGAAGGAGGGAATGGAGACGTCACGTCCCGTCGCCACAGCTCCTGTACCACCGCTGAGCGGCCGGGTCACCGGCTCGGCTCCTCAGCGAAAACCTGAATATGCGCTGCATCTGCTGCCTACTTATACTCACGCTGTGATCAGCAGCAGCTGGATGCAATAATCGCATGCCAATGTGCATTGGCTCGTTTAGTTTACACTTGAAGTAGATTGGTCCCTCTAAGCGAGATCCCAATTTCGTCAGTCATCCGACTTGACGTCTCTGTTCCCTCCTTCAGGGAACGAGGGTTACCATGCGTAACTGAGGAAGTTGCCAGTGCTGTGTTTGAGTAATTAATACAGTTGCATTCACACAGATTTCAGTTATTTATGATAGTGACAGCCCCATTCTATAACCAAACTCACACCAGTAAATTTACAGGACTCATAACCTGTTACATTATACAGTGCGAGAGAGCCTCTCTGCGGCATGTTGTGGCTTTTCATGTATGGTTTTGGTAATATTCAGAGATGCAGCTATATGAGCTTTCTGTCATCTGAAGGTTTAAAGCCAGTCACCGTCTTTTACCAGAGCTACTCCAGACAGTTTATTTGGTCTGCGCTTAACTCAAATCCCCTCCTTACTGAGGTATAAACCTTCTGTTGATTAATTAACACGGAACGACTCAGTTGAAAAGATATTGCCGTATTGGATGTCGCCATCTTTGATATGTACTTTAGTCACTGTCACTAGGTGATAGTCACAACTATAATACAAGCTTGACTTCAGTTGCGCATTCATACAGACAGTATTCCAGCCTCTATCATGAACGGAACATTTCAAGACTCACACTGTCAGTGTTTGGGATTGGCAGCTGCATTTAATGACAGTGTGAGTCTTGAAATGTTCTGTTCATGATAGAGGTTGGAATACTGTCTGTATGAATGCGCAACTGAAGTCAAGCTTGTATTAGGCTGTGAACGTAGCCTAAATGTCTTATAATGTTCCACTGTAAATATGTCTGCTGACTGGAGGTTCAGATAACTAGTTACTTTTTCACATCTTCAAATTTATAAGTAAGCCTTTGGATGACTGTAACAACGTTCGTAGTCATGGGGAAGAAGGAGGCGGGAACCGGCGAACATTTAAATACTTTAATAATAAAACAAAATGAAAGTAAAGCGGTAGCCCCTCGCGGACGACTGCCGCACTCAAAACACAAAATAATGTCCAGGCCTGGTCCTCTCTCCTCCAACACTGTCATCACTCCTCCTTTTATCCTTCCAGAGCTCCTCCGTGGGACTCAAGACCGGTGAGTGGCGCAAGTGTCGCTCATTAGCATTTATTCCACTGGCCTCGCTCCGTTCCCACGGCTCTCAGCCCCGCCCCTCTCGTCACAGTACCCAACATGTGTTTTGGACACAAACATATTTTCCATACACTCTTATTTTGTTTTTAATCATTTTTCTATTCAATATGTAGTACATTTGGAATTTCAGAGAGCATGATTTCTTTTCATCATGTACTCCAGGCCACAGACTACAGCCTACAATACATCAGCAGATGACATACTGATTTCTTTGCAAATGAGAATTCACAAGAATCCCTTTTCCCTTTTAGTTTCATATTGACATAGTGGTAGAGAGGCCAGATGGCAGAGAGATTGCTAAGCCCGTGGAGCTGCGAGTGATGGTGGGGGACGCCAATGACAATAGGCCCACGTTCCCACAGATGCAGTACCACACTCTGGTCAAGGAGCTTGCGACTAAAGGTTAAACACAAACACACACACACTATATAAATGCTATTTAAATACTAAAACAAAGCAGGTTTAGCGAGTGGTATGATCTTCTGTTCACAGGAACAGAGATTCTCACAGTCCAAGCAGCTGACAACGACGATCCGAAAACCGATAACGTGCGGATATTTTATCGGCTGGTGGGCCAGATGCCTGAGACTCCCCGGAATTTGTTCCGAGTGGACCGGGACTCGGGAGTGATCACAGTGCAGGCGGACAGCATGGAGGGCACCGCTCCACAGTACACACTCACCATCACGGCAGAGGACGCTAAAGGTCGACACATCCCCAACACTGCTCAATGCTAAATTAGTCTAGTAGAATGGCACCACGTAATTAACCTGTGTCATTTGGTGCAATTTTCTCTGATTTGTTTGTGTGATTACAGATGCCTTTTTTTCATATTTCACATTGTGATGCTCAACCATAATTTCATATAACACTTGAGGTAGTTACTGTAGTTATGCAGCATGATGGAGCTGCTATAATTGATCTCTGTTATTTTATGGACCCGAACAATGGCTCTCAAAGTGTGACTTCTTTCCACACACAAAGTGTGACTAGTGTGTCAGCTGACATAAATAATATGCCATGTAGAATCTGATATGCTTTCACACAGTAACATGAGATCTTGTAAGACTTATGTCACTTGATATTAATGGCAGTCAACAGAACTATATTGTTATTAATAGATAATCAATCAATATGTTCTCTGACTTGTTTCTCAGGACTAAACAGCTCCTGCACTGTCATAGTCAAAGTTCTGGATGAAAACAACAAACCACCAATATTTTCCCATCATGAGGTATGGACTGTGCACTATGGGTACTGCTGTCTCTGTTATATAGTATTTTCAGTTTTGTGGTTGAGATCAATTCCCTTTAGACACTTTTGATGTTTTTGCTGTCACCTCAGCTTTTCTCTCTTTATTTCTCTTTATCTGTTAGTGTGTGTGTTTGTACAAGACCTGTGTTCTAGAAAATGTGATTTACAGAGACAGATGAGATAAAGAGCTTTCAGGGGGGATCCATGATTTAATCTCAGGCTTATGGACATGTAATAATTTAGCTGAGAGTGTTTCTTTTTTTAGTTTTGAGCACTACAAATGGACAATGTTCACAGCTATAATTGGATAACACCAATTAAGTTTATTCAGATGAATTCTGCATTTTACAAGTAATGATCTCAGATCTTTGATTGCTTGCCTACAAGCCATTTTTCATTCACTTTTATTATATCTTGCACAGTTGAAAACCAGAGTATTGTTTCTACTTACAGAGTTATGTATTTATTTTGTTATTTTCAAAGTTGTTATATTCAAGGTACCAGATCTCTACCTGAAAATGTATTATATTTAGGAATGAATGATGCATTCCATATAAATAACTTTATATTATTATTTTTAATTTATTCGTATCGGTTGATATTGGATATACTTTCTCGATTTTTATATTTAGGTTAAAGGGAAAGTTCACCCAAAACGGAAAACTCTGTCATGATTCACCCTCATTTCAACCTGCATGCATTTCTTTCTTCTGCAGAACACAAAAGAAGATATTTTGAAGAATGTTGGTAACAGTTTAGGTTCTTATTAACTTCTATTGTATTTACAGTACTGTTTTGGTTACCAGCATTATTTGTCTTCCATAATATTTCAAAATATCTTCTTTTATATTCCACATAAAAAAAATGGATTTGGAATGACATGAGGGTGAGTAAATCATGAAAGAATTTTTTATTTTTGAGTGAATGTGTGACGGCAAAGTTAACGTCTTTAGGTTTATCAATTGATAAATCTATTAATTTAATAAATAACCGTCAAATTAACCATTAAACCATATTTTTTATGCAAATCTCAAAATTATTATTTTTTTTTAATTGTACTTTTTTAATGTTGTGAAAAAATTCACTTGTAGCGTTTAAAGAAAAGACAAAATTAGACAATTAGACAAAATAGTGGAGAATTTTAAAGGGCACCTATTATGCAAAATCCACTTTTACATGGTGTTTGGACATAAATGTGTGTTGGCAGTGTGTGAACACAACCACCCTACAATAATAAAAATTCACCCACTCCTCATTTTTTAATCCCCTTTAAACCAGTCAGTCTCACTAGGCCTGCTGTTTTGATTCTCATGCAGTGTGACGTCACACTGTATAGGGCGGGGCCACGGGGGTTGATTGACAACCCTGCATTGCTATAGTTTCCGCCCTCAGCGGTTGTACGCTGTCCTCCATTTTCTCAGCGCTCGAGCAATGTTGCCAATTGGGCGGTTTTGAATTTGATTTTGCGGGTAAAAATTGGCTTGGGCGGGTTCCCCCGCCCCCCGTGGACATAAATTTGGGGCTGGTTTGGGGTCAGTAATGACCGTGGCTCTTTCAAAAGATATTAATGGCATAGTGCACAGCTAATTGTTTAACAAACAAGCCCAAGTATGCAAGTACTGCATCCAATCAGTCATCACAACGTTAGCCTACTACACACACACACTGCAGAGGCGCTGGTACTGATGTAAACATCCACAGCCGCACTTATCACCAGGGCTCAGCAGACAGACATTATGATTCATGAGTGACAAGTTTTTAGTTGTCAAGGTGTGCTCTGATTGGCCAGCTATCTAGTGCGTTGTGATTGGCCGAATACCTCAAGCGTGTGACGGAAATGTTATGCCCCTTACCATACTGTGATGCCCTGTCTAGGCCGGAGCAACGAGACAAAAACATAAAAACCCATTATAAACAAGGCATTTGGTGCATCGCGTTAACATAAAACTATGTCTGCATTTGTGATCAGAGAAAATGACAAACAACAAGCGTACTCTACACTGCTCAAAACTCGCATTTTGAATCATCCGTGGCAAATCCTTTAAATGTGAAAACGTACTTACAGTCTGTGAGTCAGAACAGCTGGCATTGTAGTCTACTCTACCAGGATCAGGAATCAGTCCTCCATAAAGTGCGCTGCACACATCTTAATATTTGGGTTGAACTGTTCTGGAACAATGTTGTAAATACCACTGATTTGTAGTAGTGTCCTCTTTTGGAAGACCAAACAAAATAGTTTCACTTTCACAATGAAACACACAGGGGAGCTTCAGTAAGCGGAGGCGGGCGGGCTTGAGAACGGCGCGGCCTGTGGGCTTGCGGCAACCACATGTGACGGACCCCGGGGCTGGACTCCGCTTCATCCACGATGAAAGCCGATCCAGCGATCGACAGCATGAAGTTGATGTATTCCTCAGCGACCAGCACGGATCAGCTCCAGGCATGACGAAGCGGATATCTTCCTCTTTGAAGGCCAAAACAAAGTAGTTTCGCTTTCACAACGAAACACACGGCAACAACAATACAACAGCGAGAATAAAGTTAAGCTTCTTTCTTTGCGTGAACATTTGGGTGGCGTTATGCAAAATCTTCCCACATTGTGACGTAGACATGGTGGGGGCGTGTTAGAAACGAGCCGTTTTAGGTAGGCGTGGCAGAGTCTTAACTTATATACTTGATAAAGAATATTCTCTTTGGATTTGAGACATAGTCTTTGCAACTTTACAGATCTTCTTCATGCACCAATAGCTTGTAACACTCCAAAGAGAAAGGAAAAATTTTAATTGCATCATATGACCCCTTTAAATTGGATTATTCTGACTGCTGACATTGAAAATGATGCATTTCTTGATTGCCGTTTTGACAGTGTCTGCTTGCATATTTTATTCATGTTCGGTAGCCGAATTCTCTAATGTAGGCTATTTGCCCCGATTCGATCCGTTTACATGGGGAATTTATCTAACGTTATATTTATATTATTCTGTTTTAAGGAGTTAAAAATGTCCTTTATCAGCCTTGATTTACATATTCCATCACATTGTTTTGCCATTTAAAGTTTTTGGTGGGTTTTTTGTGAGTTCATCCAATCTGGCAACACTGCGCTAAAGCAGCTGTAACATCAACAATGTCTGTAAGACTGAACATAAGAGTCTTCATTTTCTCCCAACATCTGAGCTGCTGAGGATTACTTTCATTTTTCAAGGTAATGCGCCTCAACATCTACCTAAGATGTATCACTCCAGACTCCTTTGTGAATGTCGTGTCGTTATAGTGCTTAGCGTTTTTGACCGTATTTGTGTGCGTACATTAAGTTTTTTTTTAACTGATCAGCGCATGCTTGTGAGATTAGTTCGTGCCGTTTGTAGCGCGAGATTTGTTCGGTAGCGCGATGGCAGGTCAGCACTGCGCGAGCTCTGTAACATTGCGCTGTTTCGTCCCACTTTCAGTGCATTTGTGCTTCCCATATGTACGGCTAAACACCGGTTCTCTCGCTCTCAGTTATGTTGCTTCTACCGGCCGTTGTTTACTGCTGTAGATATGCAATGCAGAAAGACGTATACCCGACGCCCTCTTCTGGGGACGGGGAGGGAATATGCAGCTCATTTGCATTTAAAGCGATACACTCCAAAACAGCTCTTTTTTTGGACACACCCCAAAAATGTAATTTTCCAGCTGTTATAATAAATGATCTGTTGGGTGTTTTGGGCTGAAACTTCACAGACACATTCTGGGGACACCCAAGACCAATATTACATATTGTAAAAAAAGGGGCATAATAGGTGCCCTTTAATATCAGTTTTAATTTTATAGAAAAGTTATAAGTATAAATGATAAAAATTATTTTTAATTATCAACCAGAACAATAACATCATTTTTCACTTTATCTGTATTGGCCAGAATGTTAATATCAGTAATTGTATTGAGTAAACAAATGAAATATAGACTGCTGTGATGTTAATGTGGAGCATAAGATCAAAAGTTTGCAGAACATATCGGATTCTCCTATTTTTGGAAAAAAAATCTTATCCTGAGGTGACGTTTTAAATATGACCATTTACTAATTTGTAGCGCTATCTATTTATGGTACATGAGCGCATATGCAGAACAGCCTTAAGTGCCTTTCTTATGTCATCATCTTTGTTCACTGATGCAGCCGAGTTGAATAATAAACAGGAGATGCTCACTGACTACAGTGACGGGAAGAGATGAGCAAAAGGAGAGATGGAGAACAGATGCAGGATGGAGGCAGGCAGTGGTCCCTGATTTCTGGAAAATACCCTGTGTGTTTACGCCTACGTGTTGTGAATAATACAGGAGATGTACGTGGGTGCAGACAGAGTGCTGGTGTGAAGATGGAGGGCAGCAGCAGTGGAGGGGTAAAAAAGCAGCGCTGGCATGAATTCAGCAGGTATATTTAGATCCGCTTTGAAAGAAGAGGAAGACATGCCCTGTTCTGCATTCTGGAAACATCCATAAAGCGCTCCTCACTGGCTTTGTGCCTTTCGTTTTCATTATGTATCCCCTAATTTAGTTGACAATGAATTTTAGGCACTAAGATGCAGCCAAAACTTCTTAGAGGAATGATGTTTTGATGCTGTACTTAGATTAATGAACAGCACTGTTTGCAGAAATACAGTACACACAAACACACATTTTCTACTCTCCTGTGAGACACCTTATTTTTTGTTTTCTTTTTTTATATTTTACTCTCTCTTAAAGTAATATTATTTTTAGAAAGTCATGACTTTATGTCAGGAGTTTATTTGGGAAGTGCTGGAGGTGTGTTGACAGTCCTTGGATGGCCAGACCAGTGAAAGAGTAACTAGCATCAGAATACAGCTCTTCTAAGACTATAAAGTTCTCAGTGTCAGCAACACCAAGTGGCCAAGGTTGTCTAGTTAGGTGTTGTTAGCTCCTGCTGGTAGAATTCAGAAAGCATCTTTCTCCACTGCTATTCAGGGAAAAGGTGGGACTGAGTAAAGGGGGCCCAGCACTATTGGGGGCCCACAACATTTCGTATTATTATTACAGTTGAAAACAGCTGTGCTGCTTAATATTTTTGTGGAAACCATGATGCATCTTTTTCAGGATTTAGAACAGAAAGTATAAAAGAACAGATTTTTTTAACAGTTTTTTTTTTATAACTATATAAATGTCTTTTCTGTTACTTTTGATCGATGTAAATGGATTGTTCACCCAAAAGTGAAAATTCTGTCATCGTTTACTCCAGATTTGTTCCAAATCTGAATGAATTTTTCATTTGTTGTGCAAAAAAAGAAGATATTTTGAAGAATGTTGGAACAACTTGAGAGTGAGTAAATGATGACAGATTTATTTAATTATTTATTTTTATTACTAAATAAATTATTTTTGAATTAAAAAAAATTATAATTTTACTGACCACACAATTTTGTGTCTCTTGCTAATATTTCATTACATTACATGTTCTGGTTCCCTAAACTGGAGAACACTCAAAAATTACACATTTTATGCAGACATTTGTTCATTTTGTTTTGCCTTAGAAACCTAAATATCATTTAAAGGATCTGACCATAACGTTGTCACAAATATTCTATTTTCTAATCACGCACTTTTTAATGATTTCTATATTCTCCATTTTTATCATGATTACATATAGTATCTTAGAAATCTTGGTAACACTTTAAATTAGGGAACACATATTCACTATTAACTAAGAGTTTTCCCTCAAAAAACTCCTAATTTGTTGCTTATTAATAGTTAGCATAGTAGTTGTTATGTTTAGGTATTGGGTAGGAAGGGATCTAAAATATGGTCATGCAGAATAAGGCATCAGTATGTGCTTTAAAAGTACTAATAAACAGCCAATATGCTAGTAATATGCATGCTAAAAAGCAACTACCGTTGAGGATTGGTTCTTAAAATAAAGTGTAACCAAAATCTTTCATTCATTTCTGTCTCTCTAGTATGGACCCTTCCACCTGGCTGAGGACTCCTCAGTGGGCACCACAGTCACTGTAGTGTCGGCATGGGATGCGGATGAGTGGGGTGGGGACAACTGGCAGGTGGACTACAGACTTGAATCTGGGAATGAGGAGGAGGTTTTCACTCTAGTGACTGACAGACAGACCAATGAAGCTGCCCTCATCCTTGATAAGGTATCGTCTCTGCCTGCATACTACTGCCAGTCATACAGACAAACATCAATCCAAGTTGCACTTGTTTTAAAGAATGCGTGTTTAAATCACAAGCATACTTTTCAATAAAGGGGTTGGGAAAAGCTGAGGATTTAAAAAAAGGACTCTCAGTGGTCTGTTGTTTTTCACCGAATTAGGAAAAAAATCTTGAATTATCACCCTGACATAATGTGATTGTTCTTTGTTTATACAACTTTTAATCTGTGATCTGAAATTGATGTTCTGTTGGAAACTTCTAAACACATCCAAGTGAGCCACATGCAGTTTTGTGAAGTGCTCACAGAATGGGACTGACACTGCAGATACTCATCTCCAAATCGTCAAAATGTTACTATAATTATCTCTGTGTTTACCTTCATTGAACAGTTTCATTTATACTGGCTGGTATTTTTATAGGTAACGTTAAGTACATTTTAAAGTTTAAGTGTTAGGTTGTTCACCACTCAGCCCTCAAGAGTTCAAACACTACTTTTCAAACTAAATATTTCATAAAAAGAGTTTATATACTGTTCAAAAACTGACACCGGTGTGAACTAAAAATGTCGTAAAAATAACCCAGTTGCTTAAAAAAATGGCTCATGTAAATAAATTACCAGAAAATGTCTAGTATCATTTGTTTTCAAATGCCACTTGGTTTGATCAAACACAGTTAAATGTATACATATTAAGTGGGGCTTAGGTTTTTAAACACTTCTTGAGGTCATTGTATGAAAACAAACAGTTAAGTCATTATTTAGCAGGCCATTCATCCAGGGCTCAAGACCTGATCCACGCCGCGACCCACATTCCCTTCAGGTGATGCAGTTGTTCTACTGATTAGTGTCACTGGTTCCCTTGATCTTGGACTCTTTCCACCCCTTATGTGATATACAACAAGTTTTCATCAGATTGTAAGCTGGGAGTTGATGACATTTCAACAGAGGGTTTCTGAATCCTTATATTTACATACGTGTCAAGGAACTGAGCCATTTGTTTTACTTTGTGTTCATCTGTGTTCTCGTTTACTCTGCACAACTCTGTTTTTGTTCTGTCGCCCAGTAATTAAGTAGATGTATTGTATTCTTAATTAGCAAGCGCTAATTACAATATATCATGTTTGCAGCATGGGCGATCGACGCTGGAGACCACATATATTTTGTGTTTCAAAGTAGAAGAACTGTTTTTAGGTAAACAACAGTAATAAATGGAATTTGCTGTTGTCTTGAAGCCTGTTAGAGCAATGTTTTTACAGTTGTCAGGAGCTAGTATGAACCATTTGTTGTGTTCTTTTTATGCATGGATTGGCTGAGGATTTGAGATCAGCTCATTTCTTGTCCATGGTGGCAAGTGTGCTGAACACACTCATGTGTTCTGAGTGGAGCAAAAGGATAGAGCTTTCTGTAACATTATTAGAAATTCATTGTTGTAAAAAGAGAGCTACTTAAACTGAATAAGGAAAAAAGAGGTCAAAGTAACATGACAATTAGGGTCTCATTTTCCCTGGAGAAGAAGTGGAGAAGTGGCCAATGAAGTCTTAACTGGTCATCAAACACTAATACCAGGTTTCTGGTCACCATTTGATTTGTAGATCCTAGTTGTACAGGACACTGTTGTCGTGGTTGACTTAGATAACATCTGGAATAAGGGCAAAGAATGGCAGAACATCAGGGTCTGGTCAGAATGCTGGCTGCTCTTTAAAATAAAAGTGAATTAAGTGACATAATGAATTAAATTAAGAGAAGTTTGGATGTAATATTACTAGTGGGAAAAAATGGTAATGCTGTTCACTTCCAGTCAGTAGCATTAGTCTTTATCTCCCAGTCTCTGTTTTTCTCATTTTCTCCTTTCTGGGAACATAAATACAGATTCAACATTTGCACCATCGGTGACATCATCATTAACAATTATAGTCAAGATGATTTTTGTTGATTTTTTGACAGGTTGTGCGCATCCACAGAAATATCTGACCTTCAGTTTGATGAATGACATCAGAGCATACAATGGGTCATTTAGAATCTGAATTGAACACATTTTACCTTCAGAAATGCAGGTTGACACATTGTGATGACTAGTGAGACACTCTCAGATTGTGTGATTTTGTCCTGGTCTACAGTGTGCTGGTACAGATTATGAAGAGAAAATCAGAGCACTGCCTTTTTGTCCTTTTTCAATGTTCATAATTACAGAGTGGCTTTATTTTCTCTTGAAGCCATCCTCCATGCATCAAAAATAAACATACTGTACTAACAGTGTGTTCATTTGTGTGCAGGTGCTGGACTTTGAACGGGAGAATGAGTACATACTGGTGCTGAGCGCTCAGAACCCAGTTGCTCTTGTCCGAGGCAGATATGGACCGGCATCCACAGCAACTGTCACCATTTTTATCGATGACATCAATGAAGGGCCCGTTTTGTCTCAGAGCCATTATGAAGTCACTGTCAGAGAAGGGGAGGAGCCAGGACGTGTTATTGCCACAATCAGAGGTTATGACCCTGACTCTCATCCAATCAGGTAAGGTGATTTTTCACTCATTTAAATTAGTACAAATACCTATCACAATACCAATTGGATCTATACATCGATTCCCGCCCTGTAACATTTTCCAGCTGTCCCTTACATTCGTAAACTACAAGAGATTATTAAATCTCAATTGACACAAATAGCACATTCTCAAAATCTAAACCACACAGTGTAAATTCACTATTTGCTTCAAAACTAAAACTCTTAAGAGACTCTTAATCCAGAAGTGTACACCAAAATATAAACATGCAGAAGCACTGTCATTGTCAATTACTGTGGTCTGTTCAGGTTGTGGATTTTACAGTGTGTACAAGCAGGTGTTATCCTGCCGTTCAGATGTTACCACATAATTTCATGTAGCTGACATGACTGATTCTGGTTCCTTGGCTAAGCAGCAGGGGAAGTAGTGCATAAAATGGCAGGCATCTGGTGTGATTTGAGAGGACTGCCTCAAGAATAGTTACTTGTTCATATAGATTTCAGTCATACATTTTCCATTGGAAGGTGGAAAAGAATCTGAATCTTGATCTAAAATGCATTAAAAACAGTAATATTGTAAAATATTATTACAATTTAACAATTTAAAATAACTGATTTCTTTTGTAATATATTTTAAAATGTAATATATTCCTGTGATGGCAAAGCTGAATTTTCAGCAGCCATTAATCCAATCCTTCAGAAATCATGCTGAAAACCTATTATTCTCTTTGTATATGAGCAAATTCATCATGTTTTGTTGTTGTATTATAATCCATAATGTTTAATTGCTTGATTAGGAAAGAGAATGATAATTCATACTCTCACTGTTCTTTCTTCAGGTATTCGCTGAGAGGAGACACTAAGAAATATTTCTCTATTGGGAAGTACTCAGGAGAGCTCAAGACGGTCCAGGCTTTGGACAGAGAGGAGAACAGCACCTACACCATGGAAGTTGTGGCTGAAGATGGGCGTAAGAGATATTTTACTCCCTCCTCATGCTGTGCATTCACTGTGGAGGGCTGTCAATTCATGTTGTTTGTTTGAATAAGCATGTCCGTCAAACTGAAGTCATTATACAGAGCAAGTACAAGAAGAAGATGCTATCAATGTGAGACATCTGGGGAAAATCAACATCCCTCGGCTTTCTCTCTTTCAAAATCATCAGTGCTGCCGAGACACTTGACATTTCAAAACGCTGTGACAGGCTCTATTCAGGATCAAATCTCATTTAAAAATTCTGGGCCACATCCACACGCCGTGAGTCCGTGAGAGAAATCTCAGACATTGTAACTAGCAGTGAATGAGTCACCAGCTGAGATGTTGTGGTTTGTGAACGATGTGTGTGTGTGGTATAGAATACCACATCATTCCTCCGCACCTGAACGTAGGGCGCAGATCAAAGATTTGAGGTGCGAAGGTCATACAGTTCACCCTCCAATTACCTTCTGCTCCCATCAGTGTGCTCAGATGAGAAATCAGTCCAGTCCTGAAGACCTCCCAACGACCGACACACAAAATGTTTACGAGCGACCAGAAAAAACCAAGGAGAGAGATGAGACGAGAACCAACGATATGACTCTGGCGTGGTCTTGAAAAAGCGGCCCCTTGAGCGAGGGGTGCAAAATGAGAGCGGAGGGTATAAGAGAGGAGGAATAAAGAAAGAAAGGGCAAAACATAGGATGATAGACAAAGTAACACCAACCGTGCGGGTAGTCGTCGATTTGCTCCTGTTACCTTCATTGGTATTGACTCTGGAGCATGAAAGATGATTGCATAAAAAAGTACAGTAAGGGTTGGAAAGCTGTAAAAAGGAAATTATGTCAAAGCTTGGTACAGGATATTTTAAAGTAGAATATCTATATGACCCTATAACGGCACCACTATCCATCACCAAACACATTCCTACACAGTGTGATGTTTGATTGACCCCCCACCTGATTGTCGTAAACTATAGTTAAAGGTGAAGAATGAAGGTTACAGCCCCCTCCAGACCACTCAATCGGTCACCCTACCCGTATAGGCGTACATTACAAACAACAGACGACACAAGGAACGGATTTCATTCTTATGCTTAAAAACCTCTATATTGACAGAATGGAAGGATGATAGTAGTAAACAGCTAACATGTGCCAAATCTTAAATTTAGCTTACCTGTCAAGAAGAAGCTTCATCTTGATTGAAACCCAAACATTCCATTTAATTCATACATCTTTAAAAGCACCGCCAAATGTTTATGAGTCGTTTATTAGTGAAGGGGTCTTCAAAAGGGGGTCCATGAGCCCTAGGATGTACTTGGCGGTACCACAGGTGGTCTGCCAATTATTGTTTAATCTCAAACTATTTTGAGTGAAATTGCGTGAAAGTCTATTTAAAAAATGTTAACAAAAATACAGTTTTAAGTTAACTAAGCAATTCTATATAGTTAAGAGACAAAAATTCAGGTCAATATATCAATGTCTTTGCTATATAGTTGTCATAACAAAATATGTTCATACATAAAAGTATGAAAATATGCATGTTTTTGCAGGACAGGCTTAAAATGCAAACACACGAAATTCAATTCCCCCTGAAATTAGTTGCAGTTTTATTTATCCGTTTTCTGGGGGCTCGCTTGTAGGTGTAGAGTTGTTATTAGCAAGATAAATATGTAAAGTTGGATATTCCTTTTCAAATCAGTTTTTATTGTTTTATAATACTGTAGCTGGTTAAATGCAGACTGATTCCATTGAGCTTTGTAGCACTAATCTAAATCTGCACAGCCTTTGATACAGCTCTTGACCAGTATTTAGCATCAGGTTAATGTCTGTTTAAAAACATCTCCTGCAGTGAAGTCAAGTCAAGTCAAGTCAAGTCTGCTTTATTGTCAATTCTTCCACATGTACAGCACATACACAGAGAGAATTGAAATTGCGTTACTCTCAGACCCTTGGGTGCATACAGATAACATAAATACAGATTAAATACAAAATACAACTATACAAATATACAAATAAGGTAAAATGTAAAAATATATATATAAAGCACAAGGCATATGGCAGATAGAGTGCAAACCAGTAAAGTAAACAACAGTGCAGATATAAAGATTGTAGTGCAAAAAAATGATTTGTAGTGCAAAAGAACTTATTTCAGACTGATTAAAGTGACAGTGTGTGTGTGTATTTGGGAGGGGGGAGTGGGAGAGTCCATTAGAGGGTCAGAGTTCAGTGGTGCGTGGGGCAAGAGAGGGGAGGGGGGGCAAGGTCGGGAGGGAGTTCAGCTTCCTGACAGCTTGATGGATGAAGCTGTCCTTCAGTCTGCTGGTCCTGGCCTGGAGACTCCGCAGTCTCCTCCCTGATGGCAGCAGACTGAAGAAGCTGTGTGTCGGGTGGGTGGGATCACCTGCAATGCAGAGGGCTTTGCGGGTGAGACGGGTGTTGTAGATGTCCTGAAGGGAGGGGAGAGGGGGGGGGGGTTTTTTTTCTTTTTTTTTTTTTTTCGGACACCAACGATCTGCTGCAGTGCTATCACTATGCGTGGAAGTGTCTGAGGAGGACGGTGCAGGCGCCATACACACCGTGATTTGCAGGTGGTCAGGATGCTCTCGATGGTGCCTCTGTAGAAGGTGCACATGATGGGGGCCGGGGCTCTGGCTCTTCTCAGTTTGCGGAGGAAGTAGAGACGCTGCTGTGCTTTCTTGGCCAGTGCTGCGGTGTTGTCAGTCCAGGAGAGATCCTCTGTGATGTGCACACCCAGGAACTTGGTGCTGCTCACCCTCTCCACAGTCACACCATTGACAGTCAGAGGAGCATGCTGAGTGCGCACTCTCCTGAAGTCAACAACAATCTCCTTCGTCTTCTCCACATTCAGAGAGAGATTGTTGTCACTGCACCACCCGGCCAGGCGGCTCACCTCGCTCCAGTAGTTTGTCTCATCTCTGTTGCTAATGAGACCCACTACAGTCGTGTCATCCGCAAACTTAATAAGGAGGTTGGAGTTGTGTGACGGTGTGCAGTCGTGGGTCAGCAGAGTGAAGAGGAGGGGGCTCAGCACACATCCTTGGGGGGCCCCAGTGTTCAGTGTGATGGTGCTGGATGTGTTGCTGCCGACCCGAACTGCCTGAGGTCTTCCAGTCAGGAAGTCCAACAGCCAGTTGCACAGCGAAGTGTTGAGCCCCAGCTGGACCAGTTTGTGAATGAGCTGTTGAGGGATGATTGTGTTGAATGCTGAACTGAAGTCTATGAACAGCATTCTGACGTATGAGTCTTTTTTGTCCAGGTGTGTGAGTGCTGAGTGGAGGGTAGTGGCGATGGCGTCATCGGTCGAGCGTTTGGACCGATATGCAAACTGGAAGGGGTCCAAGGAGGGGGGGAGAGCAGACTTGATGTGGTGCATGACTAGACGTTCAAAGCACTTCATGAGGATGGGATAAGTGCAATTGGACGGTAGTCATTGAAGCAGGATGGAGACGACTTCTTCGGAACTGGAATGATGGTGGTAGCTTTGAAGCATGTGGGGACAACAGCCTGACTTAGCGAGATGTTGAAAATGTCTGTGAAGACATCGGTGAGTTCCACTGCACAGTCTCTCAGTACACGCCCAGGAATGTTGTCAGGACCCGGAGCTTTGCATGCATTGATCCTGCTGAGGGATCTCCTCACGCTGTCCGGGGACAGCGTCATCACCTGGTCACCGGGAGGAGGTGGAGTCTTCTGTGCAGTGGTGCTGTTTTGTGCCTCAAAGCGAGCGAAGAAGACGTTCAGCTCGTTCAGCAGAGAGATGGTGCTGTCACAAGTGCGTGGTGGGGGCTTGTAGTCCGTAATGGTCTGTATACCCTGCCCACAGGCTCCGAGTGTCTCTGCTGTCGCTGAAACGATGGGTTATCCTCCTGGAGTACTGACTTTTTGCCTTCCTGATGCTGTGGGAAAGGTTGGCCCTAGCTGTCTTTAAGCCCACCTCATCTCCAGCTCTGAAGGCAACGTTCCACGTCTTCAGGAGTCCGTAGACCTCCCCCGTCATCCACGGCTTCTGGTTGGCCCGGACAGAGATGGTCTTTGTGACTGTTACATCATCAAAGCATCAATTGGTGATGTAGGCAGTGACAGTCTCCGAGTACTCCTCGAGGTCTGTGGTGTTATTGTATGTGGCAGCATGCTTAAACATATTCCAGTCAGTGGTATTAAAACAGTCTTGAAGAGCCTCTGAAGACCCTTCCGGCCACACTTGTATCTGTTATGAACTGGTTTGGTGACTTTAACAAGCGGTCTGTATGCAGGCATTAGCATGACAGTGATGTGGTCTGAGGCACCGAGGTGGGGGAGGGGGAGGGCCTTGTAAGCTCCTCTCTGTGTGGTGTAAACAAAGTCCAGAGTATTGTTTCCCCGTGTTGGAAAGTCTATGTGTTGGTGTATTTTTGGGAACACACTCTTTAGGTCTGCATGATTGAAATCCCCCGCCAAGATGAGAAAAGCATCAGGGTGGGCTGTCTGCTGCTCACTGATGTGCTGGTACAGTTCATTTAGTGCCTCGCTCCTGTTCCTGTTGTTGGAGCTGGGAGGGATGTATACAGCAAAGAGCAGTATGGCTGTATATTCCCTCGGTAGATAGAACGGCCAGCACTTAATAATCATAAACTCCACCAAGGGTGAGCAGTGTTTGCAGACCACAAAAGCGTCACAGCACCACGCATCATTGATGTAAACACAAAGCCCTCCGCCGCGGGTCTTACCTCCCTCGACGCGAGCTCTGTCCGCTCGATAGCATGTCAGCTGATCGAGATGAATAGCGCAGTCCGGAACGCTGTTGTTGAGCCATGTTTCCGTGAACACAAAAACACAACAGTCTCTTACAGTCCTCTGAGTTGAGCGTAGTAGTCGGATGTAGTCCAGTTTATTGTCCAAAAAGAGCGTACGTTAGCCAGTACGATGGTGGGGATAGCCGGCTTGTGTGGGTTAGCCGCTAGCCTAGCCCGGATACCTCCGCGCTTACCCCTCTTCTGCTTCCGCTCTCGCCGCTTGTGGCGCCTCCGCTGTGGGCGAGATGCAGTAGTGGGGGTCGGTGATGGTGTGGGCCTCCGGAGCAGACCGAGATCCCGCAGCTCTTCGGCGTAGGCAGAGTTTAACTCTAAAAATGTGGTTCTGCAGACATCGAGCAGAAACTCACGACTATATGC
Organism: Sinocyclocheilus anophthalmus; assembly: GCA_018155175.1. Taxonomy (NCBI): domain Eukaryota; kingdom Metazoa; phylum Chordata; class Actinopteri; order Cypriniformes; family Cyprinidae; genus Sinocyclocheilus; species Sinocyclocheilus anophthalmus. The sequence continues at coordinate 89,225 of JADLZN010007694.1, read as the reverse complement.
GCGCTTAGAAACAAATAGACGCGACGAATGCGTACAAAAACACTGCGACTCACAAGACAAAAAACACGAAAACACCTTTCTGTCGGGAGATGAGAGAAGCCGCAGCGTGTGAACGCGCCCGCCATCTAAGAAGAGAGCAAAGAAAACAGTGCAGCAAGCAGCTTAATTTATAACAACATTTTAAATCCGCTGAACAATGGCTGAAGTTGCATATTTTTTTATGAACAGTAATTCATGGCTTTATCTCCTGAGCACAGTATAATAAACCTTTTGAGGCATGGCATATGGTGTGGATTCTATGTAGTTAATACTCTAAATGAATTTGTCTATCTATTAGTGATGGGCGATATCTTATCGTTTGCGATATACTGGTAAAAATTCTCCCCATGATAAGAATTAGTCTTCCTGCGATAATAACGATAGTCTAGTTGTTGACATATTTCTGTGTGAGACCATGTGGAGTGACGTGAAGGAAGGCGGACGTGAAATTGAGCAGCTCCTTCTACAATCTGGAACAGGTTTGGAGAGGGCTGTACAGTGCGACAAAAATCGGTCTGAGCCTTGAGTAAATGTACTACAGCAGCACGTGTGCGACACAGTTTTACATGTGTATGAGTTATTTACAAACCTGTGGTCCAACAAAGATATTTGACATGCTTTTTCTCCATATTAACTTCATAACATAGTCGAATGTTTGAAATAACTTATTTTTGTGATCAGACGTGGTTTCGTATCACAGAATAAGGCAGAAATCATACAATTTTATAGCATTATATACAAAGGCTATGTCGATTAGCATTGCATTATAAATATACTTTATTCAGGGCTCTACAGTGCGACCATTTCAGTCGCATTTGTGACTGAAAACTACTGCGTGCGACTATGAAATAATATTTAGGAGCACCTGCGCGACTGACCCGATCAGCATATTTGTGTTTGCGCTGAGGGAGCTTCAAAGGTTCTAATGTACTTACGTGTTTCTGCAGCATTGAGTAATGTATCACAGACAAATCCTCTCAATTTAAACACACACAGTGTGAAGGGGTGTAAATAAGATAGCCTATCTTGTGCAGTGTAGAGGGCTTCGTCGATTATAATGGAGTTTTGTGAGATCGGGATAAACTAAGGAGAGTGACAGCTTTTAATGGTTATTAAGGGAGTTTGCAAATGTGATATTGATTTAATACAACAGTTCATTAAACAAGTTAATATTAAGTGACTTATATTGTCTGACAACAACACAATTGCCTTATTTGGCTCTATTTCGTCAAAGAAAATAGTTTCAAACAAAGTAACAGCTGAACCGCTGCGCATCGCCATTCAAACACAGCGGTGATTCGTTTATGAATGAACTGCGTTTTTAAACGAATCCAGTGAGTCAATGATTCAATTACCATAAAGACAGTCACGTACTTCGTTCCTGAATGAATCAGCCGTTCGAATGAATCAATTGAATGAATGATTCAGTGATAAAATCAGTGACTTGACGCCACCTGCTGGCAGTTTTAGTTTAATTGTTAAAGTATTTTTTTCTGTTATTTAAATCATTTAATATCTCTGTGTTCAAAATGTTATGTTTAAAACATTAACCTCAACATGAATTTATTAATTTAATTGCACTCATGCGACCTCTGAGCCTCATTAAACATCTGAAAATACACCTACAAGCCACTTGTGTGTTATTCTGTGCCACCTCTGTAGTACAAATTTATTTCTTAAATACTGATTTCATTTGATTGGTAACTTATTCTTATTCTACTTCTTTTTCTACTTGTTTTTATTCTGTTGTTTTAATTAGAAATGTTAAAAAGCTTATAAATATATGTTTTTGATTTTGACATAAAAGATGACATACTTTTAATAAAGTTAGAAAAATGCCATTACAAAGGTAAAAACAAAATTCCCTATAAATCACTAAGGAGTCAACTATCACCTCGTAATGGGAAGGTACATTTTTTTTTTATCAGAATTTTTGATTACTGATTAGAAGGTGCTCCTAAATTTTTGACCGTGCTCCTAAATTTTTTAAATTAGGAGCACAAGCACTCCTAAAAAGAAAAGTATCCGTAGAGCCCTGTCCTTATAAAAAATACCCAAGATTGCTTGAAGAACACAGATACCATATATTTTGTGCAGTCGCATGTTTATTGTCTTCAGGTTTCCTCAGTTAAAATGTCTCTATCTGCGATTTATTCAGCTACAGCGATCACTGGATACTTTTTTCCTGGAGCATTACTTCTGCTATGCATATGTGGAGTTTCTGCGCAAGGGCGCCCTCCGGCTTCCAATATGAATTAAACAGTCATTACATTACGTGTGTACTCAGTAATGCTCACAACACCCTATTTTGGGTAAAAATAGGAAAGATAATACTTTTCTCTAAAGAAACGGGATTCCCTAAATTATCGTCATTGATATCGTTATCGCAATAAATATCAGAAATTATCGTGATATATTTTTAAGCCCATATCGCCCATCCCTATCATTTACTTACCCTTATGGCAGTCCAAACCTGAATGACTTTCTTCATCTGAAACAGAAGATATTTCGAAAAATGTCTCAGTCTTTTGTTGTGCATACAGTGAAATTCAATGGTCACCAAACCTTTTTGGTTACCAACATTCTTCAAAATGTCTTCATTTATGAGTGAGCCATCCATGTAAGAACAGCAACCATTTCCAAACAGCAACATACTGAAATACACTAAATGCACACTAAGTACAGCTCAGGATAAAAATGATTAATGAGTTCTGCTACCTCTTCTCTCCAGGTAATTCCTCTTTGTCGGCCTCCACGCTGGTGACAGTGCACATTCTGGATGTAAATGACAACAGCCCAGTTCTGGTGGGCGATTACTCCTGGAAATACCTGTGCACACCTCGCTGGGAGGATCAGGCTCTGGTTCTGGCTTCTCGGGACAGCGATGGGCCCCAGCATGGAGGAAGGCTCAACTTCTCCCTCCGCAGTGACGCCACTGTCCGCCGCAACTGGAAGCTCACGCCTATCAATGGTTTGTCTCTTTCTTGACCCACTTCCAGCCCCTCTACGTATTGAATAAATTGAATGTGAAGTGACAAATCTCCCCTGCCACCCAAGAACTACGTGGCCCGTCTTTAAAAATCTTTTTGTCTGTCAGTCATTTCAAAATTACATGTCAGACGATCTTAATTTGCCCAAACATTCTATAATCACAATAACACTGACAAACCCAGTTACGTTGACCTCCTCAAGCAATGACGTCAATGTGGATAAAATTAGAGATTTGAAAAGAAAAAAACTGCTGTTCTGTGGCTGTAACATCTGTGCAGTCAAATTGAGATCTCATCAGAGCTGGGTGTAATGCATTCCACCTGCTAAATCACACACATAGTGCAGGTCTGGGGAAAAGAGCGTACTGAGAAAGAAGGAAATTGCCCTCCATGTCTAGTGTCTTCAGACGAATATGTGTTGGATGTAATAAGCGTAATGGCTTTCTTCCTGATAGCTTAAGGCGTCATTAATGTGCCAAGCTCATGCCGGTGAGCAGGTTGACTTAGTTGCAGCGTCTGAGTCACGGACCAGAATCCAATAGATTTTGATTCTGTTGTTCACTCCTTTTCTTTCACGCTCAATTTTTTTCTTCTCGGTGTCTAAGTTTTTCTCATGTTTTTTTTTTCCCTTGTTGTTAATGGATAAAATAGGCCCCTTCTAGTGACATGGGGTATTTATGTTGCTTTTAATTTATATGATCTCACAGCTGGGGCCGGTTGGTTGAGAGGCTAAAAGTGTACTTTCATTGACTTTTCATCTAATTGTTCTTTAGACATCCAACAGTGAGTTTCTTTTTTTCACACTCACCTCTCTCTCTTCCTTTTTTACTCATCCAGCTTTACATGCTGCATCATGAAAGCGTGTCGGGAATGATGGTGAGGGATGACGTAGTCTGGCGTCTGTAGGTCTCAATTTATATTTCACCCTGAACACGACTGGTCTTCAACGAGCCCACGAGAGCCCATGTTACACCTCTCTTTATTTCCTTACACTGGCTACCGGTTGCGGCTCGCATCAAGTTCAAGACATTGATGCTTGCATATAGAACAGCCACAGACTCAGCACCCGCCTACTTCCCCTCACTACTACGAATCTACATCCCCTCCAGAAGTCTGAGATCCGCTAGTGAGCGACGCCTCGTGGTACCATCACAGAGATGCTCAAAATCACTTTCCAGAACATTCTCGTTCACCATTCCTGGCTGGTGGAATGATCTTCCCACCCCTATCCGGAATGCTGAATCTCTGACAATTTTCAAGCGACAGCTGAAAACTCATCTCTTTCGACGCTACTTGACTTCATCCTAAATAAAAAAAATAAAAACTTTGTCTTTTTCTTTATTTATTCCTTTCCTTTTCTGGCTTGTACTTATTTGAACATTGCCTAAAACTTGGTATTACAAGCACTTCCTGTGTCTTCCCTAACTGTAAGTCGCTTTGGATAAAAAAGCGTCTGCAAAATGACTAAATGTAAATGAACACGTGTCTTTGCTTGTTTGATGTGTATGTCCACTCATGACACAAGCACATCCACGTCTTTAATGTCTGATGGAGTTCAGTTCCTGAATTTGAATTAAGGATAAAACAAAGATTCAAAATTGCAAATAAGATGTCATCTGCTTGCCTGTATTTAGTACGCATCATCAGTAAGGTGTACACTGAATTTGATATTTTAAAAAAATCACATCGTTAAGTGTTTTTCATGGTAATAGTTTTAGGATATCCTGCTGTTTTTAGTGATTGAAATACTGGCAGGTGCTGTATATGGATTGCACATGCCCAAAATATGAAGTCTGATCACATATATTTGTTTTTCTTCGTTTGAGATGTGATCTACAGTGGGGCAAAAAAGTATTTAGTCAGCCACCAATTGTGCAAGTTCTCCCACTTAAAAAGATGAGAGAGGCCTGTAATTTTCATCATAGGTATACCTCAACTATGAGAGACAAAATGAGAAAAAAAATCCAGAAAAAATCCCCACCCCCCCCAATTTTTTGTCGGATTTTTAAAGAATTAATTGGTAAATTACTCGGTAAAATAAGTATTTGGTCACCTACAACAAGCAAGATTTCTGGCTCTCACAGACCTTTAACAACTTCTTTAAGAGGCTCCTCTGTACTCCACTCGTTACCTGTATTAATGGCAACTCCTCCTCCCCCGTCCCGGTTGAACTCGTTATCAGTATAAAGACACCTGTCCACAACCTCAAACAGTCACACTCCAAACTACACCATGGCCAAGACCAAAGAGCTGTAAAAGGACACCAGAAACAAAACTGTAGACCTGCACCAGACTGGGAAGACTGAATCTGCAATAGGTAAGCAGCTTGGTGTGAAGAAATAAACTGTGGGAGCAATTATTAGAAAATAAAAGACATACAAGACCACTGATAATCTACCTCGATCTGGGGCTCCACGCAAGATCTCACCCCCGTGGGGTCAAAATGATCACAAGAAAAAAATCCCAGAACCACACGGGGGGAAACTAGTGAATGACCTGCAGAGACCTGGGACCAAAATAACAAAGGCTACCATCAGTAAAACACTGCGCCGCCAGGTACTCAAATCCTGCAGTGCCAGACGTGTCCCCCTGCTTAAGCCAGTAAATGTCCAGGCCCATCTGAAGTTTGCTAAAGAGCATTTGGATGATCCAGAAGAGGATTGGGAGAAGGTCAGATGGTCAGATGAAACCAAAATATAACTTTTTTTGGTAAAAACTCAACTTGTCGTTTTTGGAGGAGAAATAATGCTGAGTTGCATCCAAAGAACACATACCTACTGTGAAGCATGGGGGTGAAACATCATGCTTTGGGGCTGTTTTTATGCAAAGGGACCAGGACGACTGATCCACGTAAACGAAAGAATGAATGGGGCCATATATCGTGAGATTTTGAGTGAAAACCTCCTTCATCAGCAAGGGCATTGAAGATGAAACGCGGCTGGGTCTTTCAGCATGACAATGATCCCACACACACCGCCCCGCGGAAACTAAGGAGCGGCTCCGTACGAAGCATTTCAAGGTCCTGGAGTGGCTAGCCAGTCTCCAGATCTCAACCCCAGAGAAAATCTTTGGAGGGAGTTGAAAAACCATGTTGCCCAGCGACAGCCCCAAAAAAATTACTGCTCTAGAGGAGATCTGCATATAGGAATGGGCCAAAATACCAGCAACAGTCTGTGAAAACCTTGTGAAGACTTACAGAAAAACGTTTGACCTCTGTCATTGCCAACAAAGGATATACAACAAAGTATTGAGATGAAATTTTGTAATCGACCGAATACTTATTTTCCACCATAATTTGCAAAAAAAAATTCTTTAAAAATTCTACAATGTGATTTTATGGAATTTTTTTTCTCATTTTGTCTCTAATATTTGAGGTATACCTATGATGAAAATTAAAGGCCCTCTCATCGTTTTAAGTGGGAGAACTTGCACAATTGGTGGCTGACCTAATACTTTTTTTCCCCACTGTGTAAACTATCAGGCGCTTGAAAACAGAGGAAAATGGACATGCTTGTGCTGCAGTTTTCCTGGTCTCCATGCCAGTCACGTGACTGAAAACTATGAATAGGCCCGATAGATAGTTGTATTGTACTGTTTACATTGTGTAGAATTAACTATACATTTATTTTACTGGTTCCACCAGAAAGCTTTTGATGTGGAGGCTATGGGCAACATATTGGTCACCTCTGACGAGAGATACCTGTGAGAGATAATCCTGTACTAGTTTAGTACTGGTGACCCCCTTTAGTCCCCTGTTGACTAGCACATTAAAGGACTCTAGTGTCAAAGGACAGTAGTGGGGCTTCTTGGACCATTGATAAGAGGGAGCACAGACTGATAACAGCCCCTTGTTTACTGGACTGAGTTCGTGCTTTTGCGGCATCACGGCCAAATCCCGATGAGCGAGAGTTAAGTCAAGTCAAGTCACCTTTATTTAAATAGCGCTTTTAACAATACAGATTGTGACAAAGCAACTGAACAGCATTAATTAGGAAAATAGTGTCAATAATGCAAAATGACAATAGTAAACACTCATTTTTCAGTTAAAGACAGTTCATCATTGAATTCAGTGATGTCAACATCCAGCTCAGTTTAAATAATATCTTTGCAATTATGTCAACGATAACGCTGGAAATGAAGTGTCCCCAACTAAGCAAGCCAGAGGCGACAGCTGCAAGGAACCAAACATCAATCGGTGAGAAGAAGGAGAAAAAAACCTGGGGGAGAAACCAGGCTCAGGCGGGTGGACAGTTCTCCTCGACCAGAGAACCAGCAGAACGGAAAAAACAATCAATATAAGGACGTAATAAAACGGACGATGAATAATATTAACAGCAATTATTATATGATGCAATCAAATATGATGCAGAGTGAGGAGTTTTCCCATAAGATTTACTCAGCAGCATTACACTCGACTGCTTGACTTAGTTTAATGTTTTGTCACCTAATTAATGTATTTCTGTTAATGTCAAGGGTAAATATTATAACTCGTATCAATAACTAGAGAAAATAATGTTTGTATGGACAAACTTTGATGCTGGCTTGACAAAGCCTCATCTGAAAGTTTAAAATAAAGTTTTAAGTTTGATGGTTATATAGATGTTATACAGCTAGCTAGTTGGCATTGAATGCAAGATTTAGCATGTTGCTAGCATTGTCTTAGTATGTTACTAACAGATTTTAACACATTACTAGAATGTTATAGCACATTGTTTAGCTGTTTTAGCGCATTGCTAGCATTTTAACATGTTGCTAACCTGTTTTAGCACATTATTATCATGTTACTAGCTAGGGATACTAACTTGATGATAACATATTTTAGTGCATTACTAATATTTATATTGTCAAGCCGACAGAGCAATAACATTGTTCTTTATGACTAATCTTTCATGGAAATGGATTTCATTTTTTCCACAGACACTCACACCAACCTGTCTTTGAATGTCCCATACCTGCCTCCAGAGGTTTACATCGTACCATTTACCATCTCAGACAGCAGCTCTCCACCCAGAAGCACGTTCATCAATCTGCCAGGTAACATACACGGACTAACATAGAACTGAATGAATGAAAAGAGAGCATGTTTACGTAAAGAACGAAACCATGTACGTCATTTCATTACATTCATACATTGCATTCACTAGCTGTCTGAACACAATGTTAAATGGACTCACTGGAGACTGTAATGTTCACTGGAGGTCACAAATGACATTTTAAAATTTAGATCTCTCACAATATTCCCCCAACACAAAGAAATGCAATTAAGCCACATTTCCATGATAAAGCAAGCAGAGTCACGTCATTCACATTATTAACAATGTACAAATAAGCTTAATGACTGTTCAGTCAGAGGACATTTGTGAAACAATTTACCACTAATGTAGTCAGTATCTGTAATGATGGAGCCTTGTTTTCTCATAAAGCTTACTGATGTGAGTTTGTGAGAATAGGTGAGATTTTTTTTCATGTTAAATCAATGTTTATTTAGATTTTTCCTTTTGCATATTCTCTGGAAGGTACATTGTAAAAAGTGGATTAATGCAGTTGAAGTTTAATTCATTTAAAAATAAATAAAACATGCATACAGGTTAATTAAAAAAATATTGGTCTTGAAAAGAACATTTAAATATGATTCATTCATATTAAATAAAAAAGTTTAATTGAATAAAAACAGATAGTTTTTATGTTGAGCATATTGTATGTGTATGTACGTTATTTGACAACAAGGGGTTCTCAAGGGGGCCACAGGATGATTTAAAATTAAGTGATATTAAAATTAAGTAATTATATAAAAAAAATAAAAACTTAATTAAAATGCTAAAGTAAAAAAAGATAAATCTAAATCATATTTTTTCTTTACTGATTTTTTTTTTGTTGTTTGAATCATGTTTAATTTAATATATCAAGCAGTGTTGTTGTAATTACAGCAGACATAATTATCTTTGCAAATATGGGGGCATTTGAGTCAAAAAGGTTGAGAACCAATGCTGTGTGTTTTTGTGTCTGCTTGGTCATGCATTCACATTCATTGGTTTAATAGATTCTCTCTTGAAACATCCTGTTCACACAGTCTCCAGTGATGCATGGCATGGCCACAGGTGCATGGCTCCTCTCTCTTTCTCTGTGTCTGACACTCATGCTAGTTTCCCACGAGACCTCACCGATGCAATCACCCTCACCTAGTGCTCCATAAATATGTCCTATTTTCCTTGCCCCTCTAATGCATTTAAAAAGGGCTCAATGGTTGTTTTTTCTCTCACAGTGACGGTTTGCCCATGCAATGTAAGAGGGAACTGTAGAACAGCACCAAAACAGCTTCAGGGCATGCCCACTATTCAGTCAACAGTGGGCATCCTGCTCGGAACTCTGGGAGTTATAGGTGAGACGTGTACACAGCTCATTCAGAACATCCTGAAATGATTGGAAACGGAAGAGGATAATACAATTTGCAGTTCCTGCAATCACATTTTATGTTCTTGTTTACAGGCGTCATACTGATTGTTATATTTGTGAGACTGTCCTACCAGAATTCAACACCACCAAACAAAGGAAGGAGTGCCACTTAAAGTCTCTCTCTAACTTCTGAGAGTTTTTAGATCATTCGGTCATTTGGTCACTACAGTTTTGAAAGTAGCATCAACTCTGAGGGATTTCTCTGTTTTAAGTCTAGTTTGCTAACTTTTGATGCCATACGATTTTGGTTTTAGTGATCAGTAACATATTAGACACTATATATATATACAGTATATATATAGATTAGTACCACTGTTCAAAACTTCAAAACACAATTCAAAACTTCTCTCTACATGTGATTTTTCTGTTATTTATTTGTTTTTAATCTTTATTGCATTCGTACAGTAGTTTATAATAATTAGTGGGATCAATAAATAAATCAGTTAATTCATTTTCTTTCCTCTCTGAGTTGTGTGATCAATGAACTGAAATAAAGAAATAAATCTGAAAACAAGCTCTGTTTGATCACTCATATACACTGAGGTAAACAAAGTTAATTAACTTTATGAGACCTTCAGAAATAATTTTCTTTATATTTATGTGATTTATTTGAATGCAAACTACTGTAATTAAAATGTCTTGTTTACAATCAAGTAGATAGACACAGTACAGTGCCATTACAGTACAGTACACTTACAATACATTAGTGGCAATTAAAATGTTTGGAATGATAATTACATATTTTTTTCCCTCTGGCGTATGATTGATTTAGTTCAAATGTAATAAACAGGCTCTGTTTGGTCACTCATATTAATAGAGAAGAAAATAGAGTGACATTGAGAAAGCAAGAGAGAGCTTAACCTCATTCATGTTTTTTCAGGCCAAGCTGTTTTAGAGATGGAGAATAATCATCCCATCCCCCGGGATAATAACCAGGCTGAAACAGTTTCACATTTAGTGAGACAGGAAATATTACCCACAATCCCTTTTAGCCAGCCATCTCCTGTTTATGTTGAGATGACACTGGCGAACGTGACCCAGATGACCTTACAAGTATGCTATATATAGACATTGTGCTCCAAAAATAGCCACGCCGCTGAGTGACGCCAAACAGCAGCCTTCCCGCTATGACTGTAAACGAAGCCTGTTTGGCATCGAATGTATAGCAGGCACTATTACGTTCTGCTCATGTTCCCAGCCTCAGGTGCTCTTTTAAAATATCGGTAAGCTTGTCACATTGCCTCATGCTCTTCTAGTCGTGTTTCTGCTATATCTTGCCACGAGGACATCATTCACAGGCAACAGATGAACAGTGGATTCTCTCAGCATCTCTTTTATGAGTATTCTTCTATTAAAGCATAGAATCATAATATCACATCCAGGGTTGCTCATTCCTCTGGGGTGTAAGGAAAGAATTGTAATGTCCAAAAACAACATGCTGATTATTTACCTTCAAGCAGAGTTCCTGATACAGATGTTTTCAGGATGTTCCCTAATGTAATCTTAAAAATACAACGTACGCAAATACTACAAAATATGAATTGCTTTTGGAACTGTCAACACATTATTTTCCTACGAACAACCCCATGAGGGTTATGAATGGTTATGGTTGCGTATTTTTGAAGGGCAGCAGCCCAAAATAATGTTTACAAAAAGACCCAGTCATTCGTAGGTCAAGCCTAATAATACTGTGAAAGGCAGGGTCTATATTTAGATTCTCTGGCCTTGTTTTAGTTCTCTTATCAGATCGGTACAGCTGGCTAACAGGCCAGATTAAACTATCAACCAGCTGAAACTGTGAGCTTTAGCTTTTAACCTCTGTATGTACATTTTGCTACAAAGAGAGGAAATACAGACTGAAAAACAGGGTTTTGCAAAACTCAAAAAACGTACATATACATTGATCACAGCAGGTTCCAGCTGAAATGAATACTAGCGGCAGTAAAACACCAACATTTTTTTCCTGTTTATACAAATTATGATCACAGGGTAAAACATTAATAAAGACCTACAGAACAGTAGTTGAACAATATATAGAACAATACTATGTTATGATTTGAAAACACTTTTATCATAGTGCATAACTGACCCTTCGCAAAGTCCCGCCCCCCTTCATTACTGTTGCTACATCCGACAAGTCATGGTGCTCTGACGCCACACATCACGTTCTCACGCTGTGAAAAATACATTGCGGAGCAAAGTGGAAACTGACAATCTGTCAACAGACAAGACAGAGCAGGTAACTTTTGGTATGAAACAAAGTCTCAGCTTTCAAATTGGGTCAATTTTTTAATGAAATGCAAACATAGTTACCATTTTGTGACTTTTTAATGTGTTTGTAGTGCCTTAGTTTCAAACGCAGTGAACCGATCATCTCTCCTCTTTACATAGTATGAAATAAACTGATAACATCAGAAGGTATCTTCTTGTTTCAACCCTATACACACCATTTTTCAAGTTCAAGCCCACCGACATTAATCTTCTCTCCTGACTGGTTTGTTTGTTGGACAAAAATGGCATCATGATTCAGCATCATGATTGGTCACATGGCCTTTCAAACAAATTCCCTGCAAAGGGTCAAATTGTATTCTAACATATTTTGGCACACCTCCATATGTATGACTTTTCTGACAAGCTTGCTTAGTAGCTCACCTGGTACAGCATTGTACTTGTAATGTGTAATACTTGGGTAGGAGTCCCATAAAATATGACATGGATCACAATAAAAAAAAAAAGCTTAAAGGCTTTGTAGAAGCAAGATAAACTGGCATGGATGTTTCAGGAAATGTGTATTGATCTTATGATTATTATCGGTAGGGTTTAGGTGGAACATTCTTTTCAGATTCAATATAGCATTAACCTTTTAGCACCACACAACAGTCATTTAATTTCCAAATTGCTTTTAACTCCACTCACTGGACATTTCACTTTAATAGTGTCACTAAACGTGCAAGAAGCAGCGTAATACCATTTTGCAGAAACGTCACACAGCACGTTTTTTTCCAATGAAAGCTGGGTTAAAAAAATCTTTCTGCACGAGTCCTGTATAGTGATTTGCCAAATGTCTCAGTCAGCTGTAAGTCCTGCTTCTATTCTTGGTCAGGAAGAGTGTAGCTGTGATGTATACATGAGACATATAAACACGTTTCAGGGTGATAAAGTACCTGTGATGCTGTTGGTTAGCAGAAAATGATTTTGTGGAAAATATTTTCCAGAGCTGGAAAGTGTCCCCTTTCTTCCGTTTCGCACCACTTTTCCAGAGAGTGTAAAGGCTCACAGTGCATCGCAGCTCTTATCGTTTGCTGTTTACACATGTGGAGGCTGAGACTGGTGACCTGAAAGCGATGCCACAGTGAACAGGCCAGCATGAAGATTGGCCATTCTTGCCCCTGCCACTTTCAGCAACACCCTTCCACACAGGCCATGTGCTCACACTTGGGCAGGATTCAACATCAGCAGTGCACTGCATCTTTCTATTTATAATCCTTTTTAATCTATCCAAAATGAGCCAAGTGTTCGCCTGCCTGATTAATTTAATAGGGCCTCGGCCACTTAGCCTCTCTCCACTTTTCCCTGTCGACCCATCTTGTTTACCGCTGCTGAGATTGGAAAAGGCGAGTGAAGGTTAGCCGTCTAAATCGGAGAGGCCTCCTTCAACCAGAAAAACCTGTAATTGTTTTGATCTGATGCATATTTAATCTTGCCACATTGAGTGATGCAATCTCCAGCATTTACATTTTCATTACACAATAATAGTGTGCTTACATACTTGAGACTTAATGTCACATTTTATTACTGTTACCTCTCTGGTAACACTCTGGTAACTTGTATCACTGCATACAAGGTATGCATAGGTAACAATGTTACTTATTGTAAATTTAAGGTGATCTGAAATTAAAACTGGGGGTATTTCTATTTCAGCAGTCAAAATAAAATTAAAATGTCCAATGTTATTACCGCAATTTAAAAAGTCAAGACAGTGTCTGCATCTGTATTATGACCATTGTCAAGTGTAATGCTATGATGAACTATGGTATCATTGCAAAGGTTTTGTGTGTGATTTTTTTATCAGCATCTCACGCAGTGAGCATCACGGGGCTCATTTATAAAATGTTGCGTATAAACAGTCCTAAATTTGTTCTAAGATCATTTCTCAAAAGTGCCTAAGTGCGATTCAGAGAAAACGAACGTGCGCACAAAAACATGTGCATACGCCTCTCTTCCAGATGTGACATTTATAAATCACAAATGATCTTGAAATTGTGCGCAGCTGACTAGTGTCAGATCTCCGCCTTGTAAACGCCCCCTAATTAATATCATTACCATATAAAAGAGCACTCGCCAATATCCGAATCTCTATGCTAGAGAATGACGAGCACAAAGAAAAATAAAAACTTTACTGAGTCTGAAATTGAGGTCCTGCTGGCGGAGGTAGAGGTTCGTGCGGGAACGATTTTTATTTAATAACGTGTAATTATTCTGTGGACAAACAATGTGTGTGTGGTTATATATTTTTATATTGACTATTATCAAAATTACTACTTCTAGAAACAACAGAAATAATAATAATAATAATAATAATAGTAATTATAAAACAATTAGGTTTCCAAAAGTAAGAATAAACTACGAATTCAAGCGAAATTTTCAGTCATCTTATAAAAGGGGCATTCTACCAGAAATGTACATTATCTGTCCTTGACTTGTTACAGTGAATAAAAAGTATTACATCCAAAAAATGTCTAAAACTGACTGGTGGTTGATTTCTGTGAGTTGTTCTGTAAAGGAATATGTCATTCATTAGGTTCTCAGATATTTTTAAATTTATTAAAAACACTTTTGAAAATTACAAATCCTTGTCCTCAGTCAAATTTGACCTACAGCTTTCATAGTTTTATGCTAAAAACTGTTATTTAGAAAAAAACAAGTTTAAGTTGTTATCATTCACATCAACTGATTAAAAACATGAAATTATACATAAATTCTAAAAATAAAATTCTATTTTACAACTGTCCCTATGTTTTCGGTCAGTCCTGTCACGTTTACATAAAACTCAACATAAAATGTGGTAATGCTCCTTTAAAGGTATTGTGAGAAAGCCCTAGCCACCCCCCTAGTCGCACTAGCGCAGGTTAGGATTTGACATTTTGGCTCGACAGCAGTAGGTTTACAATCAGGCTGCTGGAATGTTATTCAATTTTGGAATATGTTTTACCAGTGTGTAAATGATTACGGACCACATGTGTGAAGTAACATCTACAAATCTCCTTTGATTAAACAAGTTAAATTGGGATTCCCCCAACACCAGAAACACACACACACTATGCTGCACTACACCGGAACCCACTGAGCGTCCCATACGCTCGTATAGGTATGACTCAAAGGAAGTGACATAATTTGACTGAGGTGAAGCTGACACTGATCAAGGCGGAGCTCTGTCATTGAATTGTATGATTTTAAGCTCGTTTTTGTATGTTTTTTTTTAGGAGGACGAGCTAAAGGGTCAGGCCCTGTCACGGTAAAACATCCCAGAAATAATGAATTTTTAAAAAATCCAAAACATGTCTAAAAAAGTCACTGAATTTCTTGATTGCATGGTAACAGTTTTTATGCTAGCATGCTAGCAGGCTGAGTAATGGCAGTTTAAAATGGCCGACCGTCAGGCCCTGTCACATCAGTCCTGTGACACTGCCTTACAAATGAATGGCATTCTTGTTTTTAATTACCTTTATTGCATATAATTTGTATTTAACTCATGCCATAGTAAAACATTATTTGAATAAATAGATATTACACTGTAAATCTGAAGCTTTTTATGCTCATCTACAATTTTTTTTAATTGTATCCCTCTTTTACCTAGGCCTATGTAGCACTGCACTTTGTATATTAATTATATTTCAATACATATGAAGAGTTTATTTGCAAAAACAGATAACTCAATTTTTAACAATTCTCTGAAATCATGTTTTTTTCATTGTGCATTCCAATTAATTTCAATTAAACTGCAGTTTGGTTATTTTGATTAGGTAAAAAATAACTAATAATTACAGCTAACTAACAATAAAACACAATAAACATTATTAATAATAAAAAACAGTATTTTCCTGAACTTTCAAAAACAGAGTTATCTCTTTTGGCAATAAACTCTTTCCTATAAGATTGTCCTCATATACTTGAGTATGATTACCGTATTATTTCAGTCATAACGATACTATTGTAATATCTACATTATTACCTAGGAAATTACATGCAATTTCCGTTATTACCATGTAATTTCCTAAGTAATAATGCAGATATTACCATTGTATTGCCCTGTTATTACTGAGCCGTAATATTATGTGGTACCACAGTTACTTTACGTTGTGCTATTCAGTTAAATGTATATACATTTGCTGTATCATAGTAAAATATGCTTTATATATTATGAAGTTATATTTATTACACCCGCATACGCGTAGCACAACACGGGGTTATTGTTTTCACTCCTGTCTGAGTTTGTGCCATTCAAATTGGTAATTGTTATTGTTAAATTAATTTGACCATATTAGTAGTACCATTACAATTTTGTTTTCACTCCTGTCTGCATTTGTGCCATTGTGCAATTCTAGTTGTTTATTTTTATTGTATCTGGCCATGTTATTGTTAAATGGAATTTTAATAAATTGTTAAATGAAATATGTTTTTATATTGAAATAAAATGAAATTAGTTTATTAATTTGTCAGTCATATTCTAATGAATTAGACCCTTATTTTACGTTCTTGGCTGAACTTTACCATAGTCTAATATCACATTAACATTCAAATTATAATAATAATTTGAAATAGGAATGCTTATCAAAACTTAAATAAAGAAGACAAAACATAACTTTTTCTGCATCAATGAAATCCATAAAGTCAGTCCTGTCATGCCTCGGTCAGTCCTGTCACACAGGAAATTATATTATAAAAATGTAATATTTGAGCAAATATTGATGAATTAATCTCTGTAACTGTGTAGATGAAGGTTGGAGTATATATCCACTACTATGTTTTTGAAAAAATCTCCTATGTAAAGGCAGTTTTTTACAACTATATGAGTGCCTGGCGGGGTATTCTGTGATTTTGTGTACTACAGTTGACCGAAAAGTTGCTTATATTTCTTATAGAAATTACAAAAACCATATTAGATACAATCAGGGACATGTGGCCAATAAGAAAATGTTATTTGTATCAAAGAAATTAATTAGGAAAGCATACTAACATGTACAAATTTGTCTGTGACAGGGCCATATAAAAATGTATTAATTTCAATCATAAAAACATGCTGAGATGGCATGATATGTGTTTCATATAGATTAACATGTCCTCCATATGACTCGACGTTCGGATTTAAGAATAAGATATTTTTTTCACCCAAGATTTTTACAAGTGGAAATGTACGTTTCTGGTAGAATTTCCCAATTTTCATGTCATAATAAAATTAATTATTACACGTTTATGGTCTCCGGTCTGAAAAAAACCTGCATGTGATTTGGCATTTCTTTATATTAACACAGTTTACTGATGCTGCTCAAATGTGCCATTAATGTACTGACACAAAATATATAGTGTATTTTATACAAATATAACTGATGTAAATGACAAAAACAAAGTTTAAGACTGATATCTCTATTCATTTTCACAGAAGCAAAGCAGCAGATGTTATAAATAAAAACACATAACAATGATATTGAATAGAATATATTAAAACCGTTATTGCACGACATAGGCCTATAGGCTACATAGGGCTTTTTTTTTTTTTTTTTTTTTTTAAAAAAAACACAGACCAACATTTGGAGTATGCGTGTTTATGCATTTTTTTTTTTTTTCTATTTTACACACTAGTAAATCAAGACTTCGCAAGTTCTCTTGTAAAATAAAATAATAATAAAAAAACAAGTGTACAGTAACAAGTAAACTGTACAGAAAGTGAATAAAGAACTCTCAACATTAGGCGACTAAAAAGGTCAGTTTAATCTAGCAAAAACTCCCGTTAATAAAAAAATCTGACTACACTGCACAATTAATCTCTTACACTGCATCTTTGTTGCTTATGATGAATTCGGTGCTTGCACGTACACCGCTTTTATTATTATTGCAGCTTAGATGTTCAAATAGCTGCAGTACTCCGACTTAGCCCCAAGGAAAAGTGCGTATGCCTGCTCAGACCCTGACATGGCGGTAAGTAGGCCTACTTTTCCACGCCAAAGAAAAGTTTAAAAAAATATGAACGTTGTCGTGGATTTTAGCAAACGCATACTCTAGATCAAATCTGTGCACACGCACATTTTATAAATGAGGACCCACATTTTAAAATACAGTTAAAAAAATGGAAAAAGAAAAAAGAACAGCACTAAATAAGATAGCATGATTATGATTCCTGATTGAAAAAAAGTAATTAGTCAAGGTAAATAAACGACACAACAGCACAATTTAAAGATCAGTTCCCTCTGTTGGTCCAAACACCTATGATCTCTGTTGTCAAACTTCTTTTTTGACTCCGTAGTTACAGTAGTTATCATTTTCCTAATTTGGTGTTCCCCATTAAAAATGACCGGTCTTTTAAAATTGCATGAAAACCAATGTTATGCTCGTCATGCTATATTACCAAATCTTGGATTCAATATTTTTGTTAACTTAACAAAAGTGTTATACCTTGTATGAGCAAACATTTCTGATTTTCTCATTTCTGTTTTTCTGATGGTGGCCTACATTTAGCATAGTCTGTGAACAGAATCACATCCTCTGTTCTGCACATTTAGCACCAGTCAGGCACATGAGATATTTACTCTGCGACATGCTGTGAGGCATGTACTTTTGTGTTTCTGTACTGTTAGACTTTGCGACTATGTGAATGCCAGATCTAAATTTAACCACCTTACTGGGCAGCACTGATAACAGAAGTAATGCTTACTGGCACTGGCGCACTGCAGGGGTTGTACTGGGTCCTATAGATGCAGATCACAAGAAAAAAAAACAAGATATTCTCCATTCATTAAAATTATTTGAGATTCAGGAACCTCTCTGATTTGTGCATCTCACATCGGGTCCCAACAGGTCATAATACACACAAATGCCTCATTAGAGGGGCTAGTTAAAGTACAGTATTTATGATATTGACCTTAGTTCATTTAATTATTTTGTGATTCTGTGATGTTTTTAACATTAAATAAAAGGATTGTGTATATATATATATGTAGATAGATGTAATATTAAAATGTAACTACACAAATATATATATAATATAGAAGTTTAAGATTTGTTTTTCTAAAGCTGTGAATATATTTTTATATTTCTGTGTAAGCCCAAACGTAAAAAGACATTTCATTTATAAAAATCAGCAAATATGATCCGCTAATGAGATTAGGTTTTCATTTCCAACAAAACTAAATTTAAAACCATAATAAAGAGGCATATTAGGTTATGATAGGTAACAATTTCCAGTTAGGACAGGGTTAGGGGAATATAAGCAAGAAATTAAATTTAAATAAATCGTTCCTGAAAATTAATAATAGGAATACAGAATTTAGTGTAAGCTACATAACTACAAAAAAACTAGGATTCTAGAAATACTGTCCTGAAGCTGCAACCTTTCCAGGAATGGCTCGTGCTACTTGTATAGTAAGAAATATGCCTTCAGGAACAGAACAAGTAACTTTCCTAATGAGGGAGTCATTGAATCATTTACTTAACTGATTCACTCAAAATTATTCATTCAAGAACATATACCACTATAGTGTTTTTGTTCGAAGATTTGGTTGATTCTGCTGTGGATCCACTTGGAGCTGTTTTTGTCTGCAGAAGCAAAAATGCACAAAGGAACTGTCAATTGCATCTAATGGTAAGTTTATGGACATCTTGTTTATTAAACTTCTTGTTGTATAAAACAATCGGGCTTTTGGCCTTCAGTACAGCTGTGATTGCCTGCGTGATATTGCTTCAATGCTGCTATTTGCCAAGGCTCATTCCCAAACTCAAAGCTGTTTAAAGTGTTTCAAAAAGAGCGAGAGCCTTTAATTTGGCAAACTGACACCACTATGATCTTAAAGCAAAGTATCACTTTTTAAAGGAGACACTATAATGTTAAATCCTGTGCATGTACAGTGATAGCTAAAGCACTCAACAATATATTTATGAATTATGGTATAAACGTGAACTTTTCTGCATAAATGTATTATGTCAGGCAGGTTAATACTGCAGCTATGGGGTTTTGACTGTAATAGAGGTCTTTAGCAGCGGCTATTAATGTACTACAGTTAAAAAGACTCACTTCAGAGCCACTTCAACCATTATTTGTTAGGCTGCACGTGCAAGTGCTTGAATAGACTGAGGGTTGGAGTGACATTATAAGCCAAAAGCCATGACTGAACCTCTGCATTGGTGTGTATTTTATCTTTTTTCCTATTTTAAAAATAAAATAAAATTGTCTTGTCTTTTCAGCCTGATGCTCAATATGTGGACCCTTATTATTATTTGTGTCATAAAGACACTGCAGACTTTATAGTTAAAATAATGAGATTGTAGATGCCATTTGCTGTGATTTAGGTGGCTGTGTGATTTGCTATTTTCAGAAAGAGGTCCTGTTGCTTAAAAATGCCTACCAGCTAATGGCCCTAGTTATCGCTCAAAGAAAGCTACAGACTTGGGGCTAATAGAATAGACCTTTCTGTTATTGCATTACGATGTCGGTTAGTTGCTGCTCAGTGAAAATGCTGCCTGACCATTCTAACTGCATTAAAGTGAGTTTACACTGTGGAGAATGCAACATGCTTTACATATCAGATGGTCTGTCTTTGTCAAGATCTCTAAATGACAGCATGTTGAACAGAAGGCTTGACTGTACAACAGTACCGCCTATGCAGTAACAGTACCTATTTCATAACGTTCGTGCAATCTTTGATAGTTGCTGTTTACGTTTATTACATAGCTCTTTGAAATATTGGAATTTGTTTGGTCAATTTTGGCACGGAGCTGTCAGATTTTTCCTAATATTCACTGTTATCCATGGCAATGCTGACTTTTTATTCTGACTTTTTCCTCACAATTTATATTTCATGATTCAGACTTTTCTTTTCAGAATTTAGTTTATTTCTAGCAACTGCTACAGACTCCGACTTCTGAGATATAAACTTGCAGTCAGTTCTGTTAAAATAAAAGAGTCTCTGAGATTGTATCTTGCAATTATGAGAAGGCAAGAATTGTGAGATACTGTATAAACTCAGAATTGTGAGGGGAAAAAAAGTTTTTTTTTTGTTCGTTCAAACAATGGACATTGTTAAAATAGTCCACTTGACATCAGTGGTACAACCTTAATGTTATGAAGCTACGAGAATACTTTTTGTGCAAAAAGAAAACAAAAATAACGACTTTATTCAACGAAAGAGAAGAAATCATTGAAAAAAGCGATTTTTGTTTTCTTTGTGCACAAAGTATTCTCGTAGCTTCATAACATTAACGTTAAACCACTGATGCCAAACTGACTCTTTTATTGATGTCTTTCTTAACTAAGTTTCTGGGCCTTGAATGTGGTAGTTCCCTTGCTGTCTATGGAGGGTCAGAGAGCTCTCGGATTTCATCTAAAATATCTTAATTTGTGTTCCGAAGATGAACGAAGGTCTTACGTGTTTGGAAAGACATGAGGGTGAGTAATTAATGACAGAATTTTCATTTTTGGCTGAACTGTCCCTTTAAGCTTTGTGGCCCATACTAGGCTGGTATTACCCTAAAGAGTCTCCTCTTACACTCTTAAAAAATGCTGGGTTAAATACAACCAACCCAGTGCTGGGTAAAATAGGGACAGACCCAGCAATTGGGTTGTTTTGACCCAGCGGTTGGGTTAAATGTTTAACCCAACCTTCCGGGTAGTAACCCAACCGCTGGGTCAAAACGACCCAATTGCTGGGTTTGTCCCTATTTTACCCAGCACTGGGTTGTATTTAACCCAGCATTTTTTAGAGTGTATGTATTATCAAAGTATGTCAGAGTTTTACTCTTTAAAGCATAATCAAATTGGAAATCATTCACTCAACAAAACTTCTTTTTATTCGTTATTCAGTCTAACTTAGTGACATTCAGCTTTAGTTAAAAGCATACCGTTTATTCTCTTTCTATTGAGACTGATGACATAAGCGCCAACACTGGTGACATAAGCGCCAAACATAGTGTGGCTGTTGTGATTGGCTTGATTCTAACATAAAGGCGTGATCACACGGCTGGAGAAATAGTTTGGTGTGATTCATAGCCTGGCTGAAAGCAGCGAATCAAAGATATAGCCTATGTGAGAGCACAACACTACCCAAGCATTATAGCCTCATTACTTGTTGTATTCCACATTAGTAGGCAGACATTAGTTTTGTTTAAACCTTTTTATAGGCAGTGCTGCATAGTGAATATCCCTACTCAAAGGGTGATCTTAATGTTAAAAAAGCTAAATTATCCTATTCTTCTGTACCTTGAATATGAAGTTTGATTTTTCTGTGGGCACATCGGCTGCATTGTCTCGGTTGTCATAGAAACAGCACAACTCTGGGGCTTTAATTCAGATTGATTCTCTTTCTTTTCCCTTTTGAACGACACGCTATTTTGTATGTCATTCTCTTTTGTGCTGAAGATATCCTGCTGAGCAAAACTAGCACTTAAATAACTGCGTTTATTCACACCTTTTGACAGTGCGCTCAAAAAGTGTCCTTCTGCAAAATGAAACGCTTCATTCCAGACTTTCTGCCAGACATGAAGAGCTACAGCTCAATTATTTTGTGCACCATGTGACACAGAACAAGGCTGAAGTGCTCAGGACAAATACAGCTCTGTCCTCAGATCAATGTGTGTATTTTTCACTTCATATTGATACTTTTCATCACTCTTTCCTGAGCGAGCCAGATTGTAGAAAGCAACAGCATAGCCACCTACACACACTGGCCGCTCTGTCTGGCCGGTGGCAGTGAAGCTCTCTGGGCTCAGTCTTACTACAGTCATATGCCCAGTCGCCCACACGAGCCGCCCACTGTCTGAGTATTTACTAGGTGGTGTGAAAGCAGGCCATCACGAGAAGACATATAGCTGCCATGTATGGGATTACATCCACTACACTGAGCACATGTCGGCCAAGTGCATTATCATTGTGATATTTTCCACACTGGTTATTATGTGCCAATAACACACTGATTCATTCTTTATTATTCTGTGCGATTTGGCAATGTGCAATTTCAAAATGATTCAAGATGGAGCAGTAGTATAAAACTGCCATTTACAGTTAATTATGTCATGTACTGCATGAATTTGAATATTTTATAGAAAGAATTTTGGGATAGTTCACCCCAAAATGAAAACTGTAGCATCTATTCACCCTTATGTCACCCCTGTATAATAAAAGTCAATGGGGTCCAAAACACCATTGGTACTCATTGACTTTTTTATATAGTATGGAGTGCCACAAGGATCTGTCCAAGGTCCTCTGCTATTTTCAATATACATGTTACCCCTTGGTAATATTATTAGAAAATACAGAATTAGTTTCCATTGTTATGCTGATGATACTCAACTATATATCTCAACAAGACCAGATGAAACTTCTAAATTATCTAAGCTAACAGTGTATTAAAAATTTAAAAGATTGGATGACCAATAATTTTCTCCTGTTGAATTCGGATAAGACAGAGATATTACTTATTGGACCAAAAAAAAAAAACAGTACACAGAATCTCTTGGATTACAATTTGCAACTAGACGAATGTACTGTTACTTCCTCTACAGTCAAAATCTGGGTGTTATATTGGACAGCAACTTGTCTTTTGAAAATCATATTTCCCACATTACAAAAACAGCATTACTTCATCTTAGAAACATTGCCAAGTTATGAAACACGTTACCTGTTTCTGATGCAGAAAAGCTAGTTCATGCATTCATGACCTCTAGACTGGACTATTGTAATGCACTGCTAGGTGGTTGTCCTGCATCTTCAATAAACAAGCTAAAGGTAGTCCAAAATGCAGCAGCTAGAATCCTTACCAGGTCAAGAAAATATTAGCATATTACCCCAATGTTACAGTCTCTGCACTGGTTACCTATTAAGTTCCGTATCAGTTACAAAATTATTATTATTACTTGCCTATAAGGCCCTTAAATGGGTTAGCTCCTGCATACCTAAATAGTCTTCTACCACGCTACAATCCATAACGCTCCCTAAGGTCGCAAAATTCTGGACTTTTGGAGGTACCTAGGATAGCAAAGTCCACTAAAAGAGGTAGAGCTTTTTTGCATTTGGGTCCCAAACTCTGGAATAGACTTCCTGATAATGTTTGGGTTTCAGACACACTCTCTCTGTTTAAAATCTAGATTAAAAGACACATTTCTTTGGCCAAGCATTCAAATAATGCATCTCATAATCTTGTACTGCAGTTATAGCAGACCAAATGCACATTATTATTCCTTAGCTTGGGTTAAACAAATCAATCTTGCTTGGTTGGATCAGCAGCTACGCTAAATATGTCTCTATTTGTTTCTCTGTTTTTGCCACGTAACGTCTCGGTTACGTATGTAACCATCGTTCCCTGAAGGAGGGAACGGAGACCAACGAATTGGGATCTCGCTTAGAGAGACCAATTCACTTCTAGTGTAAACTAAACGAGCCAATGCAAAATGGCATGCGATAATTGCATCCAGCTGCCACTGATCACAACGTGAGTATAAGTAGGCAGCAGATGCAGCGCATATTCAGTTTTTCACTGAGGAGCCGAGCCGATGACCCGGCCGCTCAGCGGTGGTACAGGAGCTGTGGCGACGGGACGTGACATCTCCGTTCCCTCCTTCAGGGAACGAGGGTTACATACGTAACCGAGACGTTCCCTTTCAGTCGGTCACTCTCGACGCCACGTCGGAGGACCGACGAAATTGGGATCCTACCAAAGGCCACAGCTACTGCCCCTTCCAATGTCCTGTGGAAGCCACCTGCACCCCTACTTTTTGGCGTAAGCCAGGGCCTGCACAAGAGGACCAGCTACTGCTACTATGCACTACCCACTGAGTAATACTGGATAACACTGGGGAAACGCACCAGTTCTACTTGGAACAGGGACGTTACGGAAGCTCGAACCTTCCCGAGGGAGGATTCGGAAGCAATACACATATGGACATCCCTTAGGTGCATATGGAAGAATGGAGGTGATTGAACCCTCTTGGAATGGCAGAAGTCTGACGGGGAAACACAGGCTCTGAGGACATACCGTGAACTTTACACATATGGGAATCACTTAGGCCTCTACATATGGAACCCAGCCATCTACCGGTTCTCGAGGATTCAGCGAGTGAAGGCCTGGTGCCGGACGTTCCGCCACGTCTGGCTGCCGAGGGGGCGGAGGAGCTCAACAGGGTCTACTATTTGGACTCTCTGGAGTGGTTTTTGCAAGCCGACCCGAAAGCCGGGGCCTCTCAGTGATTCTACCCATTTGAGGTGAAAACACAGGAGGATACCGGCTCCACACGAAGGCTATAGAATCTAGCGAATGTGTTAGGGGTCGCCCAGCCCGCAGCCCTACAGATATCTGTCAGCGAAGCGCCACAAGCCAGCGCCCATGAGGATGCAACACCTCTAATTGAGTGAGCTCGCAACCTGAACGGGCAGGGCACAACCTGTGCCTGATAAGCCAGGGTGATGGCATCCACTATCCAGTGGGCCATCCTCTGCTTTGAGACGGCATTCCCCTTCTGCCGGCCTCCGTGACAGACAGAAGAGCTGGTCTGAGGTCCTGAAGCTTTGTGTCCAGTCTACTTAGCACCTTAAGGCTCGGACGGGACAGAGCAAAACTAGGGCTGGGTCTGCCTCCTCCGAGGGCAGCGCTTGGAGGTTCACCACCTGATCCCTGAAGGGAGTAACGGGAACCTTGGGCACGTAGCCGGGCCGGGGCCTCAGGGTTACCTGGGAATCAGCCGGCCCGAACTCTAGGCACAAATCGTTGACCGAAAATGCGTGCAGGTCCCCTACCCTGTTGATGGAGGCCAATGCTAGCAGGAGCAAAGTCTCCATTGAAGGAACTTGAGCTCAACCGCCTGCAAAAAGGCTCAAATGGGCCCTGCTGTAGTGCCGTGAGCACCAGAGTCAGGTCCCACGAGGGAATAGAGGGTAGCCGTGGAGGATTTAACCTTCTTGCCCCCCCCTAAGGAACCTGATGATCAGATCATGCTTCCCCACCGACTTCCCTTCAACGGGGTCGTGGTTAGCAGCAATTGCAACAACATAAACTTTAAGGGAGGAGGGAGACAGCCTTCGCTCCAACCCTTTGCTGCAAAGAGGACAGCACAACTCCGATCGGGCATCTTCGGGGGTCTTCTCGGCGAGAAGAACACCACTCAACGAACAGGTTCCACTTCAAGCGTAGGCCTCTCGCTGAAGTGATGGTGTCAACTAACCCTTGGGGTAGGCCACCTAGAACCTCCGCGTACCGTCCAGGGACCAGACATGAAGTTTCCAGATGTCTGGACGTGGGTGCCAAAGGGTGCCCAGTCTCTGAGCCAGTAAATCCTTCCTCAGAGGAATCGGCCAAGGAGGGGCTGTAGCGAGGAGCATCAGTTCCGGGAACCAAGTCCGGGTAGGCCAATAAGGTGCCACCAACATGACCTGTCCTCGTCCTCCCTGACCTTGCACAGCAACTGTGTCAGAAGGCTCACTGGGGGAAATGTATACTTGCGAAGGCCCCGCGGCCAGCTGTGTGCCAGTGCATCCGTGCCGAGTGTTCCCTCGGTCAGGGCGAAGAACAACTGGCAGTGAGAGGTTTCTGGAGAGGCAAACAGGTCTACCTGAGCGGCTCTGAAACGTCCCAAAACCAGCTGGACCATCTGGGGATGGAGACTCCATTCTACCATGAGCGTAGCTCGGGACAGCTCGTCGACCGTACGGTTGAGCAGACCCGGAATGTGAACGGCACGAAGTGACCTCAGATGCTTCTGACCCCAGAGGAGGAGATGGCGGGCGAGTTGTGCTTAAGCGATGGAGCCACTTGAGACGGACCCGGGCACCAGCTAAGGTGCACTGCCAGCAACTCGAGGCATTTGATGTGCCAGTGCAGTTGGGGCCCGTCCAAACCCCTGACACTGCAAGACCGTTGTACGTGGCCCCCCAGCCGGTGGTTGAGGCATCCGTGCAAACCACAGAAGGCCTGGAGACCTGCTCCAGGGGAGCACGCGGCTGACCAAGGGTTGAAGGTTTGGCGGCAGGCGGGTGTAACTTGGACCCGGAAGGTGCCACATTGCCACGCCCACCTCGAGACTCGGCCATGGAGCCAGTGCTGCAGCGGTCTCATATGGAGCAGCCCCAGCGGCGTGACTGCCACCGTAGCTGCCATATGCCCCAGGAGCCTCTAAACTGTTTCAGTGGGACCGCCATCCTGCTCTTATCGAGTCCCCTCCATAGCGGGAAAAGAGATCCTCTGCGTCTGGGGGAGAGTTTGCTCTTTTCCCAGTTGACCGAAGGCCCAACAGGCTGAGGTGTGAGAGCACCAAAGCCCTGTGTTCGCACAACTGATCCTGAGACCGCTTCGTCGAGGTAGTTGAGAATGCGAAATGCTCTGTTCTCTCAAGGGAGCAAGGGGTACCTCCGCAACTTACGTGAAGACACGGGGCAACAGGGACAGCCCGGAGGGCAGGACCTCGTACTGATATGCTAGTCCTTCGGATGCGAACCACAGCAATGGTCTGTGGTGCGGAAGGGTCGACACATGAAGTACACGTCCTTCAGGTCGATCGCTACGAACCAATCTTGGGGACGGATACACCCGAAGATGCATTTCTGCGTCAACATCTTAAACGGTAACCGCTGCAGGGCCCGGTTAAAGACACGCAGGTCCAAGATCGGTCATAACCCAACACCTTTCTTGGGTACAATGAAGTAGAAGCTGTAAAACCCCGTCTTCATATCGACTGGAGAGACCGACTCTATCGCATCCTTCGCCAGTAGGACTGCGACCTCCGCCCGCAAGACAGGACCATCGGCCGCCTTCATTGTTGTGAAGCAGATGCCACTGAACTTGGGGGGGGGACGCCGGGCGACTGAATCGCATAGCCGAGCCTGACGGTTCGAAGGAGCCATCGAGACGGGCTGGGTAGCTCACCAGGCTCCCAGACACCGCGCTAGTGGCATCAACGGAACTACAGGCGTACCCGCAGTGGGGCAGTGCGGAAAAACGCAGGGACCCGACCCGGGTGTTTCGTAGCCGGTCCGAGGCGGGGTCTGGTGTGAGTAACACTGACCTGCGTTCGAGCAGAAGGTGCATGGGTAGTCCATTGGTTCATCCTCCCAATCCGCCCACTACTGCTCACTGGCGAGAGAGGAGGGTGAGTGTGATACGCACTAGGTCGTCCACAACCCCCCATCCCCTCTGGGGACCCAGAAATAGAGGAATTGCTCTTTGTCGAGAATTTGGGTACCACCGACCGAGAGGTCAATGGTGGAAAAAGATGAAAAGAATCTCCGCCCGGCCCTCCTCCGGGGGAGGGAGTGGTGTGCTTACCATCTCCTGAAGAGCACGTCCCTCCACCTCTGGGTCGCCCGTCTCAGGGCCTCTTGCTCCTCCGCTTGCCGCCGGGTTTGGTGGGGGCCTGGACGGGCGGGGCGGGGCGGCCTGCCATGCGGAAAACCGGCTCCCGGCACAGCTTTGCTGGAGGCCGCAGGCGCGCTGCTCTTGTTTTGGCGGTGGCAGGGGCCGCCCTCGGCGACGGCAGCAGCTGCACGCCGGGGCAGGATGTACCTGATGGCCTCAGTCTGCTTTGGTCAGCGGAGAACCGCTGGACAAGTTCTCCACCGTGTCGCCGACAGGCCGGCCTGGGACACGGGGGCGTTCAAGAATCATGTCTTGTCCATCTCGCGCATGTCAGCCAGTCACAGCCAGAAATGGCGCTCCCGGACCACCATAGTGGACATCGCACGACCCAGAGACCGCGCCGTAACCTTCGTCGCTCGTGGCGCGAGGTCCGCCACAGTGCGGAGTTCTCTCTGAACTTCCAGCTCGTGACCACCCTCGTGCAAGTCCCTCAGTGCCTTGGTCTGGTGCACTTGCAATCACGCTGTAGCGTGTAAGGTGGAGGCAGCTTCTCCACCAGTCATACAGGCATCGCTGCCAGTCGAGTACCTACAGACCTGGGAGGGGATGCACGGTTCTCCCTGCCGGTTGGAGGCGGGATTAGGACACAACTGCATCGCAACAGACAGCTCCACTGGGGGGACCCCCGTATACCCCCTAGCTGCACCACCATCGAGGGTGGTGAGGGAGGAGGATCCAGCAAATCAGTTTCCGGCAGTAAAAAGGTGCCGTCCACGACCTGGTGAGCTCGTCATGCACCTCCAGGAAGAAAGGCACCGAGTCGGGGTGCTGAGAACCAGCGCGGACCTCCCCGGGAACCAATCGTGCAACCTTGGGGGCTCGGGACACGGTGAAAGTCTTCACTCGAGCCCTACCCCTACGGCGGCCCGGGAAAGCATAGCCATTATTTCTGGATCCGATCCAGGCATTGTTACGGTCCCGGAGGAGAGCAACGCACCCGAATCTTCCTCTCCAGAAAGCTCTAGCTCACCCTCCGATGCTGCAACCGACATCCGATCGTCGGGGGTAGCCTCGGAAGAAACAGGTGGTACCCCCCGGGATTGTCCAGCCTGCTCTTTTTGAGAGCTCCGTTGGTTTCGAAGTGCCGGTGGGCTTGGACATCCCCGGAGGGGAATTCCTCACCCTGAAGAGCTCTCCAAGAGCGGCTGAACTAGGTCAGTCTTCTTCTAGTCAGGGCAGACGATGTGACTCGGGGCATCGGCTCCGCAGCGAACAAGCTGAATAGCGCGCATCTGCTTGACTACTTATATACGCTGTGATCAAGCAGTCAGCTGGATGCAATAATGCATGCCAATGTGCATTGGCCGGCTTAGTTGATACATCAAAGGAGATTGGTCCCTATAAAGCGAAGATCCCCCCCCGCAAATCGTCGGTCCCTCGACGTGAAGTCGAGAGTGAGCCGACTGAAAAGGAACTAGGAATTACCAAGCTTCAGTTGGATCCAAACCTACAAGAACAGAACTGAGGTGACCGAAACTGAGAAGAGATTTATGCAACCCCTCAGAGGACCAAGAGATGCCATTGCAACATTATAAGTATTGCTGTTAATATTGTTCATTGTCTTTTTTATTACGTCTTAAATTGATTTTTCCATAAAATTCTGCCATATGTACATTAACTGAGTTATCACTGATAAGCTACTACTAAATATTGCAGAAACTTGTTTTTCTGTAAAGTTGTTTTGCAACGATTTGTATCGTGGAAATTGCTATACAAATAAACTTGAATTGAATTGACGTGAGGGTGAACAACAAGTGATACAGTTTTCACACTTTAGACAAAAACACCCCCCCCCCCCCCCCCCCCCCCCCCCCCCACCTGTTCAGAATAGTTTCTTTGGGTTTCGCAGGGGAACAAAAATCAAAGTCATCCATGTTCTAAACGACGTGGATGATATAAAGGATGACAGAATTTTCAGTGATGGGTGAACTATTGCTTTAATTACATAATACAACATCTTCTTGTTGTCGTCCACAACAGTGTCGTTGTTGTCATTAATTACTCACCTTCATGGCGTTCCAAACCCATAAGAAATCGTTCTTCTTCAGAACACAAATGAAAATATTTTGCTGAAATTCTGACCCCTGCATAGACAGCAAGGATATTACCACAGTCAAGCCCAGAAGAAAGGTAGTAAGGACATTTTTAAAATAGCCATGGACATCAGTGGTTCAACCGTAATTTGATGAAGCTATGAGAATTTAAATTTTTGGTTAACCTATAACTTTAAGTAAAACTGAAATTAAATCTATTAAAATAATTTCCATTCATTGAAAAAAAAGGTGAAACAAAATAAAATATATAGATAAAAGACTGCCAAAAACTTAAAGGTGTTGCTTGGTGCTAATAAAATAAGAATAGTAAGATGAAGTATTAAAATGACAAAGTAAAAAAAAAAAAAAAAAAAATACATTAAAGCTAATTAGAAATCTAAACTATAAAACAACAAAAATAAGCAAATTACTAAAAAAAATACTACAAAATGAATAAAACATAACGTAAAATTAAAATTAGCAGTATAAAAATAATACTAAAAGAACACTGGGTTGCAACACCATTCAGCCTTTGTAATGATCATCTGTCTGTCCCCCATTAGAGGCCTTGAACCTTATGGCTCCTAAATGTGACAAGTAGAGGGCTTCAACTCAGTTTTTCCATTTGCTCAGGCCCTCCCTTTAAACAGTTGACCTCTGACCCTTTCATTTACGAGCGGGCAGGCTGAGAGCTCAACTGGGGAGTTTCGTTTGCTCTCCCACTGTGAGGGAACTATCAGTGGTTTTAATCTTGCTGTGCACTTCCAGGAACAACAGCCCCGATGTGGCTGCATTAAAAGTTTAGACAAACCAGTTGGACAGCTGCTCAGCTTAGATCTCCTGTAAAGCCTGCCGGACCCTGCCTTTGCCTCCCTTCTAAACCCTGGAGACCAGCAGACGTCCCGCTCTCATCTATATGGTGGCTGCTCATCCACATGGACAGTGGTGAAAATGTCTATATAAGAACTACAGGGACTCCAAATTATAAAGCTAAATGATGAATCCATCAACTTTCATTTTAAAGAAGTTAATTCCATAAATTCACTAGACTACTAAATAAATCGGCAAAAGGCATGCAATCTAGCTATAAACATAAAACACCTAAATATCTACTGTAATGTTAGAAATTAGAATAAAAAAAAACCCGCTATAGTGCACAAGTTATAAGGATTACAACGATCCTTTAGTCCTTTTTGGAGCATTAGTGTTGTTGAACTCTTGTATGGAAAATAGCCTATTTCCACAGAAGAAATAACAGTATTGGAATAGCATGACGGTGAATCCACATTCATAATTTATTGTTTGACTGATTTATCAATTCCTTAATCAATGCTTTCAACAGTTTCTCAGTTGAGTTGCACAATGGGCTCCCACTGATGCATTATATTATATAATTGAACCATTATATTGAATGGTAAACTGCTCCTTAACCTGCATTAAACCATAGGCTATGTCTGTTTTCATTGAGATCAGCTGTTTCTCAAATAATCCTGTACAATACCTTGGACTGGCTGGTCATCCTGCATCCCATGCATAAGACTGGTTTTAGGTCACCTGTTATTTCAGCCGTTACCAAGGAAACACTGGAGTTGAAAAACAGAATAAGAGCCAGGAGTGAGTAACCCTACTCGCACCCCTTGATTTCAGCTGTGAAAACTGCCATGTACTCCTGTATCATGTTAGCAGGTGATAAGATGGTGGCTATTTTGTTGAGCACGTTCTCTGGAAATTTTAAAAATTGATTGCATTGACTGCACAGATAAAGACACAGTTGACAAGAGAGCTGGATGGAGATCAGCCAGAATCCATTTTTAGATTGCAGACAGCTTAATGTCACTTTGTTTGTGACTCAGAACAACAATAGATGGCATTTATGATTACTGTTATTTTATTTTATTTTATTTTAAGTATAAGATTTAAGTGGCTTTAAAAAAAAAAAAATTCATTCTTCAAATACTCTCATTCTGTCCTGTCATTAAAAATAATTTTTTAAAGAAATTATTTTATTTGATTTACAGTTTCACTCTAAAGAACCACTCAATCAGAATGTCTATTCCCCTCTAGTATTTACCATAATTTTTCTAATAAGGTACATTTGTATTTGAAGCAGTATTTGAATGGAAAGAATGTGAGCAGCTGATTTGTCGCTAAGTTAAAATTGGTGCAGTTACGGTTACGACTGTTGGTGAAACACGCGTGCAAAGGCTTTTCTCGCAAGGTGGTGCTTTCCAGCAACAAAGCCCTGGCAGACATGTGACCTACTGAATGGTGACTGGAAAGCATGCAAGTGCTACTGTCAGCAGCAGTGCATAAATAAAGCTAAAGATAGGGCCTCACCACCATCGCCACCAAGCAGGTATGCTTTTTATAGGGATGCTTTGATTTATAAAAGGCAGAGGGGTCTATTTTTTGACTAACCGGTCTTCTGATGGAAACTTCTGATGGATGCATGCTGACCCCCATGGCCTGAGTGTGGCTGGGGTTTTGGGAGATAGTGCTTGGTGCAGAGTGACTGACACCATCCAGAATGAAATGCTATTGCAGTAATGGATTCCTGTGGTTGAGTTGCTCAAGGAAAACCTCGCAGTCAAGTAAGATGACAATATGACAGTGACAAGCTTGAGATTCATTTCCCGTTCATGGGGGAAAAGCAACTTATTTTTAAAGGTACAAATCTTAGGTTGTACAGAATGGCTTTTACCCTTGTAAGGCAAGGTTTATTTTAGTATAATTGAGAAACTATTACAGTTGTTATTAATATTTAAAAAAAAAAATGAATTACATTTTTCTTATAAACGTTTGTTCTTCATCTCTTTACGTTTTTGTTTTTTTGTGATATCGTTTTTTGTTCCGTTTAAATATGTCCTGTCTTTTATGATTTTTTAATATCTTATTATTTTTAATTTGTACTCAGGTAATGAAAATTCCTTGTCGATTTGCGGAAAGAAAATACTTATACGTTGTGCACCTACTATTGTATTTACCGTATTGTATTAAGGCTTATTGTTCAATAACAAAGATCATTAAATAGGCCCGTACTTAGTTTAGTAATAATACAAGTTAAATTAGGGCCCTTTCATTGTAGTTAAAATAAGCAGCATTAAAATTAATACAATATATTAAACAGTTTAAACTATGGATATACAATATTTCATAATTAACTATAATAATAACTACTAATTATTTAATGAACTGTCCAGCCATTGAATTAAATGAATTATTATTGTTTTAACAATTACATTTGACAAATATGTGTTATGTAATTTACTTTGGCAGATACTACCAAAGCAACTTACATTACATTGTATTTAGTAGTTCTAAGACTAGGTGTGAGGCTTATAGATTATAGACAAATATTGTTAATTATACTTATAAATACGAAAATAAAATTAATAAAATAAAAATCCCTTTAACTTTATAGTTACAAATTATTAAAATGATTATTACATTAAAGGGCCTCTAGATATGCTAAAAATAACATATTTTATGTATTTGTGTAATAGAAATGTGTTTAGGGCGGATTAAGGTTAGAACACATTAAACACTTATTTTCCCACATACCTGTACATTGTTTCTCAGTCTATGCCCCCCTTTCTGAAACTCGTCGTTTGTCCAAAGCTCTCGTCCTGCAAGCTAGGTGTGCCGCCTGATTGCCATTTATCCATCTGCCTTGTGAGTGGCCAATACCTCATCGTGTGATGGAAATGTTTACCCCCTACCATAAATACTGTGATGCCGTGTAACCAGCCGAGTGCCAGACAAATCATTAAAACCCTTATAACATGCCTTTGGTTGCATCCCGTGGGCACATAATTATGAGTTAATGACTTATACTGTCTTTTTGATGCGTTAGTTGCATCCGCCGCGTAACTAAAACCCGTCTGCAATTGTGAGCGGAGAAATGTAAACACATTGCTACTCTACACTGCTCAAAACGCGCATTTGAATCGTCAGTGGCAAATCCTTTCAATATGAAAACGTACTTACAGTCTGTGAGTCAGAACTGCCTGCATTGTAGTTTACTCTACCAGGATCAGGAGACGGTCCTCCATAAAATGTGCTGCACTCATCTGGATATTTTGGTTAAACTGTTCTGGAACAGTGTTACACGACTTTACCACTGATTTCTAGTCGTGTCCTCTTTTGGAATGCCAAACAATGTAGTTTCGCTTTCACAACTAAACACACAGCGTCCTCACCGCGGCCTTAGAGTGAGCGGAGCTCGGCTTGAGTGAGCAGAGGCGGTCCGATCTTGAGAACGGCGTGCCGGATCGGCTTCGACGAATGACAGCCCGTCTGTTGCGGCAACCACATGTGACGACCCCAGGCTGCTTCGTCCACGGTGAAAGCCGATCCGCGAACCACAGCGTGAAGTTGATGTATTTCCTCATCGACCAGCACAGATCAGCTCCAGGCAAGACAAAGCGGATATCGTCCTCTTTTAGAAGACCAAACAAAGTATTTTCGCTTTCACAACGAACACAGTGCCTTCATGACATGGCGGCGGTGGCAACAACAATGCTACTGCGAGAATAAAAGTTATGCCTTTCTTTGTTGTGTGTGAACATTTGGGTGGCGTTAGCAAATCTTCCCACATCGTGACTGTAATATGTGGAGGCGTGTTTAGAACGCCAGTTTTTAGGTAGCGTTGGTTAACTCTTAACTTTTAACAGAATATGCTCTTTGGATTTGAGACTTATCCTTTGCAACTTTACAGACTTCTTTATAGCAACCCCGACTTGTAACACTCCAAAGAGAAGGAAAAAAATTGGAATTGCATCATATGACCCCTTTAAACCAATCAAAAACTTAAGGTGAAACAATACCCTATGGATTTACTTAACTACTTAATTGATAATGAAATTTACTAACTACTAACTAACTACAAACTATTTAATTAATTGCCCAGCCATTTTTAAATAATATTTAATAGCAAGATTTTATTCTATTTACATTGGCAGACACTTTCAAAGTGACTTTTGTACATTTGTATTCAAGGTATATATTTTATCAGTTCACATCTTCCCTGGGAGCTGAGCCCATGGCCTTAGTGTTGCTGTACTGTTTGATCTGCAGGAACCTATTATATATTTCACACATAAACTGAACCTCTTAGTGACCTTTGGAACATCAAAACATGTTTAATTAGTGGTTGAGAATGTGAGCGCACTGTAATAGACAAGTGACACGTGCAGTGGGAGACTGACCATTCTGACACATCTGAGTGTTGTTCTTTGGGTGAAAGGTTAATGTGATGGCATGTTCAAGAGGGCGGCTTTTCAACCGACAGAAAGCAGACATGGTGGCCACTTTGTTCTTCCCATCGTTGGGTCAGTCTGACTGAATTCAACAGTCACAGAATTACAGAAATAAACTATATTCTCTAGCTGGGTGTATGGCATGTACACGCAACCATTTTTAAATGTGTGGGGGAGAGGGATTTATTTATAAATATAATCAGTGGGTTTAAAAGTGAGATGTCACTGTCTGCCTAATGAAGAGACGGGAAGACGGCTTTGAATCATTTCTAGTGAGTGCTGGTACTATAAGATTAGTAGGGCTGGGTAAAAAATCAATTTCTTGATTTTAATCGATTCTCATTTTTACGGAATGATATCGATTCTTAAATCCAAAGAATCGATTAGTCTAGACTGTTTTAGTTAATGAACGGAACATTGTAGCGCACCTCCCTTAAATCACAATAGGGGGGCTTTGTTACTTTTGATATGAAACAAAGCCTCAGATTTCAATTTATGTCCATTGTATTGCAATATTCAAACAATAAATGTCATTTTGGCGCAGTTTAATGTGGAGTAACAGATCACTGTAGCGCCTCAGTTAAAGAGAAGCGGCAGTGCGTAGTGCACGTGAAATTATCATCACCTCCAGCAGCAGTTTCAGCACGAAATAAACATGAATAAACATCCGAAGATATGTTAAAAGAAAGAGTACAACTTACCGAAGTCCGTATCCTATCTTGCCTCATTTAATTGCTCAATCAGTGTTTCAACCACACAAAGATGTCAATATAACAGCTTATAAACAATGTCACGTAATGTCACATTTACCTCAGAAAAAACATATTCGGTGACCATAAATTCATTAGTCAGCTAGAAAAATAAACTTTAGAGAGGGGCATTTTGCTTAATATATACACAATATAACATATTCAATTAAATTTTTACTGTTCTTTAATTTTTAATTTATGTTTGAATAAATCCGTCAAATTTTTATGACAGCCACCATTTAAATGTCTATATTTAAACAAAAACGGATTGTAGAAATATAATTAGGCTATGTAATTGTAACTTTATTAGCCTATTATAAAAACTTAATTGAGCATAATTTAAGCATTTGTATATGGCCTAAATCAGTTAATTTTAACCTTCAGTATTAATGTAGTAGCCTACCCTGATTCTCATATTTTATTTTTTATTTTATATTTTAACAGGCTACTGAGTTAGAGATTTGTTTTCCTTGAAAAAATTTGGCTGTAATGTACCATATCCAAAATATTCAATATTGAATTGATTCGAATTGGAAATTGAATCGAAAGCTTGTGAGTCAGAATCAAATTGAATCGTGAAATTTATGTCAAAACCCAGCCCTTATTATTAGAAGTAATGCACATTTGCATTATAAATCCTTCCAAAGTGTCCCGCTAAGGGTAGGGGCCACCCTGAATGTGTCATTTCCAAAATATTGCAAGGCATGTCAGGATGATACAGCTTTGAATCTTTACACCTTACCTTACCGCTTTGCTGTTTGTTTGCTATGATGATGCTGATTCAAATGGCTTGACTATGAATCAGCGAATCAATATCATTTGGTCTACGTGCCAACAGAGTGCAGCCAGGCCATGTCACCGTTCTCATCTGGGAAAAACCCCAGACTGTCTGAATCTTGTGACTGATGATGGCATCCAGGACTGTAATAAAGTAATTCTCATCAATGAAAATTGTGTGTGGGAATCAACAACCCCTCTTAGCACCTCTGCCAATATTTCTAGTATATACATGAAACAGGCATGCCTGTGGTCCTGCCGAGAGTCTCGCTTCTCAGCAATGCTATTTTAGCAGGACAGGCTCGTACTAACCCCGCCAAACCTGTAACCGTATACCCGGCTGGTAACTGACCCAGTCAGTCATGTCAAAGTGGATACGTGGACCATCCCTGAACCCCACTATGATGAGTTATTGATAGCCAGATCAGTAATCATACATGCTTCCTGCGTATATAACTTCAGTGCTGTGACTAATGGTGACAGTCGCAGTGAGCTGTGATTTGGCTGGGTATGAATGCTCAAGATCAAGGTTGAGAAGAGAACTCCCATTGGTCTCAGCGAATGAAAGGTAGGAGAATTTCCTTGAAATATCTCCATGACATATACCTGGATAAAAATACCGGTGGGACATGCATTTCACAGAAATCCAGAAGATATTTCAGTGTCCTTTTATTTGTCTGATGTGCAAAGACAAAAGATTACTCGTTCAGAGGTATATAGGCTAGATGTGAAGTGTGCAAGATTGTTTGTGAAGAGAATATTGAACATCAGCCAGTGAAGAGATGTGGATGCATTAATACAGTGAATTAAACCTGGCCTACATTGACTGCCCCCTGCAGTTTAAAGTGCATATTGCAGATAAAAATGTTTTTTCAAATTAATAGATAACCTTGTATGAAAATACAATATGAACCGTTAATGCAGGATTTGAAAATGTTTTACAAGACGTGAGGGCACAAATTTAGAAGACAAAGTGACGGTTTCCTTGACAGTTCTCAAAAACCACTTTTTTTCTAACATCGCGTCATATTACGTCACGAGAGGGAGTCGTGTGCCGCGCTCTGCTTTGAGCGGGCGTGAGTCTGTGTGTTTTCGGTAGTTATTTTTATTTCAATTTATCATCGTCATGTTAAATTATTGTGTTTGTGGAGGTTGCACTAACTCCAGCCTGTCAGGACATCGAGTCCACAGGTTTCCTAACAAGAAAAAGGATGGTATCTTCCGGGCCTGGGTGCGTTTGTGCAGGTGAAGAGACGGGACTTCACTAATGCATCTGCTTCGAGAAACAGGGTGGTGTGTAATTTAGCGATCACTTTACAACGGAGGATTATCATTCCAGCGATATTATGCAGTAGGGCTGCACGATTAATCGAATGCGATTGTCATGCACATTTTGTTAAAAAAGCTGGTTCTGTAATCAGCAGGAAATTATCATCACGTGCTTTCAGATGGAGCAAATATATATATATATAGCCGTAGTTCACTGACAAGTTAGACTCAGAGTTGATGCACACAGCACCTTCATCGGGTCCCGGTGTTGTGCCGAATTCTGCACCCCTTCCAGATTATGCATCCTTTTTTATGCCAAATTTCTGCACTACAACTGTCCGCCTGTGGCTCGACCGCCGGAGTGTGACTTAATCCGTCAGAGACACTGCTCCACGAAAACGTGAACTGTGCACCGTAAGTCGTTTTTATACATTTGCTACCTACCAAATCAGTGAACATAATTATTTAAATAATGAGACACAACGAGATGTGTATAGTTTGTTGTAAAGCACCGCAGCTAGCTTGTAAGCATTAGCAATAATGTTATATACGTGTAAAAACGTTACCATATGAGAAGGCAGCTGGTAGGTTAACCTCAGTTTGCTAATATTATAACCATCAAGTCTAGTTACAGCTTGTGACATTGTTTGCACAGCTAATTGGTAATTTTTTTGTCATGTGGTGTGATTATAAGGCTTTGGGAGACATTGCAAGTAATAGGGAGTGTGAAGATCTGAAGCAGTGGAGGCCAGCTGTTATTAACCACCTCTACTGGACTGCAGCTTCCGCTCCTAATGGAAATGCAGATGTGATGGAGGGAGGCCAAGTGAAAAAGCACGGTCAGCAGTGAATGTGATCTAAACTTTTGCTTGCTTCTCCCAGCATATGCATCAGGCCTCATGGAGTCTCTGAGAGAGGAATACTGCAGGTCACCACAGGCTCTACGAGAATGCAGCACTGTCTTCCACTACACCTACTCCTCTTTTCAGATCCCTCCAGAGGATCAACAAGATGAGGCTGTTGTTGTGTATCTAGCATAGCATTCACGATGTAACACACGTTAACAACACATCAGTGTGATACCCAGACTGAAAGATTGTTAAATGTTTTTAAATGGGCCAGATGGTATATTTTTCTTTCGGTTGTATATGTTTGGTATATATATATATATATGCAACGCATGGTAATATATATAAATTACCAGTTGCAATGTTGTTTTGAGTTAGGTATTAACAGTGCTGGGAAATAATATTTGTTGATTTAGTGCTGTATAAATAAAACTGAATTTAATTAACCATAAATGTAGATCTGCGTGATATTTATCTGATGTTAACTTCATAAACAAGTTTTTATGCAGTAAGACAATTTGTAATTGTGATTATTTTTTATTGATTGTTACCAAAATAGGGCCATTCAAAACCTTTATAAAGTCCTTCCTCTGGAAACTGCCTTCTAATGGCTGACACAACACATGCAGGTAAGGCCTTCCTGATGAGCCTGCTCAGAATGCCATAGGCCCAGCGGACAACTTGACTGTATGCTGTCAAATTTGTCTTACACCAATGGCATTAAAATTTTTTACTTACAGGTAGTTGTGACCTAAATATAGGCAACTTGTAATTGAAAAAACTAAATTATTCAGATGTTTTTAATATTCAAATCTTTAATTTACTGTTTATTTATACATACAAGTATTTAGCTCAGAATAATAAATGATCTCTGCCCTAAACATACATGTGTCTGCTGGCCTGGAGAGGTCCATGCTCCTGTCTGAAGTGCATATAGGCTGTATGTAGCACATATGGGTTCAGACAGCAAGCCTCAAAGCCTGGGTGCAGAGTAAGACGCTGCACAGCAAGTGTGGGGGTCACTTTCTCCACTAAGGCCCAGTATGCATCTAACTCCCTGCAGAACTGACTTTCCTCAGCTGTGACCATGGCCTCATATTTCCCACACACAATTAAACAAAAACGTGTTTATCTCTCTCTCTCCTGCGGTGATGATAAACCGCTATATCACGTAACGTTAGTGTCGGGATATTAACGAGTGTAACACGCCTGATCAATGCTTATTAGTTTCTGTTACTGGTAAGTATCAATACTCATAGATGACCAATACTAGCTGTGCTATTGCCTGATTACATATCGTTAGCTAACGTGTGTATATCTGTAAGCTAACACTGCACAGCAAAAATATGTTGGGAGATTTGTCACCATGGGTGTTAAAATTATCACTTTTCCGGTGAACATACAGGTCCATCTTTGCTAGTGTTAAAACAACACTGACAAAAGTGTTTATTATACAAACACTGAGTTAGTGTTTCATTTTAATCACTCTAGGTGTTGAGAAATTATTACTCGCAAGTGTACACATTTAACACTCTATGGTGATTAATCCCACACACCCAGTGTATTTATTTAATGTTGATTTAATGTGAATTTTGTAAATATTATTTTAAAATGGTAATGCAGATTAAATTTAAAACATAAACCTATAAATATTTTTCAAAAACCAAGTGACTATGAATTTATTTCAACATTTATTGAAATTTTTTAATATATCAAACATACAATTGAATAAAACAGCTCTGGTAGTCTCCAATGCATCTTAACACTGTTTGGTATGAAAATACACATTCATTATGATAAACATTTCTTTATAAATCTCTACTGAGTTTCAAACAAGTTCATTTTTTGCAACTATGTAGAAAAATGAGTCAGCACCATAGGACATCTGTGCATCAAACAAAGAAACATTCCTTATTCACTATACATGCATGTTGAGGTGCTTTGTCAAATAATCTGTAGGCATGGACATGTTCAATAAACGTTGACTCGTA
The DNA here is from genome assembly GCA_018155175.1 of Sinocyclocheilus anophthalmus. Classification (NCBI taxonomy): domain Eukaryota; kingdom Metazoa; phylum Chordata; class Actinopteri; order Cypriniformes; family Cyprinidae; genus Sinocyclocheilus; species Sinocyclocheilus anophthalmus. The sequence continues at coordinate 48,213 of JADLZN010007694.1, read as the reverse complement.
GTCTTTTAACAACAAGAAAACTTGCTCTCTGAGCAATAATATATTTAGTATTTTGCTGAAAACGGGCATTTCGTCAACAATATCAGAACACACGAAAAGGCCAACTCTGTACTCTGCTCCAGAGCATTTTACCCACTTTGTATGTTGAATTTCAGTTTGAGAATCAATGCAAAGTTGTTCAGAAATCTCCTCAAAATGATCCAAACACAGAAGTTTATGTACCTTCGCTGGTCCAGATTCCAGAGAATTGTAATTCATACATTCCCAGTGATAGGCCACAGCAAATTGGTGTTTTTTTGCCAAAGACACAGTCAAATTCTTAAAGTTCTTTATGCAGTTCTAAAAGAACTTATGTTTGGCCTCGAACCTCACTGACCAAACATGCAACAACGGACCAATTCTCCGAATACAGCGAGGATAGTGTAACATAAAATTATGTTTTGGTATTAAGTTTTTGGATGGGTACAGCTCCTTAAACAGCTGATGATGGTCTTTAACGAGGTGTTTCAAAAACACAGTCATACCCTCTGTGACTGACGGTGAGAACACAATGTTGATGATCTGCAAAAGCCAAAAGGGACAGTCCACATTAGGTGAAGGTTGCAGCAGAGAAGTTAAAATCTAATACTTTGGGTTGTTAAGTCAGCAAGCATTAACTCACCAGACCCTTGGTGTCCAGGAATCGAGGAAAAATGTGAAAGATGGATGTGGACTTCTTTGGGTCCTTTACAATCTCTTGACGGTACTGAAAAGTTTCTTTCATCTTCCAGAAGATGAGATCACGATCAGTGCTGTGTTTAAGGAGTGAGATCGCTTCCTGGCAATCATCGCCTGTTAGCTGATCTGTAAGGCAGATTTTTTCCTCCATTCTAGGACCACAAGTTTTCTCATTTGATCGAGAGGGCATTTTACAACTAGTATTTCTCTGTCTTTAGGCGATTCATAATAAAACCTGTGCCTCTCTGTGCATCATAGTATTGTTCCTGTTAAAGAGACAAATTTGGGAAAAACAAATACATTAAAAAAGCTAAGATTTAAAGTTTCAAACATCTTGAAGATACTTACATAGCCTGTCTTCCCTTCAGGATCTTTTAGGTTTGGAAAGAGAGTAATAATGCCAAAGGCATACATCTCTCTTGTGGCCTTAAGTGGTATCCTTCTGCAATAATAAACAGACAATGAAACCAAAAACTACAAAAACTAGTCTATTCTGTTCTGTTTTATCTATTAAAACAGTTCTTGGTACACTTGGCGTAACAAGGTGACAAAGCATTATTAAAGTCAGCATTAGGGATGCACGATATATCGGCCACCATATCGGTATCGGCCGATAAATGCTCATTTTTTCTGTTATCGGTATCGGCCTGATAAGAAAATTTGGCCGATATCTTAAAGCCGATAAATAATGCATTATTTCCTTCAGAGACACTTCAGATGCGCGCTGTCGTTTGCAGCCTTTTGTGCAATTGTAAGTTGTAATATTGTGTTTATTTGATGTATATCTGGTTTATCTCATATAGAATGCGTTTGGTAAAGCTTATAGAGCGTTAATAGAGCGCTTCAGTTTGCCGGTGATCATCTTTAGCTCAGCGCATGCAGCTCAAACAGCAGTGCACAACATTAATAACTATGATTGGGAATGTCGTGTATATAACATTCTAATGAGAACATTATTATAATAAAACGTTGTGAATTCTTTGGGTTTAGTTGCTTTGTTTTCACACACAGGATCACACATTCTGACTATAGCACGCAATAACTGCGTCATTTTGTACATATATAAGTTGTAATATTATGTTTATGTTGTATTAATAATATAATCTCAGGATGCATTTCCTTGAGTTAAATAAGCTGCCAGCAAACGCTTCAGTTTACCATGTTCATTCATCTCTTCAGCTTCAGCACGCGCAGCTCAAACGGCTGTTATTTAAAACAGTGGTATTAATTTGTTTTTTTTTCAAAATCATTGATACATTATTAATAATGACAACCACTTGTATTTTTCTATTATTTTCATCAGCAGTATGGTTTAGTAATTAAAATCATTTATTTGTCCGTGCAGAGGCTATTCTGTTTTGTTGATCTGTGGCGCATTCATTTTGATTATTTACACTTGTAATGATGTCCAGTGACTTGTTTGCTTTATTTATGCATTATTTTATTTATTTGTAAGTCTTTTTTATGACTAAATTTGGTAATGTGAGAGTAAAAATATTTTTAAAACGTAACCGTTCAAACTAGGCTGCTTATGTGGGGTGTAGAGGGGGGGGTGTTTGGGATGTGGCTTTAATGATGAGACCTTTTTTGTAATCAGGCTTTCAAAAAGTATATAACAATTTGGATATAGATTTATCGGCCAACATATCGGTTATCGGCTTTCAAAAATAAAGAATAATCGGTTATCGGTATCGGCCAAAATTTTCATATCGGTACATCCCTATTAGCATGAAAATCAAAATAGGACTTTTAAGCGCACCTTGCTAGTTTGATGTGAACAATTAATCCATGCAAGTTAATCCTCTGAAAAAAATTTTTGTCTTGGTAATCTTTAATCAAAATTTGAACATTTGCTTCCGCTCTGGAATGGAATTCCTTTTCTGATGACGTCAGTTTGACAGCTTGGGCAGAATATCCTTAAACACACCCCTCCAACCGTTAGATTGTTATGAGTGAGAGACAGAGAGGAGGAGCGCAAAAATAAAATCACACCCTCTATTCAATATTCCGTTTCTGCTGGAAATACGTCACTACACTGAAACAAAGTCAGCAGCAACTTCCGGTTCACGCAGACTTTAATGTTACAATATTCAAACATTTAATAATACAAATTCCTGGCTGTTTTTCTCAGCCCAAACTGATGGGAAATCACTTTAGAAAACCTGTGTTAAGAACCTAGATAATGTATTTGTTTAATATTAACTACTTCTAAGTCATTTGTGACCCTGCCTGTGAAAACCCAGCTAAAGTCATTTTCTTGTGATTCACTGTTTTCTTATTCTGTGAAAATATAATATTGATATCTTTAATATTGTCTGAGTAAGGCCGTGTCAAAGATTGAAATCATAGTTAAATTAATGGTTGAAATTTAAAACTTTGAAATGTTGAAATCAAACTTTGATGCTTGTTATATCAGAATTAGATGAGACTTTAGCCTGGGTTTCACAGGCAGGGTCATATTTGAATAAGTTGGAAGTACAGTGATATGAACATTATATGAACAAAGCTTACCCTTCTTGTTCAGTCATGTGTGCAACCAATATATTAATCATCTCCTTTCTTTTGGATGTTGGCAGATTACCAGTGTATTTATAGTGCTGCATCACTTCTACACCACCAGGTTTGCACTTTAGGATGTCTTCAATTGTCTAAACGGACAATACCAAAATATACACATTGTCTATAGAACTGCTTTTTTTCCTTCTTTTTTTGATAAACTGGAGAACATTTTCTTTAAGCTGAGTTACATCCCTTGTCTTACCAACCTCTTTTGCAAGCTTAGAATCATCCAACCTGGGTCTCTTGGAAGGGCAGGCAGAAGTTTTGTTGCCTTCATTGCATTCAGTAAAGGTAGAAGACTTGCTGCTGACAGACTTCCAATCAGTCAGAAGGGGGGACAATTCATGTGCAGAAGTGGAATCTGTATACAGCACATAAAAATATTACTTGCAAAAATGTAAACATCACCACAATTTTAAAATAAGACCAAATAAGTATAAACATAATTACCATCATTAGTATGTAAACTAAAGCACATGCCCCTTTCAGAAACAAGTTCAGCAAATACATCCACGTCCACTTCTGTAGAGGTGTCATCCATTACCCTAACAGGTGTCTGTTCTGGAATGGCAAATGCTTTTTTTGCTGTAAAACAATAACTTCGTTACCACCCTACATTTTTTTTTTATTAATCATAAAGACATTAAAGTACTTTGTGCATTTACTGTATAGTGTAGCTTAATTTAGAGACTTGCCTTCAGTGACAAACTCCAAAAAGCACGGCTCTTTGAGTTTTACATATTTTCTAGTGTCCCTATATTGTGTTCTTGCCTTTACTGTCCAACCTGTAACAGGTAAGCAAACTTGAATACACTTTATACAAACAAAAATGACATAAAAATACATAAGATACAAATTCAAAAAGAAAACTAATAAGATTTTAATTTGTCACTAAATGCTTGACAACATTCTAGTGTGGGCACAGGTGTCGGTTGATGTTTTTGCCAGTGAGGATAAGTTATGTGCTTATCCTCCATAGAAAAAAGCAAACTAACAGACTTGATATAATAAGGTCAATTTGTGTTTTACTATAGATTCTGTTTAATACCAACACACATATTACAGTAAGAACTACCACATGCCTATGTCAAAACAGCTCAAACTTTATATTCACACATAAGCACTAAATACTGTTACAGATTTACAATACCACACATATAAAGCTAGAACTAAGTTGTACAGAAAGAATCCCTCACGTCAGGCCAACTAATGCACGTCTGCTCAACTAATACTAACACAAAACAAGAAAAAAAATGCCTCAGCGGGAGAAACAAACTGGTTTACCCAGTCTTGAGTTGCTATCTGTCGGCTGATGCAGCGCTGCCCTCCCGTACTTATTGCTCGAGCACGTTTTTGCGTTTCTCAAGAAGAAATGTTTTTCGACTTTTTGGAGCGCTGTACAGACTGATTGGCCAATGTTATCAAAGTACCCCGAGAACGATGCTAGATGTCGATCTCGAGATGTCCTCATAGGCCGATATCTCGTGCGTGTCTGTGGGTGCTCGGCTTAATCCGTTAGCGGGGGCGCCACTCAAGAAAATACTATTTCAAGAGCAATTAATTAGATTAATGTCTGCTTTCTGGTTTGCATGACATTTAAAAACACCAGAATTAAACCCGTAGTTACGGAATGAAAGATATAAACGGACTTATAAATGTTGGGGAACCCTATAAAAGATACTTTCACCAAATGACAAATAAACTCAGTTTAACTATCCAAATCATGTCAGTTTCAAAGTTGCGCATAATGTTGGTACCACACAGAAAATGCTTAAACTGCTACATTATTTAACAAAACAATTAAAATGAGCACAATGGTAATGAACTTACGTCTATCTCCATCATCCTCCATTAATGAATTTAGTAACTTCTCACCGCTTCACTTTCAGACATGGTGCCGTCCTACGAATTTGAGGGGGGGGGGATAAAATTACCGTGTCAGTCTTGTCATTTACTAAACGTTAAAACGTCCTTTAAAATGGACCTACGATTTTTTACATCTTAGTTTATCGTTACCCGTGAAATGGTAAACTCAAGACTGAACTGCAGAACAAAAGCGCGCAAAATTAAACTGAGGTAAAAAAATGCTGACAGAGTTAAGCCAACCATATACGTTACTGATTATCGATATTATGATAATTTAATACTTATTTTATTACTTAATTAAAGAAGAGTATGCAATGTTGACTTTGTGTATTAATCTTGTGATAAATTAGAAATAATCATAACTTACTTTGACCGTGTCAATGTTTGGGTAAAATGAGGCAAATAAGTTATTTTTCCACACAAACAGTATAATATAAAACAAATACAATTTGCTTTAGTGATGATACACGTTTATAAATTAATCACAAGTTGATAAATGAATAATACTATACCTTGGAACCGTTGTGCAGGCAAATCCATAAAGACAATGAGACAGGAGAGCGTAGCGTAGGATGGGCGGGAGATTGAAAATGCTCTGCACATGCGCAGATGTTGATTATATGTGAACACCCAAAGGAAACACTGTGCATTATCACTAAACAAGTGATAAAGCTTTTAATATTTGTAAATCAACACCAGATTTGATCACTCGCTGCCCAACACTAGGTTTTTATTACTCAGTAATTTGCTGTGTGGTCTCTCACCAAGACACCTGCCTTGTTCTCCTCACACAACTCTATTTATCTCCTCTGATCGTTGTTCTGTCTAATCATGGTCTGTCCCTGCTCTCTTGGCCGCATAGCAGGCTCATAATTGTATCTGTGGTCCGTCATAAGTGTGACGGTAAATAAAATTTCCTCAGCGTCCGAACTGTCATTGCAATCCATTGTTTTCCTATGGACCGCTCTCCCTCCCCTTACGTCACTTCCGGTGTTGGCGGTTTTCAGATGCGGAAGTAAAATTCTCTCACAAAAACGACTCCAGACGCCTTAATAGCATATTTTAAAGTATAGTTTAAAGAAAATCTAGTTCCTACATTATTTTTCTTTACATCAACTCACTGGGGTCTCTAACCTGGAATATGCACTTTAACATTCAAACTTACCATCTCCTCACTCTAGTCTGCAAAAAGCTCAATAAAACAAAAAGAGAATCACATTATTGTGCGTTCCAGTTCACATACTTCACATACATGTCCAGGCCAGGCCCATACCCAGTTATGAGGCCACGAGGTCCGGACCTCTGTAAATTTTTCATGTTGAAAAATAAAATTTGTTCTTTGAATGACTAATTTGCCATTTAAAACTCCTCCTATGAGTGTCTGCATGTATAATTCAGTTAAACAGTTTGCGATAATGTTTAGCGTCCCTGTTATGAAAATTATTGTTGCGAGACGCTGGCAGAGTGAAGGAGGCTTGAGAGAGTTGTGAATGAGGGCGCGGCAGGGAGGGCGTGGGCGCAGCCTCGTCTTGCCAGATCCAGCTATTGTAAGAGTATTTGGACTTGTCTTTTCCACTTAATTTAAGACTTTAGAAAGTTAATAAAGTAGGAAGTTGCAGTTTAAAGTCAGCGATATCTTTGTCTTATCTTATTTGCAAAAGATTGGAAAAAATTTCGGTTTTATTTTTATTTATTTTTAATTTTTTTTTGTTTTAAGGTTATCAAATCTGGCAACACTGCAAATCGCCGCACTAAAAGGTTCATATATGATGTGATTTCAATTTTTCTTTTCTCTTTGGTGTGTTACAAGCTCTTGGTGCTTAAAGAAGATATGTAAAGTTGCAAGACTAAAGTCTCAAATCCAAAGAGATATTTTTTTTATAAAAGTTAAGAGTTAACCACGTCTATCTAAAACGGCTCGTTCTAACACGCCCTCACATGTCTACCTCACTATGTGGGAAGATTTGCATAACGCCACCCAAATGTTCACGCAAAGAAAGAAGGCGTAACTTTTATTCTCACTGTAGTATTGTTGCCGCTGCCGCCATGTCATGAAGACGCTGTGTGGGTGGCTGGTGTCTTTTGTTGTGAAAGCGAAACTACTTTGGTTTGGCCTTCCAAAAGAGGACGATAGCCACTTCGTCATGCCTAGAACTGATCCGTGATGGTCGCTGAGGAAATACAACTTTGCGCTGTCGATCGCCGGAACGGCTTTCACCGTGGACGAAGCAGAGTCCAGCACGGGGTCGTCACATTTGGTTTCCCGCTCCTTCGTCGAATCCGGCCGGGCCGCCTTTCTCGACCCCGCCACCGTCTGCTCACTCATACCCGTCCTCAGCTCACCTAGTGGGCGCTGTGTTTTGTTGTGAAAGCAAACTACTTTGTTTGGTCTTCCAAAACAAGACACAACTAGAAATCAGTGGTTAAGATTTATTTACAACACTGTTTTTGCCAAACAGTTTTAACCCAATATCAGATGGGGGGGGGGGGGTGGGAGGGGGGGGTCATCACATTTTATGGAGGACTGTTTACTGATCCTGGGAGACTTTACTACAATGCCGGCAGTTCTGACTCACAGACTGTAAGTATGTTTTCATATTTAAAGGATTTGTCACTGATGATTTAAACGCGAGTTTTGGGCAGAGTAGAGTAGCACTTGTTGTTTGTCATTTCTCCGATGACAAATCATAATCAGTAATTATGTCCCCACTGGATGCAACAACCGCATTTGTAAGGGACACGGCATCAAAGTATGGTAAGGTGCGTAACATTTCCGTCACACGTTTGAGTATTCGGCCAATCACAACGCACTGGGGCAATTATGCCAAATCACCGCACAACCTCGCTTTTCAGCACCGGGGGGGATGAGCTTTGTAAAAATCGACGTTTTTCAAAAAGGCTGGGCATAGAGGAGAAACAATACTGTACAATATGTGGAAAATGATGTGTTTTTTTCTTAAACACATTTCATTACATCAAATACACAAAATAATGTTCTTTTTAGCAGCATCATATGACCCCTTTAAACTGAAAGCAATCAAAAAAGCCCATGGACAGGTTTTTGCTGACAGGATACGACATTCGGTAAGGTAAACGGAAAAATTATCATGATATTATCTGTCATAAACGTTATCAATGCTGTCAAAAACATTAGCATTTAACATTAGTACACACAGATCTGTAGAACAAGTAGGTTACAGAATTAAATGAAATACGCAAAAACTATAAGTCTATGCTATGTCATTCAGTATAATGTTAGTTACATTTTCACAAATCATGCTATACATTTTCATAAGAGCACTAGACACAGTTATTGTAGTTGCGTATTGTTGCAATAAACAGCTGATAAAATTATCCACCCCTAACCTAAAATACTAAAAAAAAATTTGATGCAATAAATATGGTATAATTTAACAAAATAATGCAAAACAAGAAATCCTCGTTCACATCACAAACATCTTCATGTCTGTCTCCTTTAAAGTGTTTATAGTGTATATAATGAGTTTTATTTGGGTTACTACCCCCCATCCCCCCATGGCCATGTGCATGTCCTAAAAGAATGAACTCGTTTTGTGAAGAAAAATACATATTATGCATTTTTGAGTGTATACCAAAAGAGTAGTCAAGTTTTGGGACATACTACTTTATCATAATTGCATCTTTAACAGACCACTGTGTTGCATAGTTATACTGTATGCATCCTGTCACTGTTTAAACTGCCCTGTCCATTCAGTTCACAGTTAACAATCCACATTTCATTTCCTACCGTATTGGAGAGAAATGAAGTAGCACATTGATCTGCCAGACGTGGGCCTTTCATGTGGAGAATTCTCCTCATGTGTTTGCATAATAATGCAAGTTAATGACCATACATATCTTTATAAAAGCTCACAGTGTTGTTGCAGATGAAATATAATGTGGATAACATAAAAATATATATTTTTCAGGTTCGATATTGATTCTTAATCACTCTCTACTTAAAGGGATAGTTCATCCAAAAATAAAAATTTTATTATCATTTACTCAGCCTCATGAAATTTACAGTGCGGTTACGGAAAGTATTCAGACCCCCTTACAGTTTTTCACTCTTTGTTTATATTGCAGCCATTTGCTAAAATCATTTAAGTTAACTTTTTTTCCTCATTAATGTACAAACAGCACCCCATATTGACAGAAAAACCCAGAATTGTTGACATTTTTTGCAGATTCATTAAAAAAGAAAAACTGAAATATCAAATATCACTTAAGTATTCAGACCCTTTGCTGTGACACACATATATTTAACTCAGGTGCTGCCCATTTCTTCTGATCATCCTTGAGATGGTTCTACACCTTCATTTGAGTCCAGCTGTGTTTGATTATACTGATTGGACTTGATTAGGAAAGCCACACACCTGTCTATATAAGACCTTACAAGCTCACAGTGCATGTCAGAGCAAATGAGAATCATGAGGTTAAATGAACTGCCTGAAGAGCTCAGAGACAGTATTGTTGCAAGGCACAGATCTGGCCAAGGTTAAAAAAAATTTCTGCTGCACTTAAGGGTCCCAAGAGCACAGTGGCCTCCATAATCCTTAAATGGAAGACGTTTGGGACGACCAGAACCCTTCCTAGAGCTGGCCGTCCGGCCAAACTGAGCTATCGAAGGAGAAGAGCCTTGGTGAGAGAGGTAAGAAGAACCCAAAGATCACTGTGGCTCGACAGCCCCCGCAGAGATCTGGCAGTACGGGTATGATGGTAGCCACCCAGTTTGCCTCCAGGAAACCTCCCCCCATCACTCGCAGCCCTCCACCCATCGTGGCTTCTTAGGCAGCGACGGCAGGACTCCTTGATGCAAACAGACACATACACACAACAAACATCTGAAAGGACTCCAAGATGGTGAGTAAATAATTCTCTAGGTCGGATTGAGGCCAGATAAAATCTTTGGCCTTAATTCTAAGTAGTATGTGTGGAGAAAACCAGGCACTCCTCATCACCTGTCCAATACAGTCCCAACAGTGAAGCATGGTGGTGGCAGCATCATGCTGTGGGGGTGTTTTTCAGCTGCAGGGACAGGACGACTGGTTGCAATCGAGGGAAAAATGAATGCGGCCAAGCACAGGGATATCCTAGACGAAAACCTTCTCCAGAGTGCTCAGGACCTCAGACCTTGCCGAAGGTTTACCTTCCACAAGACAATTACCCGAGCACACAGCTAAACTAACGACGGAGTGGCTTCACAACACTCTGTGACTGTTCTTGAATTGCCCAGCCAGAGCCCTGACTTAAACCCAATTTGAGCATCTCTGGAGAGACCTAAAAAAATGGCTGTCCACCAACGTTTACCATCCAACCTGACAGAACTGGAGAGGATCTGCAAGGAGGAATGGCAGAGGATCCCCAAATCCAGGTGTGAAAAACTTGTTGCATCTTTCCCAAAAAGATTCTCATGGCTGTATTAGATCAAAAGGTGCTTCTACTAAATACTGAGCAAAGGGTCTGAATACTTTAGGACCATGTTATATTTCAGTTTTTATTTTTTAATAACTCTGCAAAAATGTCAACAATTCTGTGTTTTTCTGTACATATGGGGTGCTGATGTGGTACAATTATGAGGAAAAAAACTTACCTTAAATGATTTTAAGCAAAGGCTGCAATATAACCCAGAGTGAAAATTTAGGGGGTGTCTGAATACCTTTCACCGGTACCCACTTGTATTGTATTTTTCTGCTGCACAAAAGCGATATTGTAAGGTATTTTGGTAACCAAACTTACCTTCATAGTATGATGTCAAAAAAGTAACTGGAAGTGGTCAATGGCTGTTTTGTAGCAGCTGTTTTGTAGTTATAATCAAATCCTTGTTCAATGTGCAATGGGTTGTGTGGGCAATATTAGCTGGTAAAGCGTGCATGGATCTGCATTTTGAATTTCTACCAGACCATCCTGGTACCTTTGACTACCTACAGGTCACTAACTCAACTACAACTACAATTTCTGGTGAACCCACTAATTCTAAATACTGAATACTATTTAGTGACAGATAGTATGCAATAGGGATGCAGCATTAGTCCTCTTACAAGGCTAATATAGACGAAAAGAGAGAGAGAGAGAGAGCGACCTAATGCCTGCATCAATTTATAATTGTTATTTATTCAACTGTTACAACGATAAAATATATAGCAGATTTTGGTTAGATTTTTCAAAAGGTTTTTTTCATGAAGCATCCAATTACATGAGGACAATAGTTCTACTTACACAAATATTGATTACAAAAATGAAAACAAAGTCTTAAAGTCTCACTATATATAAATATTGCAGGATAAAGAGAAATAGATAAACCTCTATGAGTTTCTTCTGTGGAACACAAAAGGATATATTTTGAAGTTTAAAGGGGTCATATGATGCTTTTTCTTGCTAAAAAGAACGTTATTTTGTGTATTTGGTGTAACAGAGTATTTTGACATGCTTTAATGTTCAAAAAACAAAGTATTTTTCAAATACTGTACATAAAATAGCAGAACAAACTAAACTCCTCCCCTATGCCTCACCTTTCTGAAACACAATTGATTTTTTTTACAAAGCTCATCGGTCTGAAAAGTTAGGTGGGCTCTGATTGGCCAGCTATCCAGTGCGTTGTGATTGACCAAATACATCAAGCGTGTGACGAAAATATTACTTCCATTACCATACTGTGATGCCGTGTCCAGGTGCGATGAGACAAAACAATAAAACCCATTATAAACTAAGCATTTGTAGCATCCAGTGGGGACATAACTACTGATTATAATTACTTATACTGTCTTTTTACACGCTGCGTTGCATCGCGCCGTGTAAACATAAAATCATGTCTGTATTTGTGATTGGAGAAATTACAAACTACAAGCGCTACTTTACACTGCTCAAAACTCGCGTTTGAATCATCAGTGGCAATCCTTTATACAGTGGTGTGAAAAAGTGTTGGCCCCCTTCCTGATTTCTTATTTTTTTGCATGTTTGTCACACTTTAATGTTTCAGATCATCAAACAAATTTAAATATTACACCAAGATAATGCAAGTAAATACAAAATGCACGTTTATTTTCTTTTTTTAATGATGATTTCAGTTTTTAAATGATGATTTCATTTATTAAGGGAAAAAAGCTGTCCAAACCTACGTGGCCCTACGTGAAAAATTAATTGCCCCCTCCTGTTAAATCATGATAGAACTGCAATTAACCACATTATTTTTAGAAAGCTGAGTTAAATTTCACTAGTCACACCCATGCCTGATAACTGCCAGACCTGTTGAATCAAGAAATCACTTAAATAAAACCTGTCTGACAAAGTGAAGCATGCTTAAAGAGCAACACATTATGCCGTGATCTAAAGAAATTCAAGAATAGATGAGAAACTAAATAGTTGAAATGTATCAGTCTGGAAAGAATTATAAAGCCATTTCTAAGGCTTTGGGACTCCAGCGAACCATGGTCAGAGCCATTATTCACAAATTGAGAAAACTTGGAACAGTGGTCAACCTTCCCAGGAGTTGCCGGCCTACCAAAATTACTCCAAGAGCGCAACGACGACTCATCCAAGAGGTCATAAAAGAACCCAGAACAACATCTAAAGAACTGCAGGCCTCACTTGCCTCAATTAAGGTCAGTGTTCATGATTCAACAATAAGAAAGAGACTGGGCAAAAACGGCATCCATGGGAGAGTTCCAAGGCAAAAGGCCCCACTGATTGCTTGACCAAAGACCAAAAAGATACACCAATTCTGCGTCTCTCATTTGCCAAAAAATATCTTGATTATCCCCAAGACTTTTGGGCAAATATTCTGTGGACTGATGAGACAAAAGTTGAACTTTTTGGAAGGTGTGTGTCCCGTTACATCTGGTGTAAAACCAACACAGCATTTCATAAAAAGAACATCATACCAACAGTCAAACATGGTGGTGGTAGTGTGATGATCTGGGGCTGCTTTGCAGCTTCAGGACCTGGACAACTTGCCATAATTGACGGAACCATGAATTCTGCACTCTATCAGAAAATCCTGAAGGAGAATGTCCGGCCATCAGTTTGTGACCTCAAGCTCAAGCGCACTTGGGTTATGTAGCCAGACAATGATCCCAAACACACCAGCAAGGCTCCACCCCCCCCACCTATGAATGGCTCAGAAAAACTAAATGAAGGTTTTGGAGTGGCCAAGAAAAAGTCCAGACTTAAATCCGATTGAGATGCTGTGGCATGACCTTAAACAGTCAATTCATGCTCGAAAACCCTCCAGTGTGTCTGAATTAAAACAATTCTGCAAAGAATAGTGGGCAAAAATTCCTCCCCTGTGATGTGAAAGACTCATTGCCAGTTATCGCAAAAACACTTGATTGCAGTTGTTGCAGCACAAAGCGTGGCACAACCAGTTATTAGATTTAGGCAATTACTTTTTTTTCACGTAGGGCCAGGCAGGTTTGGACAGCTTTTTTTTTCCCTTAATAAAATAAATAATAATTTTAAAAATGCATTTTGTATTTACTTGCAATATCTTTGTTTAATATTACAATTTGTTTGATGATCTAAATCTTTTAAGTGTGACCCATTACTGCAAAAATTTTACAAAACAGGAAGGGGGCAACACGTTTTTTTCACCCACTGTATATAAAAAGCGGACTTACAATCTGTGAGATCAGAACAGCCGGCATTGTAGTCCTACTCTACTCCAGGATCATTAAACAGTGTCTCCATAAAATGCGCTGCATCTATCTTACTATTGGTTTGAACTGTTCTGGAACAGTGTTTTAAATACCACTTAACCACTGATTTCTAGTTCTAGCATGATTTCCTTCCAAAAAGAGACGCGGCTATAGGAGCGGATTCCGAGTCTCCAAGTCTTGTCTTGTCAATAACCACATCTTGACGACTCCAACGCGGGCTGGACCCGCTTCGTCCACGGTTAATTCCATCCGGCATCCCAGCACGAAGTGAGATGTATTTCCTCTATCGACCATCACGCTATCAGCTCTAGACATGACGAAGTGGATATTGTCCTCTTTTGGAAGGCCAAACAACACAGATGCACACACAACAATACTTGGAATCGAGAATAAGATACCCACCTTCTTTTATTCGTGCACATGTTAGGCGTGTTTTTTTTTTATGCAAATCTTCCCACATCATGACGTAGGTATGTGAGGGCGTGTTAGAACGAGCCGTTTTAGGTAGGCGTGGTTGACTCTTAACTTTTATAAAGAATATCTCTTTGGATTTAAGACTTTAGTCTTTGCAACTTTAAAGATCTTCTTTAATGCACCAGAGCTTAGTAACACTGCTCAAGAGAAAGGGAAAATTGAAATCGCATCATATGACCCCTTTAAGTTGTTTTGGTGACCATTAAATTACATATTGGCAAAAACAAAAAAAAGAAGAATAGGAGAAACAAAATGTCTTCCTTATGTTCCACAGAAAAAAGAAAATCATACAGTTTTGGAATGACATGAGAGTAAGTAAATAGTTACATTATTTTCATGTTTGGGTGAACTATCCCTTTAAATCAGTTAGATTGACTGATTGACTGCAGTTATTGATATCACAGTCTTGCACAATCACTATATTGCAGCTGAATAAAGCATTTGGTGGTCTAGCTATGAAAAAAAACCTATCTTAAATTAAATGTCAGTGTGTTATTGTTGTCTGATGGTGTATTCTTAGCCTGTGAGATGAACAGGATCAGGAGCGTGAGGCCGCATCTAAAATACCATAACACTTCATTACATTTATTTTCATGACCATGTCTCTTATGAGCAATAGCTTGGGTTTGTGATTGTATCTAGAGTCTGCTTTGCTTTCCCTCTGGCGATATTGGTTATTTCCCAGATTGAGACAGCGGTTGATATTACTGATATCCACGCTACCAAAAATATCAGCTTGCTCCTATTTTTATGACATCCAGATGCAGTTTACATTACATGACACATTGATTGCAGCCATACATGATGTGCTTGCTCAGGTATCCTCAATCTGTACACAGCGGCACAGTGGTTATTCTGGGAATTCTATTTCTGCAAATATGTTAAATATATACTAGACATCCAGCCTCATTCATTGTTAATGAAGCTGCAAACAGAAACATTTCCATAAATCAGACTGCTCAAATGACAGATAACAGACAACGGAGGCAACAGAGATATGGCTCCACCTGGGATCACTTAGCAACCAAAAGCATGACATCATCACTTCATGTAAAGAATCGAATACTATGATGTCATCAGGAAATGCATGACCTTGGAGAAAGGAAGTGTGTATGATACTGTAAATACAGAATGTATAAGATACAGGTTTGTTGTTGTTATTTTTATTAGTGCAAATATATAATAAAATATAGCACATTAATACAACATGTTTTGACCATTCACAGTTGAATAAAAATAATTTGATTGTCTAGGGCGCCTGTTGTAATGAAGTACACTAAAGGCTTCTTATAGTGCCTGCTAAAACCTCTTCACGTTGTATATGCTGCCATCTGCTGGGTAATGATCATTAACGAAAAGGTGGTGTAGTGTATACTGTAAAAATAATTTTTTTGGAATGTTTTACAAGAAAAGTCTATTTCAGTCTTTCTACTTTAAAATATAATATTCAATTTAATGTTTTACTGTCATTTATTATTGCATTTGTGAAATGTAATAGCAAGCTCCTGCACAGAAAAAGTTGGTGGTGAAACAATTGTCACTCAGAAATTGCTAGTACATTTGACAAATAATTACAAAGAGGCAATTAACTCACTCCAATAATCTTTGTTTTATTTATAACTTCAAAAAATCCTTATTAACAGTGTAGACCCTTCAGGAAAAGAAGTACTGAGCAAAATGTGTTTGTAAACTTTAAGTGAGATAATTTTTAAAAAGCACAAAACACATGTATTATTTCACTGTACAGTTGTAGTTACGCATGGTTTACAGTAAATTCAAATAGTTTTATTAGTGTTGTTATGAAATCTATTATTTCTATTAAAATGTATCTATGTTGCAATAACTAAAAGTGAACTCAGTTTAATACAGTGCAAGAAAAAATAATGTAAAAACGATGTCTGCTAGAAGCATAAAACAGCTGATTCTGAATGCTTGCTGTATAGAGGACATCATTTTGGCATCATGAGCCTTTGTTTAAAATGCTCTGTACTGTAACAGAAACTTGTTTCATAAGTGAATATATTGTTTCCTAAAACACTTGTCACATGGCATTTACAACTCAGGTGATTGGCTCAAAACAATTGTGTCTTGAACTGAGTGACCATAAGCAGACATGTGCCAGCTGAGCAACTGCCCTTGAATGCTAACGGATAGCTTTCTCCAGGTATTATACACCTCCTGTCTTTAAAAAATGTCTTATTCAGAGAAAGACCTAGAGCAAACGTCAAAACCAACTAATTGCAACAGACAACATGTTCCAGACTTTATTATTGCTCATGTCTGCTGTGCGTATCATGGCAGCACATGACTAGGCAAACAGTAAGCACCCCTCAGTCACCCTTATTATCCTTTCTTTCCCCGTGTAATGAGCCTTAGCCTGATTACCTGATGGAACAAGTCTGTGCTATTGAATATTCCACACTAAGACACTTAGACTGCTCCCTGCAGGAAAATAATGACTCACAGATCGACCAGGTTAAACATTCTCCAGCCTCTGTCAATTCTAACGGCTGCAAACAGACGCTGAATCGTGAGCTGAAAAACTGCTGTGTTACGGGAAAGCGTGCTGAGCACACATGCTACAAGCTTAAGATCTTATGAGGTGTAAATATATGTAGTAGTGTATAAAAATATCTAGTATGTAGACAACTGATAATTTACAGATTTCAAATCACTTTCAGGTCCATCATGACGTCCTGACATTCAACTTAATGATTACTAAATCAAACAAACTTTGAGGACAGAACTGCTTGCTCTGCACTTTATTGTATGTGATGAGGAGAAATATTTTATGCTCGAGACATGAGAAACCAACAACGGCCTGGTCGGCTGAGAAAAACAACTGGAGTTGATGACAGACAAATCATAAAAACTGTGAAAAGAACCCTAAAATACGTGTCTGCAAAATCACCAACAACATCCAGAAAGCAGGGGTGATGCACTGACAATCTACTGTCTGCAGGAAACTTTGACATAGAGAGAAATACAGAGGCTACACAGCAAGATGCAAACCTCTGACCAGCACCAAAAATAAAAAGGCAAGATTAAAAAAGAAGGGGAGCCAGTAGAGTTTTGAAACAGAGTTTTATGGACAGATGAGACAAAGATTAATCTTTATCTAAGTGATCAGAAACCAAAAGTGTGGAGAGAAAAAGAAAACTGCAAATGATCCTAACCTGATAGCACACATACATCTCGGAGACGTCTATTTGATGTCTGCATTTACATCTGCAAGACATATTTTTTAGAGAGTTTGCTCATCTGCAATACGTCTATAGGACGTTTCCTTTTAGATGTCAAATAGACGTCTATTAGATGTCTTTAAGATGTTTATGATATAGAATGTATGTAAAACTGACATCTGAAAGACGTCTGTCAGACGTTTGTAGACAGCAGATGCTTTCCAGATCAAGAGACCTTTAACAGACATATTGCAGACGTACGTGTGCTATCTGGGAAGCGTACAACCTTATCTGTAAAGCATGGTGGAGGTGGTGTCATGGCATAGGCATACATAGCTGTCTCTGGAACAGGCCCTCTCAACTTTATTGATGACTTAATGTAGACGACAGCTGCAGAATGAATTTGGAAGGGTGCAAAGCCAGCTTAGCTACCAATGTTCAAGAAAATGCCACCAGACTTATCAGAAAGCACTTTATATTGCATCTGGACAATGACCCAAAACACACTGCAAGTTCAGTCAATGAGTTTATCAGGGCAAAGAAATGGAAAGTCTTAGATTGCCCAAGACACTCTCCAGATTTAAATCATATTGAACATGAATTTCATCAGCTAAAGAGGAGACTAAAGGCAGAAACTCCCCAAAACAAACAACAGCTGAAAATGGCTGTATTAAAGTCAAAGGACGAGGCCAAGAGTCTGGTGATGTCTATGGATCAGACTCACTGCTGTGATTGCATGCAAGGGATTCACAACTAAATATTAGCTTTTAAACTTTTACATTATGATCAACTGTCCCAATAATTATGCTCACATCAGATAGGGAGACGAAACCCTAAAAGTGCTGTCCTTTTTATTTGGTAAAAGGTGTATATGTTGAAGCACCCAATAATAAAATCTGACATTCTATACTTTTGTCTGAGATTCATCTTTTAAACATATTTACAGATGTCTTGACTACACAGCAAACAACGCGATTTTGTCTGTCTTTATGTGGTTTAATTGAAGGTCTATGTCTCCATGTAATGGTGCTGCAGAAATTGTTGCTTATGGCTATATGATGGAAATTAACCCCGCTATTCAACCCAAAGATACTTGTCACTTATTAGAGTGGTTAATGTTGAGTACCAACCGATCGCAAAGCTACAAACTAAATGGTAGTTATTGTTGATCCATTTATCGCCATATGAGGGCGCCAGAGAGGTTCAGTACGCGTTTTTAAAATAAATCATGTCTGATTAAAAGGAATTCATGGATATTATGTGAGAATAATATTATTGTGCTGAAAGTTTTATTCTTTTATTTTTAAGTGTTCATGGTCACTTGGGATCTCACTGTGTGCTATAGGCCTATGCAAGGTGAAGTATTGTGTAGATGATGAATACAAACATGAAGAATGTCTCAAGCCACTCCTTGCTACCTCTTTTCCATTTATTGATTTTTTGCAAGCAGCAGGACTGAAAGCTCTTGTGGAGAAAGAACAAAGAAAGAATCAAAATAATTGTAACTTTATCTGACTGCAGTTCTTTTTTTCAGAAGTAGCAAGCATTTTAATGCACAAATAATGTCAGTAACAAAGACACATGGATTATTAAAATAATTTTATTTTGTACATATTAAACATAAAAACTAAATACAATATAAAATATTTATGAAACCATGCCAGCCACCAAACACCCAAAAGAAAATCCTTGCCGTTTCAGCTGGATGTAGTCCAGGAGTCGAGTCTTACTACAGCTCTGACCTGTTAAGAGATCTTCCGTAACACTCTTACAGTCATGCCAGAGATTCCATTAGGAATTACATTAATAATAGGAACCGTTTTTAAAGTGTGAGCAGTGTAAACCATCAGTCATTCACTCTCCTATTACTGTAAGAGCATTTATAAGGCTTCACTGACAGCACAGGAACATTCACTACAGTGACCGCAGCGCAGTGTTGATAAAAGAGTCTGTAAAAACTTACTTCATGGACTCACAACAGTGAGGTAAACAGAAAAGCTATCTACTTACATTACTGAGCCATCTTCATCCATTCATGCAACTTTCAGTGATAATGGAGTGCCATCCTGCCACCACCAGGTCTGTGTTCCTGGAAGCACCATGAGCCTTACTACGAACAGCTTACATAACACCACACATGCCCTATAAAAAAAGTTAAGAGCCTCTGATGGCCACTAACAGGTTAAATGTCAGGATACTGGATTACAGACCCTTTCCTATAGCGGTGAGAAAGCAGACGACGGCAAGCTTATCAGACCCCATCAGCTTGGACACTTTGAAAGCACAAATATCTCAGCCACCTGCAACAAGGATCTGTTTGCACAAGCCTGATCAAGGTGGATGAGAAGGGATCTAAAAATGTAGAGCCTTGGATTCAAAGAGCTCAATGTCAAAGTCAAACATGACTTGAGGTCACTGGCCAAAACCTTTAAGCAGCAGACAGAAAGTGACATGACTGAACAAACCCCACACCCTTATAATTCACGTTTCAACCTCAGAGGTGATTCTAGAGCAGTATTGAAATATAGCTGATCACAATTGGTGGTCCAGACTACTTAAAAGAGGCCTGCACTGTCCTGCCTCTCAGTGGCTGTGGTGGTCGGAAGTTGTTCTCCATGCGCTTTCGGTCGTCTTCTTCCTCTCCGTTAAACAGCAGTGTCCGGAACTTTCCCATCTAAGTCCAAAAAGCAAGAAAAACAGCATGTGAGACAGAACCTGGCAAAGTTACAAGCTGCACTGCAAAAGAAATCAACCTTGATACCAAGTCTTATGTAACCGGCTTGGTTCTCCATGCTGTGAATCTCCTGAGCTTTTGCTACTTATAGCTCATCAATCATTTTAATAAGCTGTACAAGATCAAAGTCTTGTGGCCTCATGCCAGACACACTAGGCCGCTGTCACGACTATGCCGCCAACATGCCAAACCTCTCATGCTTACTTTAATTCAATGTCCTTGTACAAAGTCTGAGGGACTAGACAAGAGCCAGAGACCAAATCCACAGTCCAGTCTTTTAGATGGACATAGACATATGGATCTGAAATGCAAATCTAGCAATATGACACTTCAAAGCAAAGGATATGTACTACCATTCAAAAGTTTGTCATCAGTAAGGATTTTTAAAACTTACAAAAAAAAAAGTCTCTTATGCTCACAAAATGTAAAGTAATATCACATTTTATTTAAGGGTCTAATTTATTATTAAATATATAATAAACATACTTAACATTTTAAAAATAAATAAATATAGTTTTTACTTCAAAGGTGCATTTTCAGTAGCCATTACTTTAGTCTTGAGTGTCACATGATCCTTGATCTAATATGTTGATTTGGTGCTCTTCCTTATTATCAGTGTTGGAAACATTTGTGCTGCTTAAACTGTGTATACAGTGGGTACGGAAGTATTCAGACCCCCTTAAATTTTTCACTGTTTGTTATATTGCAGCCATGTGCTAAAATCATTTAATTTAATTTTTTTTCCTCATTAATGTCACACAGCACCCCCATATTGACGGAAAAACACAGAATTGTTGACATTTTGCAGATTTATTAAAAAAAAAAAACTGAAATATCACATGGTCCTAAAGTATTCAGACCCTTTGCTCAGTATTTAGTAGAAGCACCATTTTGATCTAATACAGCCATGAGTCTTTTTGGGAAAGATGCAACAAGTTTTTCACACCTGGATTTGGGGATCCTCTGCCATTCCCCCTTGCAGATCCTCTCCAGTTCTGTCAGGTTGGTTGGTAAACGTTGGTGGACAGACATTTTTAGGTCTCTCCAGAGATGCTCAATTGGGTTTAAGTCAGGGCTTGGCTGGGCCATTCAAGAACAGTCACAGCGTTGTTGTGAAGCCCCTCCTTCGTTATTTTAGCTGTGTACTTAGGATCATTGTCTTGTTGGAAGGAAAACCTTCGGCCCAGTCTGAGGTCCTAAGCACTCTGGAGAAGGTTTTTGTCCAGGATATCCCTGTACTTGGCCGCATTTATCTTTCCCTCGATTTCAACCAGTCGTCCTGTCCCTGCAGCTTATAAACACCCCCACAGCATGATGCTGCCACCACCATGCTTCACTTTTGGGACTGTATAGGACAGGTGATGAGCAGTGCCTGGTTCTCCACACATACCGCTTAGAATTAAGGCCAAAAAGTTCTATTCTGGTCTCATCAGACCAGAGAATCTTATTTCTCACCATCTTGGAGTCCTCCATGCCGGCTTTCATGTGTCTTGCACTGAGGAAAGGCTTCCATCGGGCCACTCTGCCATAAAACCCAGACTGGTGAAGGGCTGCAGTGATGGTTAACTTTCTACAACTTTCTCCCATCTCCATCTCTGGAGCTCAGCCACAGTGATCTTTGGGTTCTTATTTACCTCTCTCACCAAGGCTCTTCCCCCCGATAGCTCAGTTTGGCCGGACGGCCAGCTATAGGAAGGGTTCTGGTCGTCCCAAACAACTTCCATTTAAGGATTATGGAGGCCACTCTCTTAGGAACCTTAAGTGCAGCAGAAAATTTTTTTTGTAACCTTGGCCAGATCTGTGCCTTGCACAATTCTGTCTCTGAGCTCTTCAGGCAGTTCTTTGACTCATGAATCTCATTTGCTCTGACATGCACTGTGAAATGTAAGGTCTTATATAGACAGGTGTGTGGATTCCTAATCAAGTCCAATCAGTATAATCAAAAACAGCTGGACTCAAATGAAGGTGTAGAAACATCTCAAGGATGATCAGAAGAAATGGACAGCACCTGAGTTTAAATATATGAGTGTCACAGCAAAGGTCTGAATACTTAGGACCATGTGATATTTCAGTTTTTCTTTTTTAATAAATCTGCAAAAATGTCACAATTCTGTGTTTTTCTGTCAATATAGGGTGCTGTGTGTACATTAATGAGAAAAAAAAAATTAACTTAAATGATTTTAGCAAATGGCTGCAATATAACAAGACCCCCACTTGTCTCCCGCGTGAAAAATTTAAGGGGGTCTGAATACTTCCGTACCCACTGTAGAATCTGATATGGGTAAATGGAAAAAGAACAGCATTTATTTGAAATATAAATCTTGTTACATTATAAATGTCTTTGCTGTCCTCTTTATACAGTTTACTGTAACTTTGCTGATTAAAAGCTGATAAATAATTCCTGTAAGTGTAGTGCATGCAGCACAAATCTGGGGATAAAATTACCTCTATAGTGTTTTGAATCCACAGTAGGATTTCAGTTGTGTTCAATGTTGTCAAAATGTGCACATTCTGTTTGACTGAAACTAACACTGAGCTGAACCCCTGTCATTATAAAAGGATTCTTTCATTATAAAAAGAGTTCTGCTTACTCAATCAGACACTTTAAAAACTAGATAAAATCCCCAGATAACAGCCAACCCGTGGTATTGTGTCCATATGTATATGTGTTATATGTGTGTGTGCGTGCGAGTGAGTGTGTGTGTCTGAAATTTTTGACATTGTGGGGACCGGCCTGCAGTCCTTATGAGATAAAAAAATATATATTAAAAGTAGTAAATTACGTTTATCTGTAAGTGTAACAATGCAAACAGGTTTTCTGTAAGGGTAGGTTTAGGTTTTAGGGTGGGTCTAGTGCAGGGGTGGCGAACTCCGGTCCTGGAGAGCGCAGTCCTGCAGAGTTCAGCTCCAACCCTAATCAAACACACCTGAACAAGCCAATCAATGTCTTCAGGATTACTAAGGCTATAGGCAGGTGAGTTTTGTTTTCAGGGTTGGAGCTGAACTCTGCAGAACTGCGGTTCTCTAGGACCGAACTTGCCTACCCCTGGGTTAGGGGATAGAGAATATCGTTGGTCAGTATAAAAGTAATAGAAGTCTATAGAAAGTCCCCGCAATTCACAGAAACAAACGTATGTGTACACACACACAAATCATTTATTTATGCAAAATCAGTTAAAGAAACCAGACATGCAATCATGTCAGCAGATGAGATCATTTCTGACCAGATTCACTGTCACCACCAGCATACTGGGATACTGTGGACTATCCCTAATTTACATCAATACCAATGACTTTGATTCAGCGGGAGTGCTTCCCACATCCATCTCCCTCCACAACCATTCATTTTCATAAACCGACATCTGTCAATAACCAGATGATGGTCATGACAAACACTAGCAATTCAGTTAATAAATAAGGTTAATAAAGTGAAAGAAAACCAAAAACCTGCAACTCACCTGCTTCTCAGACACATAAATAGGTTCTTTCAGCAAAATCCATGTGACGCTCTCATACAGTGGAGGAGTTGTGAGAGAGCCTGGGTACGTCCAGTACTCCAGACTGTTCGGCAGGAGGCACTTCGGGTTAAAGCCCTTAAAATCAGTAACACTTCCCTACAAGAAAAAAAAAAACAAGCATAAAGTTATTGAACTGTAATGCAGAGCTTTAGGAAATAAAGATGCTCTGATCATGGCTGTAACCGCAATACACAGAAGAAGACACATACCACAATATTTTGATTAGTGACTGACATATGTTTTTTTCAAAGTCCAATTTTTAATATATTAGTTTTTTACACTACTGGATATTTGGTGAGGGTGAGACATCAATTCAACTAAAATGTGAAGCGAATAAGACAATTAGTCAAATTAAAGAATGTGACGCACAAATATGGTTAAAATAATGCTGAGGAAACAGATAATTACTCTCAATACAAGTGTGTGAAAAAAAAAAAAACACTTGAGCGGTGCTAATTTGAATCCTCAGACCCTGATTAACATATTTCAAGACAAATATTTCCAAATGAAATCACATGCAAAGAGGCATCTGGGTGTTTCCAAATTAAATCAGATGCAAAAAGGAGGACTAAAGTGCCGCATCTGTTTGGCAAGCCACCTGAAGACCTCCATTAATTTAATATATTCATTCATGCATTCTCTCAAAAATAGCGTAAAGAAATTCATAGTTTCCCCATGTTTCATAAATACACATACCTTGAATTTAACCATATACAAGGCATCTGTTATCTGATGAAGAGCTCGGTGCTCATCACCTATCTGAAACAAAAAATAAAAACAACATTATTAGAATAGGTATAATATGCACTTTACTGTGGATATATATATCTTTCTGTACTTGAGTTTTCTAATATTAAAAAGTATTCTTTTACGGATCGGTTTAATTAAATAAATATCATTTTTATTTTATTTTCCTCATAAATTGAATGTGACTGATTCTAATACAAATCACATGCTCTTCAACTAATTGCTACATTATTTTGTTTTTGGTCTTAATAGGAATAGTTTGCCAAAAAAAATAAACAGAAAAACTACATTTGTAAAATCTACACATCCTCAAGTCATTCAAGATCAGTTTGTTTCTTCATCAGAACAGATTTGGAGAAATTTAGCATTACATCACTTGCTCAGCATTGGAAAAACATCAAAATATTCCACAATTTGTATCTTTTAAAATACAGCATGCTTCAAAAGACATTAACTGATGGACTGGATTACTTTTGGATTATTGTGATGTTTTAAATCAGATGTTTGGACTCTGACGGCACCCATTCACTGCTGAGGATCCATTGGCAAGCAACTGATGTAATGCTAAATTTCTCCTCCAAATCTGTTCCGATGAAGAAACAATGCACATCTTGGATGGCCTGAATATTTTTTTGATGAGCTATTCCTTTAAATGAGTGCTGATTCACACTAAGACTAACTTCCAGAAATATGCCAAGGACAGCCAGGCCATCAGGTGCTGCTGCCGCCTCACCAAAGGACTTGTACTTTATAGCATTCCAATGAACCAAATGAAGCTGGAGAGAGACAGTTCAAGCCAAAAGATTGTAACAAAGACAGTGTAAACAAATATAATATACAGTATAGACTGCACAGAGCAGACACAGTCCCTGTTCTGCCCGCTCACCTCAGAAGTGTAGGTTTTCCCACCAACCGTATGCTCAGAGCCACGGCATCCCTTGCCTCCCCAGTGGAAGTGAAACTGTTTAAGTCTGTACATGTTTTCCAGAGGACCTCCCCGGATCACTGTCAAAAGGAAAGAGCAGTTTAAGGGGCCATTCACATTGAATGTTTTTTTTTTTTTTAATGCAAAAAAAACAATGAAAATCAATGAAAATCAAATGCAATGTATAGAGACACAAGCCTCTTTTAACTTGAGTGGCATGTTTTAGAACACTATGCCATGCATGAGAAACTGCAAAAGATGCGAGACGTGAGCGCAACAGTCAAACACATCAGTCTAGAAAAAACAATGGAAAAGCGGTGCAAAGGAATGCAAAAACATGTTCTGTGTGAACACCCCCTGGCTTCCATGTAGGGCTGTGCAATATATTGAAATATCGCAAATGTACATATCGCAATATGCATATCGCTACGGCTTGCAATATTTGGGGCCATGCACAAAAGACAGAGAAAATCACTCACTGCTCTTACCTAAATAACTTTTGTAGCTTAAGTAAGAATCAGTGCAAATTGAATTCATAGAGTAAATGTTAAAATGACATTTTTATGTAATGCTAGAGTAAAACACTACCGTTCACTTTCAGAAGTTGTTGTAGGGGTGCTAGTTATATTAGAATCAGAATGAGCTTTATTCACCACTTAAGTGTGCGCAAACACAAGGAATTTGTTGTGGTTTTACAGGAGCTCTTGATGCATACATACAAATAACCATACATATACATATATATACAGTGGGTACGGAAAGTATTCAGACCCCCTGAACATATTTCACTCTTTGTTATATTTCAGCCATTTGCTAAAATAATTTAAGTAAAAAAAATTTTCCTCATTAATGTACAAACAGCACACCATATTGACAGAAAAACACAGAATTGTTGACATTGTTGCAGATTTATTAAAAAAAGAAAAAATGAAATATCACAGCTGTGAGTGTAAGAAAAAAATCTTTAATGGCACAAATTGGACCCTGTCATTTTAGTTCTCTCTTACCACTTGAGCTCTGGAATGTAATGACTGTTAAATGAAACTGCTCACATCAAAAATAGTAACTCTGTTCATTCTGCAGTCATTAAAAGGGAAGGAATTGTGAGTTTGTATAATATTTTGCATTTAGGCAAAATTAGAAACCTTAGTTTTGAAATGTAATTATTTAATTTGTACGTTTTTAATATAAATATTTATATTTATCTAATTCAGCTTCAATTACTGAAAATATTTTTACATACAACAATTTCACAGGGCTGTGCACACTGAGAGCCTGTGGAGAAGGGGGCAGGGGGGGGGAAACTAGTGTGCGCAAAAACTCAAATATGAAGAAAGAGAACTAAATGCTGCTGCTCAAAGCGGGTTCTTACCTGCGAAACATCTAGAGACCATCAACCAAACCATGACAGTACATTTTGAAGACAGCATCGAATGTTATCTAACTGATACCAAAAAAACCCTGATCTCTCATATGAGTCACTGAACTCCACTACACAGAATGGCATGTTGATATTCTGAAAAAGGGCAGTTGTTTGTAAGACAGCGAGAATGGAGGACAGTTGGCATCAAATACAGCATTGCATGGACTATATCAATAGGTGATGGCGGTTACCCTCAGCAATGGGATAGACTTTGTACCATGCTGATGGACCTAGAAAAACAATATTAACCAACCAGACATCAATGAATGTAATAACAGTGAATTTTTCAAGTTACCAGAACGTACTGTATTGTAACTGACTGTATTTAATGTAGTTCTCTTACATTAAATTAGTAGTGATGTGTGTTGTGTGTGTGTGTGTGTGTGTGGGTGGGTGTGTTGTGTGGGTGGAGAGCCTAAAAAAAGTAGCTTGAAAACTGACTTTGAAACCCTTTTTCAGTTTGATAAGGTCATTTTTTTTATTTGTTTGTGAAGAGAAATGTGCATGTAAAATAAAATGCATGTTTACCCCTTGAAATGATGATGCCATTATGACAATGTTTGAATTTATGGAATTTGTAACTTACTGTATACTGTAAAAGGATGTAAATGTATAGCATGGGAACACAACTTTATGGTTTATTTAAAAAAAAATACATATTTCAGCAAGGAAGTTAAAAACAGCTTTGGAGGCAAGCCAAAAAAACCAGGTTCTTCATAACGGGAGGGGTGGGGGGTGGGGGGGGTTGATGAAAAAGGAAAAAAGAGGACAGGGTTTTTTTTTTGGGGGGGGGTTGAGGATTTCAAAATAGAACGTAAAATCAAGTGTCAGCTATTCACTGTTAAACATTTTTTATGCATTTGAGTATTTTTTTTTTTTTTTTTTTTTGTTGAGAGCGAGTGAGACCTAACAACATTTTTATGTATTCTGTTTGTCTCAGTGAACTGTAGCAGGATCCCAGTCTTGAAATCACATACAGCCTGGTTACGTTGCTTAAGCAGCAACTATCCCTTTAAAAGATAACTGGGCTAATCTCGCATTAACAGTGGACCGGGCAACCAAGTATGCTACACTAAATCTAACGGCAGATGACTGGACATATAATGAATGATTGGACAAGCACAAAAACTGACCCACTGCAGGCTGGCTATATTCTAGTGTTACTGTTTAACTGGGGGATTCAAAATTGTCCATTAATAATAATAATATTAACTGTAGTGATAATGAAGCTTGTTACTAATTTGGCTGGAACACTCATCAAGCGGATCTTGATATTCAGATTTCTTGATTTGGTGTGAAATTGTGCATTGCATGATATCTGGATGGCATGTTCATGTCAAAACTCTGGCTAGTCCGTTCACACCAAAAACAGAAAACTAAAATGATTATTGGCCACACCAACAGACAACAGTTAAAGTAGCCTATGTTTATTCTAAGTGTGCTGCAGTTTACGTTCTGTCAACATAACTCCAATACATGCTATACTGTAATGTCTGCTTGATTTTAGCACACATTCTCACCATCTCTAGCTCACAACAAACTGGCGGTTGCAATAACCAGCTGCAGAACAACATGTACAACATGTGCCTGGAACAACATTCCAATCAACCAATCAGAATTGAGGGATAATTTTTCAGGAAATATCTGTTTTAGGCTTACAGTCAGGGTTAGGTGCTTCTACACCCTTTTTAATCAGCTATCATTTCACACTGTTTTAAGGAATAAATTATGGGTAGGGTTAGGTTTAGGGGTAGGGATTGGGTTTAGTCTATATTTTTGGACAGTAATGTTGATCCAGGAACATGTCTTACTTGGCAAAATCACGGTGACCCTGCAGAACCACAGAGCCATATATAATCACAGCAGTGCCAGGCCAGCAGTCTGAAACCGGAGGTTAGGGTGGAGAATGGAGATTATAGCATCAGACTGCTGGCCTGGCTCTGCTGTCCTGAAACCGTATGGCACTGAAATTGTCATCTGTCAAGTTGTCATTTTATTTAATAATATTATTAATAATTATAATAATTCATTCAAAATGAGCTAATAATCATTTAGCAATTTGTCTGTGGTTCAAATGGTATTCCGTCTTGCATTTTATCTCTTAAAATAATTTTTTTTTAAATTAAAATCTTAAAATTAGCAGAAAGGTAAACATAAGCATAAGGTAAACCTTTTACCTGGTCGACTAGCAGGCTAAAATGATTAGTCGTGCAATTTATTTAAATCCATACATATTTTAAAGTTATATCATAAATCATAAAATAATGTCCCATTTCAAAAGTTGCACAAATATTTTTATTTCTTAACAGCTTCCTCTCTGTAGCGGAGCGGTGACGTAATAGTATTAGCCAATTCTTGAACGCAGTTTCCAGCATTTATTTATTTTTTATGCATGAATTTTACCGTGAAGTTCGACAGTTACTGTACGGTGCTGGGCAGAGGTCAAACCCGATTTACAAAAAGACATTTGGGGATTGATGCTTACTTGTAAACTCAGATTCGGACGGCAATTAAATGACTGCAATTAACTTACCGTTGTCCTTCCCATATCCCCAGTGATGGCCAGTCATTGCTCCCTCTTCTTTGATGTTGTAAAGAGCGCAGAAGAGTCTTGAGTGGTGCAGAGGAGAGTTGTGTGTGAGTCGAGTCTAATGACAGCGGTAACAGGTGAATGAAGAGTGCTGTGATTGATTGACAGATGAGCTGATCCGATCTGGCCCCGCCTCCTCTAAAGCCGATTGCGCTGTGTGTTGAGGAGGACTTCTGTCTGGACCTGTTAAATATTTGAATACTTTGAATCAGCAGCATGTAATTGAACTGTCGACTGCAAATGAATCATTTCATCTGAGATTTGAATAGAAAAACATCGAGGGCGAATTCTATTTAAAAGTGAGCATCACTGTGCCCTCCTTAGCTATTTGGAAGGGCACTTAAGGGAGCACATTAGCCTACCATCGTTGTTTTAGACATTTACCACTGACACTTCATTCTGGGTCTGAAAGATACCTTGATAACATTCAGAATGCAGAATAATACTTAGCTATTAAAACTTTTGCTTCAAATAGCCTAGTTATAATTAAATGTATTTCACCTTAGTGTAGGCTATTTGGTAAAAACAAGCAAACATGACAGTATAGCCCAGGGACCCTCAAATCTGGCCCACGAGATGTACTTTCCTGCAGAGTTTAGCTCTAACCCTAATCAAACACACATGAGCATGCTAATCAATGTCTTCAGGATCATTAGAAATCACAGTAGGTGAAGAGTCTTCCAGGAGAGATTTGGGAACCTGGTATAGCTGTAATGAAGAAATTTCCTCTGTTGGGTTTAAAACTAACCACTTGCGATCAGCACTGACTGCATTCTCAAACAGATTAACCATTAATATTTTACTATTACATAAAGTGTGAATATTATAATATAACTAAATTATAGTCTAATAATAATAAGAATTAACATGTCTTTTACAAAGGTTACGATTTAGATTTTACATAATCAACCATTGCCCTAACAACCAATTACCTCCAAGTATACCTCTACCTGTGAATCATTAACCGGAGAGCCACATATGTCTGAATAAAACACTCACAGCTACATGATCCATTACGTAGGTTCAGGGTGCATGACTGCCTGCCCATTCCATTTCTTCTGACCACATGTCCGCTAACCTGTGGCACTAAAATAAAAAAACTAAGGTGCCGTACAATGGGCACATCATCCGGGAAATAACAAATAAAATCCTGGTTATAATGTTAATACGTCTGTTGTCCCTTCGTCACATTCTTTGCTTTCTTGCTGGGTTGTCAGAAGGCTGGACCCCAACGGTGACTACGATCAGACATATTTTTTTCCACACTCAGATAAGATGTCTAGAGAAAGAGATGTAGGACATATGTTAAAAAAGCGTACTGTATGAAAACAGCAGGTGACAGCAATAAAAAATGTAACGTCCAGCAAAAAGTGCACTTGATGAGACATTACACTTGTCTCTAACAGCATGCATTGTGTTATACTATACTCCAAACAATGACTTGAATAGATGCAATAACAATATGTGTTTGAGTGCGACGCTGTCTGGGAGCTTATTTCCGCTCAACTCATACTGTAATTTACTAAAATGAATTACACCAAAAAGCGAGGCACTTTTTAAGTTCAGAACAATGAAAGATTCACTGCATATCCACGTTAGAGATAGCCTACAGTTGGAGAGCTGTCAAACCAAGAATATCGATGCAATGCAACTAGAAATATTATAAATAGGCTACACTCTTAAAAATAAAGGTGCTTATAAGGTTCTTCGCAGCGATGCCATAGAAGAACCATTTTTGGTTCCACAAAGACCATTCAGTCAAAGGTTCTTTAAAGATCCATCTCTTTCTTACCTTTTTATGATTTTAAGAACCTTCTTTCGCCACAAAGAACTTTTGTGAAACAGAAATTTTCGTTAAACTACAGAATCTTCACTTAAAAGTGTTCTTACTTGAACCATTTAGACACAAATGGTTCTTCTATAGAACCTTTTGAAGCACCTTTATTTTTTAGAGTGTCGGAGAAAACAGAACAGTCACTGGGGTTGGAGATGTTGTAGCCTACTGTATGTACGGTTGCCATATGTTTAAGTGTAATGATTTATTTATGATATGATAGCACTGTACATTTGATGTATTTGGCAAAAGCTTTTATCCAGTGTGACTTGCATTGCATTGAAGGTAAACAATTAGTTTGTGCATTTACTGGGGACTATACCCTGATAGCACACGTACATCATGGAGACGTCTATCTGACGTCTGCATTTACATCTGCAAGACATATTTTTTAGAGAGTTCTGCAATACGTCTATAGGACGTTTCATATCAGATGTCACACAGATGTTTATAAAATGTCTTTAAGATGTTTATAAAACTGACATCTTAAAGACATTTATCAGATGTTTGTATACAGCAGATGCTTTCCAGATGAAGAAAAAAAAAAAGTGAAGTGACACACAAACCATGAACACACACCCCCCGAATTCATTGGGCAGCATTTCTGTCTGCGGCTCCCTTGGTCTCGCGATGCCGTTTGCTCAAGGGGCAGCCTCATTCCGTGGTATTGAAGGTGGGAAGGCCTGTTCTTCACTCCCTCCCCCCCCACCTACAATCCCTGCCGGTACAAGACTCAAACCCACAACCTTTGTGTTATGAGTCCGACTCTCTAACCATTAGGCCACGACTTCCCAATCTTTAACAGACATCTTGCAGATGTACATGTGCTATCTGGGTAGTGAGACGCTCAAGAGAGAGAGAGAAGAAAAAAACCACTGACAACTGAATATTGCTGTTTTAAAAAATATATAATTAAGAAATATTGCTGTCTTGAAGGCTACTGAGGAGGTAAACGTCCTGCTGTCATGATAAAGTGAAGTTAGTTCATTTGAGGACTTGAAGTGAAGAAAAGATACACAGGGTGAGACTGTTAATTGTTTTTCTTTCTCTCTGTATTTGTGGTTCTCAGGGTGAAAAAGTTCCTCGACTGATGGAAGATGACAGCTCCTCAGCAAGAGGTGCAGTTTAGCAAAGATAAACCAGACTGTGGTTTATTTTTGTTGTTTTGTGCGATTTTGTGGAAAGACGTGGTGTGATTGACCTTAGTGTCAGCATTAGAGTGAATGTGTGCAAACTGACCCACATTTTGACAGAGATGACTTGAATGAACGTTTAGAATGTATTGTAAAACAAATGTAATCCCCATTTTGTAACCCACTAATACTTTGAATAAACGTCTGCTAGCCCTTTTCACGTAGTAGCCTAGCCTAATTAACAAATCAAATTTTTGTGAAGAAGGGGGAAAAAACTTACAAGTCCCCAAAATGGACAAATATTAAAAGAGCTAAGGCATCATTCAAGCGGCACAATGGCTCCAACTCTTGGCCAAACGGAAGAATAACAAGTCTGTCTGTATCGAATCTGCTAATGTCAATCTCCAAATAGTGAAGCAGCAGCGTGCCGGTAGGATCGAGCAGTCACAGACAGAGACAGAGGACCATGACAGACCATAAAACGAGCAAAGAGCAGAAGTATGATCGGCAGCTCAGGTACATATCGGTCCGGTTTAAAAAAAACAAACAAACAGAATAATGCAGTATGCATGCACTGCCATTCTCTTTCAGCATTAGTTTTAAGCTTTCAAGCAAGAGCTTAATCATTCCAGAGTTACTTTAGATTGATCGATACTCTGCAGCAACATAATCAGTCTAATTTCCATATATAGCCTATTAACAACCTTACTGATCAGAAACCACTGGATGTATTAATCTGCTTGACTTGCCTCACTGTCTTTGATTATGTTATTATAGCTATACTTATACGCTGGTCATTTATTGGTTGTTATATATAATAAACATATGTTTGTATCAGGTTGTGGGGAGATCATGGACAGGAAGCACTTGAAAATGCCCATGTGTGTCTCATCAACGCCACTGCAACCGGCACTGAAATCCTCAAAAACCTTGTGCTGCCAGGTATCAGTATTTCTCCCTGTGCACCTCAAATCATAACACTGAGACATGAATTCATATAGATGATTGTGTTAACATTATTTTTACTCTGCTTTATAGGAATTGGAGCCTTTACCATAGTTGATGGGCACAAAGTGTCAGGGGAGGATGTTGGAAACAAGTAAAGTCACTGGCCTGCCAATCATTGTCTTGTTTTCGTAAACAATCATAAAGAGATTTTTGGTTATAGTGTGATGTATGGATAAATTAATCAGACTGCACCGTATTGAAAATGCGTCTGATTCTGGTCATGCTTTGATCTGTTCTGCAGCTTTTTTCTCACCAGCAGCAGTATTGGGAAGGTAAGCACAGAATTGTGTGTCCATAACAACTCTGTCCAAACCTAAAGTGACGTGTATGTTGAATGATGTTGTGCTTATTTTGCAGAACAGGGCTCAGGCTGCTACTGAACTGCTGCAGGAGCTCAATAGTGATGTGTCCGGAAACTTTGTAGAAGAGGTCAGTGTTAATGTAAACATACCGTAGTTTTACTTTTAGTTTAAACTCGGGTTTCAACCTATATTTTAAGGTTTCAGGGTTTCCACCATTTGCCAAGATCATTGCTTACAATTCGAATGTAATTTAAAAGAAAAGGAAAAAAACATACACTACCATTCAAAAAGATTTTTTTTAATTAATACTTTTATTTAGCAAGGATGCATTAAAATATTTAGGTGATATTAAAGACAGTACAACACTGATAACATAGTTTTCAACAATGGTAATTATAAGAAATATTTCTTGAGCACCATGTCGTCATGTGATGCTGAAAATACAGCTTTGCCTTCACAGGAATAAATTACATATTAAAGTATATGACTATAGAAATCAGTTATATAAAATTATAATAATATTTCACAGTATACTGATTTTAATATGTTTTTGATCAAATAAATGCAGCCTTGGTGGTCATAAGAAATCTCTCTCAAAAACATTAAAACATCTTCCTGAAACGTTTGAACGGTTGTGTGCATAGGGTGCAATATTTATTAACGTAACTAATTGCAATCATTTAATCATAAGCCTCTATATCTAAAGGAATATAAATTCTAAAGGGACATAAATTCAGTCAAATGTGTTCAGACCTTTGTGAGGTAGTGTATCTTTTCATCTTTTTATCTAAGTTTATCTATTTTTTTGATATTCAGAGTCCTGATAAGCTTTTGGACAACGACCCTGAGTTTTTTCACAGATTTAGTCTGGTCATTGGCGTCCAGCTTCCAGAAAGGTAATACTACTATAACACAAATCTGAATATATTGTTGCTTTATTTTTTCATGAGTTACTTTTAAATGCATTACGAAACTGACATGTTAAATAAAAAAAACCCTATGCTACTATTTGATTGGTTGTATGTGCTGATTCTTCAGATCAATATATGCCTTTGTATCTTTATTTTGACAGCACATGTTTGAGGCTGGGCAGTGTGTTATGGGATGCTGGTGTGACGTTCCTTGTATGTCGAACATATGGACTTATCGGTTACATGAGACTGATTGTGAAGGAGCACACAGGTAATATAATCATAATTTCCTGAAGCAAAATATTTTTCGAGAGATTCGTTTATTAGAACTTGGACAGGATGGTTGAAATGTAGTGCAATAACATTGCTAAAATTTCATTTTGAATATCCATAAAGGGGTCATCGGATGCCCATTTTCCACAAGTTGATATGACTCTTGAGGGTCTTAATGAAAAGTCTGTAACATACTTTGGTTAAAATATCTCAATGGTAGTGTAAAAAATAGGGTTGGGTACCGAAACCCGGTACCAATATGGCATCGGTACCTATTAGTGTTGTCAAAAGACCCGGTACTTCGGTACCAAGTCGGTACTAAAAAAACGAAAACGTTACGGTACCAGTATTTTTTTAGAGGGGAACCGGTGGTACAGAGTACCCGGTCAACCCGGTTCTTGATGCGCTATCCTAAAGGTGCGCAGATGCGCTCTCTTCATAAAAGCTCTGAGACGTGGCGACCTCAAAATGAGGAAACACATCAAACTAACAAAACACTTTAAAGACAGACAACCGAATCAAATGTAAGAGTTCAAGCAGGTAAGTTTAATTTTAATTTTTAATATTGTGTTTTCCATACATTGGAATGTGATTTCAACGGCCCACCACAATATCAAAATTACAGCCACCATAGAGTTTCCAAAAGGCTTTGCTTAGTTGAATAAACATGAGCACTGCTTGTGTTTGCACGTGTTAAAGTCGAAACCTGGTGCGGGTGTTTTATATCACTGTATTTCTGAAGGAAACGAATGTTTTTATATCACTGTATGTCTTCAGAAAATTATGGATGTCATTCTCATTTCATCTTACCTGGAATGCAAGATGATCAGCGGTTTTGCAGCTCAGTACTGACATCGTTTGCGCTGAGCGCTGCTTTGTGTCCAGCCGTCTGGGGAAACCTGATCTCGCGGGATCTACAAGCGCCTCCTGCCTGGCAGAAAAGTAATTTGCATATTATATGGCCCGCGCAAAATAGAGTGCAGGTTCTGGTGTAAACACTTCATATTATTCAATATTTTTAATTTTATCGTTCGCATAAGCGTGCTAATTCGAATATAATGGAGCATTAGAATTAGTTGTCTTTATTAATGTTAATGCTCCTATAACTTTATTAGGGTCAAAAAAAAAACCGGAGGACATGATATTTTACATTTGTACACACCCAGGCTTTTAATGATTGTGAATCTAAAATAAGTGGTGGGTTATAGAATTTACAAATGTTAACTTGTTTTGTGTCATACATTCAGAAAGTTCTGAGAAGGTATAACTGCAGCTTGTAGCTGCTCCAAAATGGGGTGGGAGCTCCAAAATGGGGTGGGAGCTCCAAAATAGGGCGTTGCTTCCTTCCATTGACAGACAGGCACATGATACGCATGCGCAATTTTTTTTCCCCCAATCCACTTCAGTGCAAACTCCCCCCACAGCTGATTCTAAAGATTTCATTGTTTGTGTCATTAAAGTTTGATTTCCTACACTATGCGTGACAAAAAATGCTAATAACCCTAAACCTACCCCACACGGCTACCCTTACCTCACCAGCTAAATTGAATGCAGACGTAGGGATTGGCTCTGAATAGTTGTAAAGAAGTTGCATTTCAGAGATAAACATTTAATAAGATTTGCTGATATAAATCCGTTCGTAACTCCCCCAACCGTACCTCACCGACCAATGGCACCTTTTAGTTACACCCAGCATCACTACCACGACCTCCCTCCTAACCCGAGAATTTCGCGCCCGGGACGCCCCGTTGCAGAGCAAAGCGTAGAGTAAATCTTGCGCTGGTACGGCTTCGGGGAGCTCGGGGTGATTTTCGGTTTATTATAGCAGGAGTTCAATACCACTGGCCACGAGCTTTGTGCTCTGCTCTCACAGAGAATATTTATTTACATAGCATATTTTATTTTAGATCAACTAGAAACAATGTTTAATTTACATTTCAAAAATACAAACCTTTGTCGAATAAATAACAATTTGCTGGAGCCAGAGCCAATGGTGAAAGTCTTTGTGCGAGGAGACCCCTCCCCATTTTGGAGGTTCTGCCCACTTTTGGAGTTCACGCCCCATTTTGGAGATCTCCGGTCTGCCGTTATATCTACTTGGAAGTTCTGGGCTTTTTTTTTTTTTAGCTAACTTAGTTGTTATTCTTGGCTGAATAGCTCTAGGTTTTCAAAAGCCCTTTAAAATAAAATATGTACACAGTTTGGATTAAATGAAAGTATAGTCAAATTTTTAAATTAGCATGTTTTTGTGTTTTGCTTTGGTACTGAGAACCGTGGATTTTCACTGGTATCGGTACCGAATACTGAAATTTTGGTACCATGACAACACTATACTCATGTAACCGGTATGTACTAGAACTCGAGCCGAACGCAGATTTTCGGTGCCTCATTTCGGTGCCATGCTTGAGCGATCGATTTAAATTTTTGTCCTCTGGTTCTCCGAAACGGACGTAAGAAGCATCATCACTGGCACCGCACGTGAAAAATAATTTCCTGACTGAGAAAATGTACTCGAACTCAAGTCGGAAAGCTCTAATAATACAAACCACACACCTTTGTAGTAACGATAGTGTCCATGTTGTTTTCACATTCCGACTTAAAAGCACAACTCAGGAAATGAGAGCATTTGAGGAGCGTGTGAATGCAGTAATTACACTTGCTCTAATGGCAGCAGGTAGATACCGTTAGGTAGCTAAGCTAAACATTCTTAAATTAATGCCTAAAGCTAAACTTCCCTTGTTTTCACATTTCTAAACCTGTTGTCCAACAAAAGAGAAAATTATAACCTTTTTACTCCACAACACCAGTCAAATGCTTCCTTTTGTGATCTGATGAGGCTTCTTGTCACAGAATGAGGCAGAAAATGTTCCATATGCTACTTTAAAAAGAATTCATCGATTAGCAATAGATTATAAATTAGGGTGACCATACGTCCTCTTTTCCCCGGACATGTCCCCTTTTTGGACCTACAAAAATGCGTCCGACCGGGATTTTTTAATTGCCCAAAATGTCCGGGATTCGGCTGTTTTATTAATCCTGCTCCCGCTGAATCTCTGACCATTTCCGCCAACATGTGTTTCGCTCCTGCAATTTTCTTTGTCCACTCCTTTAAACATTCTAATATTGTGTATAATTTTGGCGCATCAGGGAGCCACTCTCGGGATGCGGTGTATTTAAATATTTTTTAATGAGCGTTTGCGCTGTTTATTTTCACTTTCGATTTCGCGATCACACGCACTCTGTGTAAAGGGAGCACATCTTACAAGATATTTGGCAATGAGCTCAGAATCTGTTGAGCAGCAAATACTCCAGCATGGTCTTGTCAGTCATCTCTCCTTATTCTCGACCTGTGATCAGTCAAAGCTGACTCCGGTAGCTCTTGTTGGATGCAGGGTTGCCAAGTCCGCGTTTTTCCCCCAGAATTGGGCTACTTTTAAACTGTTGCCATGGATTGATTTTCCCAAGTGGGTTAAAGGTTTGAAATATTGCATAAATTACATTTGACTGAATTGCTTGTATTAACATTTTGCATTCTACCTATGACAAAACTTTCATGGACCACCTCCTGGGGAATGACCTGCCACAGGGCTCAATCCAAGCAGCGGAGTCCTTAATATTTTCAAGAAACTGCTGAAAACACATCTTTCATCTTCGTTTGACCCTCTACCTCTAGTACTCTCAATTCTAATTCTATTCTTTATTTTAGTCTGCTTGTTTTTTTAATTAAGAAAACTTTACCCGCTAACATTTGCACGTTCTCGAGGCTATGTTCTTTCTAATGGCCCAATCCTAATTTTTGGTGGGGATTTGTAATTACTTCCTTTTTTTTAATAAGTATCGGTTTAGGCACCGGAACTTTTTTAAAAGTATCGATTTGGCACCGGTATCAAAAAGAAAAAAAACGATACCCAACCCTAGTAAAAAATCACCATTTTTACCCTGTCAAAAACAGCTCATTTCAGAGCAAGCCATTTCCTTGCATGTTGCTTTAAATGCTAATGAACTCTGCTCACCCCACCCCTCTCTTCCATGGGGTAATGAGCAGACAAACTTATGCCATTTTTATTATTGTTATTATTATTATTTGCTTAACCAATTTAAAATGTTTTTTGGTTGCTTTTAGTCAGAAAACGTAAAGAAAATGACATACATACAGCAAGATAATATAATTCACTTACCTGGCCTATCACTTGAAGCAAACATCCATCACTTCTTAAAAGCCTGTGTTAAAAGAGAGCTGCCTGTTGCGCCATTTAATTAAGCAGATTGATGTAGCCTATATCCAGCTTAGGCTGGTTTCCCTTTTTTTAAATTTGTATATATACTGTTTGAATGACAGCTTGGTAAATCTGTTGGCTATCAAATATTCAATATCGCTACTCATGAGTACTTGGTACATTATCAGCGCAGTGGGAGACGTTTAAACTAATATCACGTAATTTATGTCTCTTTGTTGATTGGTTGATATCAGAAGGAGGCTACACTCCCTTGCGAGGGTTCTTTTTCTCACACTCCTCCGCGCGAAATTTAACACTCTGATGGTATTGGCAATTTTTTACCACGGAGTCACGAGAGCTCAGGCTCTCCCCCGTTCCTCCTCCCTCCCCTCTCTATTCATTACGTTGTAAGTAACATCCAGATTTGCCCATTTGCGATAGAAAACGTGCGCTTTCCCCCTTTATGGTCTTACAACTGTAAAGTACAAACAAAAAATTACACATTCTGAGACATGACAACTGAAATGAATTGTGAATTTTATTAACATTAAATCGTCCTCCTCCCATTTTCACCTCAAAATGATGGGGAAGCTGTGCCTCCCCTGCCTCTCCCGACGAGCCGCCACTGCTAACTAGCACATTTATTGAAGGTGATTGCAAGATTCATAAAAAACCCTTATACTCACTTCTTCTGTAGATGAAGCTGGATCACGAATGATTCACGCGAACATAAATCATTAGGGTGCGATTCGTGGCTGCAGCGCATTCCCTTCAAAAAACGAAAGTAACGTTAATCCTCTGCATCTTTCCGCTGCTCAGATGTCGGGAGAAAATGATGACTGCTATGTTCATTATTACATCCAACAACAAAACACCTCAATCGCTAATCGGAGACATTCTTGTCTTCCCCTGCAGTCGAAACAATGACAGCTCTCTGCTCACTCAGGGCGGGTCTAAGGTAAGACAGCCTTGTCAATCAACAATCGTGGGAGCGGCATGTGCAGAACTACGTCATTCTGACAGGAATCTCAGAACAGCCTGATTTGAGAAAGGGGATTTTAAAATAGGGATTAAAAAAAAAAAAAACACTGGGTGGAATTTTATCATTATAGGGTGGATGTGTACACACACTTCCAACACACATTTATGTTCAAACAACATTTAAAGTGAATTTTGCATCCGATGACCCCTTTAACATTTATGTATAAATACATCTTTTGTGAAAATGTTGAAGGGTCTGTCTGTGTCTTTCACTACAGTGATCGAATCTCATCCAGATAATGCATTAGAAGACCTGAGACTAGACCAGCCATTCACAGAGCTCAAACACCACATAGAGTCCTACGACCTGGACTGCATGGCGAAGAAGGTCAGATTGATTATTGATGTTCTTTTTATTGTATGTGGCTGACATGCATGTATTTTGTGTTCACGTTTCATTCATTGCAGTTTAAAAAATTGTTGTATGTATTTTGTTTCATTTTAGGATCACAGACATACACCATGGATAATTGTGGTTGCCAAATACTTGGAAAAGTGGTATAGTGAGGTAATTTTTGACATATCCTAATGAGCTTCTAAATATGAGATGTCCTAAATGACCTCTAAATAGACCTTCTCATAGTGTATCTTCTCTGATCCAGCACAACTCCCAGTTACCGAAGAATTATAAGGAGAAGGAAGCTTTCAGACAACTCATCAGAGAAGGTAATGTAATGCCATGATGTTCCTTTCAACCATTTTTTTGTAGCTCATTTCTCTTGTCGTGGGTTTGCCTTAATTTCTGTATTTTCTCAGGAATCCTTACGAATGAGAACGGAAAACCTGAAGATGAAGAGAACTTTGAGGAGGCAATCAAGAATGTGAACACGGCTCTGAACCCCACCAAGGTAGAACTCCTTACATTTGAAAAGTTGTAGTTATTGTATATGTTCCTTGCATATGATTTGTATTGATCTTTCTCCCGTTGTATTGTAGGTCCCCAGTGCAACAGAGGACATTTTTAATGCTGAGCAGTGTGAAAATATTACCTCACAGGTTAGTAGGAACATGCAAAACTACTCCTAAGCCACCTTTAAACTGTCTTCAACATTCACATACGATTGTTGCATTCTGCTCCTAGTGGCAATTGGCATTGGTTAGGATTCATTCATTACCCTCCATTTATTTGCCATGGTAAAATGAAAAAGGTTTGAAATATTTAAAGGTGTCATATGATGTTGCTAAAAGAACATTATTTGGTGTAATGAAATGTGTTTATGCGGTTTAAGGTTAAAAAAAACATTATTTTCCACATACCAGGGTGTCCGCAGGTCCTTAAAGTGTCTTAAATAACATTTTCCTAATATAAGGCCTTAAAAAGTCTTAAAATGTCTTAAATTCGGATTCGATGGGTCTTAATTATTTTTGGTCTCATTACCGCTAAAATATCTTCAGTCTGACGGACCTAATGACTTTACAATCACTAGACAGACCCGCGGTACCCCCTCCTCCGAGGAAATCTGCAGTAAGTTACAAATACAGAATACAAGCTCTCAGCTGAGGCTCACGTTTGGGTACTCGAGACTTCAGAACAAATGAAGCATGACAGCACACATAGTATAAACTCAGAGAAACACACTGAGGTAAAACTTCAAATGTTTGTTTATTTCATAACATGAAAGCTTCAGTAACCCATGACAGTGAGCTATTTCAAAACACCTAATTTACAGAGTGCACACATTACGTGAAGTCTAGCGCTCTGCCCTACTACACCTGCATTATTGCAGTCTATTAAATACATTCGAATGATCAACAATCAAGACAGGGGGCGAGAAAATGTGTTATTAACGCAAGTCACTACAGAGAGTGCCTTTTTTTCTCCAAAATTACCATATACAAATGTTATATTGATTTTTTACAACATACACTGGAATTGTTATTACGAGACTTAGGTTTTAGACACCATATTGGCTGTTTTTGCACTATTTCGCCAACAAAAATCATTCCAAATACAGTCACAGCGCTGTTTTGTGTTTCTGAGCAACATGACGGTGTTTTGTTCTTGAATGAATCAACCGTTAAATGATTCGGTTCAGTCGCCATGACTCACTTATTAACCGTGACTTGCTGCCACCTACTGGCAGTATTAATTTAACATTTAAAGTATCTTTTAATTTTTTAAATAATTTCAAATATCAGTATTCAA
This sequence comes from Sinocyclocheilus anophthalmus, assembly GCA_018155175.1. Taxonomy (NCBI): domain Eukaryota; kingdom Metazoa; phylum Chordata; class Actinopteri; order Cypriniformes; family Cyprinidae; genus Sinocyclocheilus; species Sinocyclocheilus anophthalmus. The sequence continues at coordinate 5,941 of JADLZN010007694.1, read as the reverse complement.
CGTTTTAATGTTTACTATACAAACATTAATTGTGCATTTGTAACTGCAGGTTAAATGCATTCATGTCTTGCATCAAACAGTTTGTAAATACATCTAAATGCTACTTCATATGCAACTTATGCAAATATTAATTTTGTTGATACTGATTTAATCTGCCTGGTAACAGCCCAAATGTCTTATCATTCTAATTCACTGATTAAATGTAAGAATTTGACTCAAAGATAATAGACACTTTTAGAAAAAATGGCTTTATAAAGGTAAATCCCCCTAAAAGTAAAATCAATTCAACTATCTGACTGCCACACAGAATATGAAGAATATCAAAACTTTAAGAGTCAGCTGTCCATGGTAGTCCTTAAGATACCAGCACAATAACACACTCAATCAGTTGAATGAATGACTCAATACTCACTCATTAAGTGATTTACCGTCACTTACTGGTAGTTTAGTTGAAAAGTATGCATTTTTCCCCTCGACATTTCTTATTTGTATATTCATAAAGGCATTTAAAACATTAATCTCATAACCTTATTAATTGCAGTTGTAGTTATTGTTATTTGCAGTGTAAATATTTAACCTGACTGGTAGCAGCCCTATAGTGTAAATTGAATTTATTTAACATGAAAGATGATGCATACATCTAAAAAAGGTTAAAAATAGGCCTTTGTAAAGGTTAATATGCAGATGTAAGTATGTAAAGGTGATAGAACACTGATGAAAATATTGCTTCAGAATAAATCGTTTACTCCACCAAAAATGTCAGTGATGTAGTTATTTTGCAGGGATATTTTGTATGTAATATTGTCTGCTGACATGAAAAGTTAATTGTATATCATAGTAATAAATACCATTTGTTACAGCATTGATATTTTGTTTTCTTTTTTATTTATACACATTAAATAGTACATATATGTATTTAATAAAATGTGTATTTCCATTACAGTTTTAGGTCTTAAATTTCATATAAGGTGGTATTAAAAAGGTCTTAAAAAGTCTTAAATTTAACTTGTTCAGTCTGCAGAACCCTGACATAATGTACATTATAGTTTCTCCTCTATGCCCCGCCTTTCTGAAACGCGTAAATTTTTACAAAGCTCATCGGTCTGAAAAGTGAGGTGTGCTCTGATTGGCCAGCTATCTAGTGTGTTGTGATTGGCCGAATACCTCAAGCGTGTGACGGAAATGTTAAGCACCTACCATATTGTGATGATGCCCTGCCAGGCCGCAGCGATGATTCAAAAACATGAAAACCCATTATAAACGAGGCATTTGTTGCATCCAGTGGGGACATAATTACGGATTATAATGACTTATACTGTCTTTTTTACGTGTTGCGTTGCATCGCACCGTGTAAACATAAAACTATGCCTGCGTTTGTGATCGGAGAAATGGCAAACAACATGCGCTACTCTACACTGCTTAAAACTCGAGGTTGAATCATCAGTGGCAAATTCTTTAAATGTAAAAAACGTACTTACAGTCTGTGAGTCAGAACAGCCGGCATTGTAGTCTACTCTACCAGGATCAGGAAACAGTCCTCCATAAAATGCGCTGCACACATCTGAATATTTGGGTTGAAGTGTTCTGGAACAGTGTTGTAAATACAACTTAACCACTGATTTCTAGCCGTGTCCTCTTTTGGAAGACCAAACAGAGTAGTTTCGCTTTCACAAAGAAACAACCGGTGGGCTAGAGTGAGCGGAGGTGGCGTGCTTGCGTGAGGGTGAGGCCGGCAGATTCGATGACGGAACGCCGGGCGGGCTTGCTGCAACCACATTCCTACCCAGGCTGGCCCCACTTCGTCCATGAAGCCGATCTGGCTATCCACATCGCGAAGTGATGTGTTCTCACTAAGCCCGATCACTCCAGCAATTATTAAAGCTGATCCTCGTCCTCTTTTGGAAGGCCAAACAAAGTAGTTTCGCTTTCACAACGAAACACACAGCGCCTTCACGACATGGCGGCGGCAGCAACAATACTACAGCGAGAATCAAAGTTACGCCTTCTTTCTTTGCGTGAACATTTGGGTGGTGTTATGCAAATATTCCCACACAGTGATGTAGACGTGGGGGCGTGTTTGAACTAGGTGTTTTAGGAGGGCGTGGTTGACTCTTAATTTTTATAAAGAATATCTCTTTGTATTTGAGACTTTAGTCTTTGCAACTTTGCAGATCTTCTTTATGCACCAAGAGCTTGTAACACTTCAAAGAGAAAGGAAATATTTAAATCGCATCATATGACCCCTTTAAACACACTCAAAGTGTAAATCCCTTCTGAAAATTTTGCATGCATGCACATACAATCAGATCTCCCATACTACTCTCTATTGGGGAAATGTATGGCTTCCAGTTTGCTGTTTGTAGGAGGTAGTGAAAAGGTGGCTTTTTAAAAAAATGTGTATTCTCCGTTATCCATCTAATTTTAATATAAGAGCAGATGCTGCAATTTGTAACTTGAGTTTCCTAGGTTTCCAGTGTCAGTCAGTTATTTTAGCTGTATAAAAATTATTTTGATACTGAAAACTGGTACTGTGACATCACATTATTTTAATTTATTATTGTAATAATAAATACAGTACTTAGTAGTTTACTGCACTTTATTATTCTAGTTATTTACTCATAGTGTCAGATGTCTTACACATTCATAAGAACTAGCTTACTTCCACTTTGAAAAAGAGAGAGAATAATATGTTTTAGAACTTTTCCTATGTGCTTCTTTCTGTAAATGTTTAGTTACAAGCAAAAAAAAAAAAAAGCTAAATATATGTATGACTTTAATCTGTCTTATCGTAGAGCCCATCCTTCTGGGTGATGGCAAAAGGAGTGCGGGACTTTGTTCGAAACGAGGGGAACGGAAAGCTACCTGTGCGAGGAACCATCCCAGACATGATTGCAGATTCAGACAAATTCATCAAGTTACAAAATGTGTAGGTATTCAGCATTCAAATCACAAATAGTCTGGAAACATTTTATTAGTAGTAATGTGTTATTTTATTAGTAATGTGAAATTTGCCTGGTATTGCAAAGAACTATTGGTAATGACCAACAGCTGAGGAACGTTACATACTCAGACATGTGTAGTGACTGTCGATCTGCTGCTTTCGCTTGATTCCTACTGACTGTGTTTTTGGAAAAATAGCATTTGTTTGGAACTTTCGATTTCAGCTACAGAGACAAAGCCATGAAGGACGCAGCAGTTGTGTCCAAACATGTCGAAGCACTTTTACAATCAGTTGGAAAGGTATTTACACAATCAACACACTCTTCTGTAATAACTGCAGTTTATCTCTTTTATTAGCACATTAACATTAATGATCTTTTTACCTCAAAGCCTCCAGAAAGCATCTCTGATCAGAAAATCAAACTTTTCTGTGAGTATTGCACACACACACACTCCCATAGTCTGCTCTCAGATCAGAATATTTTCTATTTTAAGGTTTTTGTCAGGATATTCCAACACTTTGCAAAATCCTGTAATATTCTACATCAGTTCTCTTATTCCATCAGTTTGTTTGCGTACGTGATGTTCATGGTTCCAGCAATTAGTGAAAAATCTTATCTTTGGGAATTTTAACAGGTGGCTTTCTCCATAGAGCCTATGTTGTGTGGTGTTTTGTGTCCCACAGGTAAAAACGCAGCTTTCCTCCGAGTGGTGCACTGCAGGTCTCTGGCAGAAGAATACAGTATGGACATTTTCAATAAAGATGAAATCAGTACGTCTTCTCTGCGGTTCTCTGGCCGCCTGCGGTTTATCTCAATTTATAAATGTTATGGCCACTGCACAGGATTGTTTAGAAGGAGTTACTAACATGGTTCATTGTTGTGTATATCCATGCTTGGGTGTTGCTGTGTGTTTAAGCTATTTTTTTCTGTCTCCATAGCATCCTGTATGGACAGCACAGACAGTGAGATGGTTCTGTACCTCATGCTCCACTCAGTCGATCGCTTCTATCAGCAACACTCCCGATACCCAGGTCAGAAGAGTTATCAAAACAGGCAAAAATATATATATAATTGAGAAACTCTCAACCATAGCACAGATTTTAAAATATATATCCATCAAGTCACAGATTTTTTTTATGCTAAAAAAATCCTCAAGTATTTTTGTATACTAAACTCAACTTGGATTTGTCACTATTTTATGTATTTATTTATTTATTTTGGACATGGTACTATGGTAATGCCACCTTTGTTGGGGTACCATGAAAATATTACCGTATTGTTCTAAATCAGTATATTTTAAATAGTAACAATTAGGGATGTCGGCGATTAATCGATGATCGATTAATTGTTGATAAGAGATGCAATCAATTAAAGCTATCGATGGTCGATTAAGCTAGGCTATTTAATTTTGGGCTGCGTGCAGCTCATGTGCAAAACATCAGGTGGCGGCTGTGAGTGATGGTGACTGTATAATAAATGCTCCTCATTCTCATAATTTACAAACTTAATCTTTTAATTTGATTTAAACTTTAAAAGTACGCATTAAATAGAAACAACAATTTCTCAATCATGGAATCATAGAAATGTAGTAACTAATTCATTTCCCCAGATAATTGTTTCAAGCGCTTTTCAGGGCTGCGGGACACAGGACAGATAGGTTATTCATTCCTACAACTTGTTAATTTGTTCCTACGACTTATTCATTTGTGGCCACTGTCCATGTTTCATTAATTATGTTCCTTAAATAACCCATGATTTAACTAAAATGATGGAACAAATAGTCCAACACTCATAGTCTGAGGGTGAACCAACTCAGGGTAAGGCTAAAAGCAGCCAAATCTATTAACTACAAACATCATAACCCGTCTTTTTAGGCAAGAACCAGACACTGGTGTCATGTAGGCTAAAAAAATTGTAATGGGACTGAATTTGTATTTAACGAGATTACAATTTAATAAAAACATTAGAAATTGATAATTATAAAACGTTTCCTTTCCAAGGTTCTTCAAACACAGAATAAGTTTATTATCATAAAGTGACATTATCACTTAACTTTTGATCTCTCGCGAGTTTAAGCACGCTCCAAAAAAACAAGACTATGTTATCATCACTTCTCCCTGTCTACACTGTGAAATGAACTTATTACCTTGGTACATACCGATCTGCGCATCTGGAATTCAGTCATCGAACGTGCGCGCATTCAACAAAAGCTGATGAGTTTCAGCGATGACTCATCTGGACGCTTCTGATTGGCCATTGCATTTCTAAGCTCAACAGATATTTGTGTGATTGGTTAAAATGCGCAACATTGTAAAAACGCCTAAAATGAAATACGCCTAAAATAAATCTTAATTTAATGCCACAATCGAAACTTTCTATTCATTTTCATTTTGTTAGCAACAGTCGTAATAGATTTAATTTGTTTGTGCAGGGGCATTTTTGTCCAATGGAACTAATTCTTAAAGGGTTAGTTCACCCAAAAATGAGTCCTTAAATTACTCACCCTCAAGTCATCCTAGGTGTATGTGACTTTCTTCTTTCAGATGAATCCAGTCGGATTTATATTAAAAATTGTCTTTGATCTTTCTAGCTGTTTAATGCCACTCAGTGGGTGTTTGCATGCATCAGTCCAAAAGAAGTTAAATAAAAAGCACCCTTCCATAAAAAAAAGTGTTTCACACGGCTCTGGGGGTGAACAAAGGCCTCCTGTATCGAATCGTTTTTGTAAGAAAAATATCCATATTCAAACGTAATAATCACTTTAATCTAGCTTGCGCCAACAGTCCTACATGGAAGCAGCTCCAGGCGGATGATGTATGAGGTCAGTGCTGTGCATGCGCCGGTGAGTTTCGTGAAAACCAACGTTTGTTAACATGAGCAAAGGAAGCAAAGTTTCCTTACTTTAGAAAAATAAAACAAGTCTCCTCTTGGCTTATATAAAAATCCTCCGACATTTTTCTTTACAAAACCTCATTTTGTACTTCTAATTAGTGACCATT